>RQTK01000511.1:238331-299093 GCA_003991915.1 Elysia chlorotica
AGAGAGAGAGAGAGAGAGAGAGAGAGAGAGAGAGAGAGAGAGAGAGAGAGAGAGAGAGAGAGAGAATAATAAAGTACGTATAGCAAAATTTGGACAAAACCTTGTATACAAGATAAAGACGCAGACATAGTATAAAGCGCATAGATACTTTCTTGTTTTAGGCTAAAACAACGATAATAAATTAATAATATAATTTTATATAAGATACACAGGAGATAGAGAGGGAGAGAGAGAGAGAGAGAGAGAGAGAGAGAGAGAGAGAGAGAGAGAGAGAGAGAGATCTTGGTTTGTATAACATTATTCGATGAGCAAACAATCGCTCAACTGACAACTGCGTCACCAAGCAACGAAAAGGGTCGAAAAGCCGACGTTTCTAGATTATCTAGAATCATGTTCTTGAGGCTTGCCTTCTGTCGCTTGAGTCTCATCGGTCAATGCCACCAGTAGGCCTACATAATCGTGATTCAGCGTATTTTTATAAAGCGAACGGTCCAAGAAATCTGATAACAGATCAGTCCGTGTGCCGGCACACTTACCAACTACATGTATGTTCCTTTACATGTTATTAGTACATTCATATACGAACAAGGTTTACAGGACACAATCTAGATCTAGATCCTGATCTATACTATTGAAGTTGTTTTTGTTTGTTTTATTTTTATCGAGAATCTCAATTTATAATTCTTGGAGACTAGCGTAGATCTAGATTCTAGAAAGCCTAGATCTAGATATTAGTATTTAATTTGTTTGTAGGCTTGAATTTTTTTTTATGTTTAGCCTAAAGTGTAACATTGGACTTTAGGCACTCCTTGAGTTTTGTGGTCCCTAGCCGGTGGGCGATCAAATGGTCTAGATCTAGGCCTATCCATTACTTTTTGATACACCTGGATTCTAGATCTACACCTCGCTTAAATCTAGATTCAAGGCCTAGTCTAACTTTACAAGATTTTTCTTAGTGTTGTTCTTTAATTTGGTTAAATACATTTTTGGCTGAGTCCATTTATTGATCTAGTGTTTTTGTCAAAATTTCTCTATGCACACTCAGCTGTACATATCGCAATGTTTTTTTATTTAATATTGTTTGTAATCTTTTTTTATATCTAGAAAACGTTTAACTAGGAGAGTTTAGCTTTCTTTGGTTGCTTGACCAAATAAGAATTTTAAAGTTCAAAAACACATCCAGATCTATAGGCCTGTAGTGCATAAAGCAAAATTTGGACAAAAACAATATTATATATATTGCATACATTGCCAAAATTGTGTATAGTGATATTATACACTATATATATATATAGTGCTTATAGACGATCACTATTTCTTTTGTCATAGAATTGTAAAAACAAGATCTTTGATATATATTTCAGATCTCGAACACCAAGGAACCTTGTGTTAAAGCAAAAACAAATACATCAGTAGAAATGGCAAACAAAGTAGCTGTGGTAAGTGAACATTTTGTTGTGAAAATATAATTTTTTTACAATGTTATAGGCCTACATGTAATTTGAACTTATAATTATATCTGGTATATTTGGTAATCTCTAAAAACTGGAGTGGTAGTAGTGAGGCTAAGGTTAGCACAGTAGGATGGACGAGCTCTTAAGAATTGAATTATTTAAAGCAAATGCTTGGCAGTATTAACATACTAAATAAATTCTCTTTATAGTTGTAATTTATCCAATCTTCATGACATCATAATAACAGTTTTTTATTCTTTTTTTTTAATGGGTTGCCTCTCAAAGGATTAATTTCCCTTTCATATGCTTCAATTTCTATTCAAATGATTAAGAATATATTAAATTTCTTACATTTGTACAACGTGACATCTAGGTAACCGGATCAAACAAAGGAGTTGGTTTTGCTATTGTCAGAGCCCTGTGTAAAAATTTCAAAGGAGATGTAATTTTGACAGGTGAGTAATGGAGCACAAAGGTTGTGATTGTATAAGACACTTGAAATAGACAAAGGTTATTTACTAAATATGTTGTTGTTTTTTTGAAGATGTTGAACTAGGAGAGAGCTTCGCTTTTTCTGACAAAGACATATTTTAGAGGCTTGATTATTAGTAAGCAGGACTCAAGGTGGAAAATATGAAGGCTCTATAACAAAATTGTGGTGAATGGTGGACTGGTAGGCCTATAATAATTTTCCACTTGCTGCAATAAATTCCTTTGCACATTTTATTTTGATTTGACATTAAAAATGTATATATTATTCAAAAAGATTTATCAATGCTTTGATTTAGAATAGAATTACTTTTACACAGTTTTTAATTATTGTTTGTATGACTCTTTTAAACGGGGGCGTTTAAGGTTGGGGTTAAAGTGTCGTTTTCTGATGCAGGGTGTCTACACTGGGTTGGTTTCAGTATAATGTGACAGACCAAGTCCCACTGGGGTCTCGTCCACAATATTGCATAATTGCTGACATCAGAGTTTAACTTTAGGGCAGCAAACTTAACCTTTACCTTACCCCTCAAAACTAATCCTTTAGGGAGAATCATACACCTGTATGGATGGTACATTAAATTAAATGAGCAGTTTGTCAATTTTGGTACCGGTATGTTATATATATATAAAAAAAAAGATCTGGAGAGGAAATGGAAATAAGATACTTACAAATATTTTTTTTTAGTTATCCAGACCTAAACGTGTTAATTGTTTTCTTTTCTTTTTTATCATTAAAGCTCGGAATCCAGAATTAGGACATGCTGCTGTGCAAGAACTTGAAAAGGAAGGTCTGCACCCTAAGTTCCACCAATTGGACATTTCAGACCATGCCAGTGTCACAGCTCTGAGAGACTTTTTACAAAACACATACCAAGGCATTGATGTGTTGGTAAACAATGCTGGCATTGCATACAAGGTACTTATTAGTTAGTAACACATGTCAGTCTTATAAAAACAAAACTATATGTTTTAAAAACAAACCAACTATCTCAAGTTTGAAAAAAGTATGTCAATATCCATCTATCCACACTTTGGATCCTTTGCACTTTTTTTTAAAAGCTGAAATGCAGCATTGAATCAAAGTAACTATAAGATATGTTAATTGACTGTTAACACAACTGCTTTTTCATACTCTGGTATGTTTTGTATTGCAATTTTATCAGTTGATGTGGATTCTACATTTTTTTCTTAAATCTTACCACAGTTTGGAGTAGAGACAAAATTGCCCATAATGAATAAAAACTGTTTTTTTTTTTACCAAATTTAATTTTAAATTTAACAAATTTCCATCCAGGCCGCTTCTACTGCACCATTCTCTGAGCAAGCTGAAGTGACTCTAAAAACAAATTATTTTTCTACCCTTGATCTGTGTGAGACGCTATTTCCTCTTCTACGACCCCATGCCAGGTGACATTTTTACCTAAACCTTAACCTCTTGAGCTTGTAACACCGCTTCAGCGATGAAGTGTTAATTTTAACCTAAGCCAGCATTGCACACAAAATCAATATGCTCTGATTTCCCAGCTAGCCCTTACTCTGCATTTATTTTACTGTAAATGAATGGGCCATGGCCTTTTTTGAACAATTTAGCAAATATGACTTCAGGCTTAGGCTCAAAGCTTCTCCATATGAACCATCTTCTTCATATCAACTTTATCAGAAATACGATAAATAAGAATGAAAAATAAAAGGGAAAATATCCGTTATATTTTCATTACACATATTATTGTTGGAATAGGGTTGAAAATTAAGTCCCAATAATCTTCAATAGTGAAAATTGGAATCTCTCAAATGCAGTTACAACTTATGGCTCGAGCAAAATCATAAACTATGACTATCTCCTCACATGAAATTAATCCACATCCATATTATTTTTTATTAAGTTTTTACCTTTTTTTAATTGTTACTTCTTTTCTATCTTGTCTTATATTGAAAAAGCACATTATTTATAGTATAAACAAACAAAACAACAAAATTTGATTTTTATTACTTCTACATGATTTTTCTTTCTTGTTGCAACATCTTGTCTAATTACATAGTTCTTATTTTCTTTTCTTTTTTCCATCATATCCGCTTCCAGAGTGAGCAATGTGTCCAGCATGGTCAGTCAGTTTGCCCTCGCCAAATGCTCAGATGCTTTGAAGGCAAGATTTGTCAGCACAGATATCACGATGGATGAACTCACTGGTATCATGAAGAAATTTGTGCAGTGAGTCCTACTTTTATTTTTTACAATCATTGTACTAGCACAGCAAGTGAAGAATCTTTCAATATTTATCTCTGCACAACCTTTTTGGAAATATCCAACAGGTACCAACAGGCAGAGATTTTAAAGACTTTAAATTTCTTTAATTCTCAAATCGACTACTTCTAGTTACTAATACTCTTGCCTTTTCCAATTTCATTGTACTACTTGAATTATTAATACAATAGGAATATTTTAATATCCCAACCAGTCTGATCTCTACACAAGTTTTTTTTTAAATATCCAAAAGGCGCCAACAAGCACAATTTTTAAAGGCGCTAAATAGTCGGATAATCTTTTAGTAGTTAATAAAACCCTTTACATTCATTGTAACGATTCAACAAGTGATACATAAGAATCTTAATTTTTGTTTTACCAGTTTGATCTCTACACAAGCTTTTTTTTTTTTAAAGAAGTATCCAAAACACACCAACAGGCAGAGATTTTGAAGGCCCTACACTTTATGTATTCTCAGATCAGCTCAAAATGGTACCCATCAAGCAGAAGGTTTTCCCGAGTCGTCTTATGGCATGTCAAAAGTTGGAGTGACTGTCATGTCTATGATCCAGCAGAGAGAGATGGACAAGAAGGGAGCCGATGACATTGTTATAAATGCTGTAAGTTTCAAAGATAAATACATGTAATTTTGGGGATGAAATCATTTAAGGGTAGAGTGTACAGCTTCTCATTGGAAAGCTGTGAGTTTGATTGTTGAGTAGGCAAAAGTAAATGGAAATAATTAATATTTTCAAATATACCCGCAGTTTTTATTTATTGTAAAAAAAAAAAATGTGTTTAAAGTATGGCGATTGATATTTAGAGTTCAGTTTAGCCTTGTTGTCTTGCAAAATCTTGTGTTATTTTTATAAATAGCAATATATATGTATATTTCATGAATTTAATATAATTTTTTTTTTAATGAACACATTGAAGATTAAAAATAGAGTTTGTCAAAGTTTCCTCAATGTTTCAAATTCATTGATGAAAACATGTGTTGTAAATTTCCCATGTTTATTCTTACATTTAGTCAAGTTACTTGTTACATTTTTACATTGAGACAATAGTTTTAAGATAGTAAAATGTAGATGATTTTTGTCAGGACTGAGTGAAATGAAAAAACCCAACATGTTTATCAAGTTTACATATTCAGAGAAGTTTGGGATCTCAAATATCAATTAATGTCATTATATAATTTTTATCACAGCGTATATGTATTTTAATAGCTATTTGACCATACAAATCTTCTATCAATTTTTTTTTACACAAGACCAAATCAAAGTGAAGAAAGTCAAGATTAAAATTTCTTAGATGAAAATTTTAAGGGAAATTCACAGAGAAGTGTCATACTTAACACATCTTTTGACAAAAATTGTTAGCATAGGCTGGTTTTAATCTTTAAAAAAAAAATAGTGCATTTCTTACAGCAATTGTTATCTGACAATATTCATTTGTTCCAGTGTTGTCCAGGCTATGTTGACACTGATATGACCAGCCACAAAGGGAAGTTGACCATTGACCAAGGTAAAAAAAAATGTACAGGTGTATATTTGAATGTGCTTTTCTTTTAAAACAAGAACAATTCTTTTCTATCATTATGCATTATGTCCATGTTTATACATTTCTGTAATTAAAACTGAGAGTTTACATTTTCTCATTTGATAAGTCTGTCAATCTTCAGCAAATTTTGACAAAGGCAAGGTTGAAAAGATCTGTTATGACTGAGTTGTTGTAAATGTTATGAAAAGAATTAAAATGTTCATTAAGAAAGAAAAAAATATCAGGCAATATTTAATGTGTCAATCAAAAAATTTTAGACAAATGGTTAATCAACGCAATGCACATGAATAAAGTTGACAAAATAGAATTTTGCATTTTGCGTTTCACCTTCATTAAATGCTTGAAAATATCTTGTGATAACATTGTTTTTTACATCCATGAATGAAGACAGTATGTGTCTTCTATCAAACTCCTTAACTTATAAGGAAAAGAAATAGGCGCTTAGAGAAATTACTTTGCAAATCATTCCAAGTGGCATACAACTGATTTTTATCGCAGTCTAAAATTGGTGCTATTCCCTTTAGTGTCATCATGCCGCAAGCCATTTAAGGAGCAGAAATTGTGTTTTGTGAGGCAACCTAGGTGAATCAGGCACAAGTTGCTGATATAAGTTTTGAGCAAGAGCCCTTTAAACTTCAAAATCTACTTTATGTTGACCTTTTTTATTTTCAAATAAAAATAATTATCTCTTGTTCTAAAAATATGAGAGTTATGAATGAAGCCATGTCTTAAAGTACATTTGATGGAATTTTTGGAGGGATTTTCGCGCACTCTTCGCAATATCCTTAAGCTGCAAATAGACATTTTAAAAGATAATCAGTACATTGAAAAATTATTTAAGCGGCCACTGGCATTGTTGGTTGAGATTTAATGAAATTGCACAAATTTTAGGGTCTTTCTAAAAAAATTTATCTTTTGAACAAATGAATATAGAAGAAAAAAATTTTGCAGATGAAAAAAAATCGGCTTTTTATGTTTCCAATAAACTGTCTATTTCACAGTGAACATGTACGCAATGTGACTACCTTTAGTTAAAAGTTAGCACACTTAAAAACAACAAAGAAGAAACAAATTCTGACTTGTCCCTGATTCACCCTGCTTGCTTCACATTATTTTTATTGATAGTGTTTCCTCAGTTGAATATATTTTTTCAAATATAATGTAAAATTAGAAGTGGAAAATCCCTGACGTTCCAAGTATCTAATAATGTTTAATAAGGTTTTAAATAACTTAAAACTTGAGTTTGATCTGTTTCTTGTTTTTTTTTGGGGGGAGCAGAAACTCCTGCTTTCTATTACATCCCTTGTGTAATTTTTAATCACTTAAACCCAATATTTCTCTATTCCTTTTTCCTTTAGGGGCAGAAACTCCTGCCTATCTCGCCCTGTTGCCCCCTGGTGTTAAAGAGCCTCGTGGACAATTTGTAAGAGAATTGAAGGTGGCGGATTGGAAAATGTAATCCACTTCATGGAAAGGCGTGATCGCTTTATACTTTTAAACTTACATTATGATGTTTAATCAGTTCTTAGTACTGTCAATATGTTAATATTCTACACATGACTTGTGGCTCTTATTAAAACGAGTGTTAGGTACATGTGCCTTGTGAAATTATTTGAAGCCTGGTCTATTTGTTCCCTACACTTTGATAGTCGAACTGAAGAAAAAAAAAATAAGCACATAATGGCAGCAGTCTGGTTGATCATCATTTTGGAGTTTTTTTTGCATACATTTTTTGACGTTTCAAATTATAAAGAACTACATTTCCTTGTGCAGAGTGATAGGTGCCAATTTCACTTAATATTACTACAATTGTTTTGGGGGAATGTTTGAACTTTATACTAAGTAATATCATCTAGATAATTAGGTTTTTCAAAAATACTGTTGAAAGATAACTGCCTTACATATAGATTGATATTAAACGTTTCATGTTTTTCCCCCTGTTATTTGTTATCCATTTTCTTTTTTTTTTTTGTAACTTGCAAGAGAATGATAATTTGAACCCTAGAAACTGTCATTGACCATTAAAAATGTATCACTATCAGGTAGTTGATATAAAACTTTGACGACGCAATAAAAAAGGAACCCTTTTTATCTGACTGTAAGCATTTTATCTTAAATGGTCTAAGCTGAATTTGTTAGAATTGAGTCTACTAATTTTGCACCATAATTCAACATCAGTTTTTTTTTTTGTGTGTGCATGGGAACTTTGATTCTTTTTTTTTCTGATATACACAAATAACCTTATCTCTGTATCAGTAGTGGTTGCGCACTATAAAAAGATCATACATCATTATTATTTTAAATGTTTCGAACAGATTGGAATTATTGAACAAACTATGCAGAAGCCTATGTACTTAAATTTTTTTTACCTAGAATTGTTTTACTTTTTTTGTGCAAAACTTGTTTTTTTAGGGCAGGATTCGTGACAGACAATCGAATCAGGCACAATGTATAATGCTGACTTGTTGAAATTTGAATCTTGTTACTATTACATAAAGGTGATTTCCTGACATTTGAGAGTAAAAACGAATTTTTACTTTTACTCCAAATTTGTTGTTATTGGTTTGTTTTCAAATTATTATTTGTGTTATTCTCTCAACTTGTTGTATTAGAGCACATCTTAAAATTTTCTATTGTTATCGTTACATGATCATGATTTATGTTAAAGTCTGATTTACTCTCCAGAGAAGATAATTATGGTCCTAGTGTATGTTATTAGTATATATATACTGTTTGGAAAGAATGTCAATGTTTAAAGACCCAGTTTTAAATATTAGTTGTTACTTTTTGAGTCCCCTATAATTGTGATGTTAATGATATAATCTAGTCTATGTTCATGTACTTAAGTCACTCATGAAGAAGCCAAACTGGCTCAGTGTTGATAGAGACCAGTCTTAAGATGTTATTCTGTTACTTATAGTTATACCTTTTCAGCATCAGCGATTCGTTTTTTTTTTTTTTTTTTTATTAAATTAAAATAAACATGAAATTCTGAAATGAAGTTTGCTTTTGTATTGGTTTTTTTTTTAAATTTAAGTTCAATTGTGTATGCAGTAGTAATAATAATATTTTAAATGTTAAGAAAACAAATATATTTTTTTCACAGCGATAACTGAATTAGGTTAATTACTTTTAATAAAAATCGGTTATTACTTCAAATGTGGATTTAGAGCAAAGAGCTGTACCACGGATCACTTGGTTCGCCTTGAAACGTTTCTTATAGGGGCTTTTATCAATAACCAATGCATGGTCACTGTCTTCTTTGACCTAGAAAAGGCTTATGACACAACCTGGAAGTATGGCATACTTAAAAACATGGGGTTCGAGGGCAACCTACGTTAAAAAATTCATAGTTAATCGATAGTTCCAAGATCCTCTTTGTCTGATTCTTTCAAGCAGGAGCAGGGAGTTCCCCAGGGCAGGGTTCTCCCGCCAATTCTTGGTGGAATTCAAATAAATTCAATAACTGAGACTCTAAAAAACAATGTAAACTGCTTGTTGTATGTGGACAACTTGGTAGTCTCCTACTGAGCCTTTCAATTCCAACCACAGGGCGGCAACTCGAACTGCGGCACATTGTTCTTCAGAAATGGGCAGATGTAAACGGCTTCAAATTCTCCCCCCAGAAAACGATAGCTGTTAATTTTTGTAATAAAATGAAATTTCACAGAGATTCTGATCTCAACATCAGCCGCGCTCTAAGAAAATCCTGTAGAAGAAGAAGCCAAATTTTTCATTGTGTATTTAAAAAAAACAACTGTCCTTTATCTCACACCTGAAATATCTGAAGAAAAAGTGTAAAAAAAAAACACACTTATCTGGAACAGAGTGGGGAGCAGATAGAGTCCCTCCTCTACCTCTATCACTCTCTGATACGATCTGAACTCGATTACGGTAGTGTAGCGTGTGACTCTCTCTGCCAGACCATCTTATATAAAAATGTTATACAATAAAATACATCCCCAAAGACTGCGTATCAGCCTCGGGGCCCTTCGTACCATGCCGGTAGAAAGCCTTTATGTAGCTGCAGACGAACCATCCGTGTCAGATTGAAGAGACAAACTATTCTTACAATATTATATTCCGTTAATCTAAAATCTCAACCTGACAATCCTGCTTTTCACCCTGTTTTCCACCCAAGTAATGTAGAAAACTTCCTATCTTCACCGAACGCGATTCCCTCTTTTGGAATCCGTGTTCAGCAACTCCTTGAAATCGACGTAGATACTAACTCTATTGAACAAGACACACTTTCGGAAATCCCTCCCTGGACGCTGGAAAGACTAGGAAGCAGTCTCGCCCTGGAAGCTCTCCAGATGGACAAAACCCATCCATAATTATACAAAGAAAAATTTGAACAAAGAGAAAATCATTCAAACCATCATCTACATTTCACTGACAGGTCTAAAGATAAGACCTGCGTCGGAGCTGCCTGCCACTCATCCACAGTCGATAAATGCTGCGGGGTGGGCGAGAACTCTGTGGAGGCAGTTGCCCTGTGCATGGCACGTGACACTGTATCTTCCTAAAGAAAAGACACCTTTTTTATCCTCTTCGCTTTCTCTAGTGAAGGCGGCCGGAGAGGCCAACTTAACAAGTCCGAAAATTCTTCACATATTGAGAACAATCATGTACTTCAGCAAAATGGGAAGAAAATTAATCTCTGCTGTTCTCCAGCTATATTGAAATTGAAGGAAATGAAATGGCTGATTAGCTCCCCAGGATTGGGCTCGAGCTGGAACATACTAAGGTGCAGATACCTGCATCAGATGCAAAGCCAATCATACATAAGTTTATAAGAGACAACTGGAAAGCGCGATGGGGTAACCTGACAAACAACAAACTACACTGTGTCCAACCACACTTAGATCATTGGACGGGAGTGTCTCAGGCTAGAAGAAGTGATCGGGTGATACTCGATCGAGTCCGATTGGCACATTCTCATCTTACCCACGCCTTCATACTGAGAGGTGAAGAGCCTCCATGGTGTCATTCATACCTGCAACTGTCAATTATCCAAAAGTCACATTCTGGTTGACTGTCCACTTTTTCACCGTGAAAGAAATATGTACCTTGCTTCCAAACAATAACAAAGCATATTTATCTATGTTAGTCCTTAGCGCCTAATGGGGTATTTGAAGGACATTGATGTATATAATGAAACATAATTGTGGTAATCATACACATGGATCTTTTACACCTGTATATGCTCTTTACTTTTAATCAGCCTTTTTATGCACACTTTGTATGCTTTTATCACTCAGAGAGATACGAGAATCACCAATGCTACTAGTATAATGTATTAACTCTCTTAGGACATCATGGGCACAATATGGGCGTTACCGTGCTGACGTGACGTAAAAACAAATCCATTCACCCACGTATCCTTTTTCTTCTTGTTTTCAATTTAGTCATTTTAGTGTCTGATGGAGGCTTAAGGTTAAAAGCTTATGTGTTTTGTATCGTTTTGTATTCATAGAGCTTTTTTTCGTGCCTTTCATATTGTTTATCAAGCTCTACTTCGACATTCACATTTAATTGATTATACTTTAAATTTCGGGTACATGTAGTATACATTTTGAACACTTAAAGAAGACAAATTCATCTATACGACTTTGGTGATTTGACACAGATGAATGGACAATATTCGTTCACCGATGCAAGATGTTCAGCAACTAAGTATTTAAAACGGAATGTCCCAGAAACGAAATTCTTAGAGTTAACTGCTGCGAACTGTTTTTCATCTTGAAGAGACTGGCGCGAGAAGTTTCCTTTTCTGTCAACAAAATATAAGCTTAAATCTAGAAATCTTGATTTAGAATCTACTTGAATTAGGATCACCAATCAACCAAGGTTTAAAATCTAGATCTAGTCAGTTAAACTTAACTGATAATAATGAGTCTTTGGGTTGATAAATATAGACCAACAACTCTTGGTAAGCTAGATTACCACAAAGACCAAGCTGCGCATCTGAGGAAGCTTGTAAGTAATTTTTCTATCTTTACGTTGTTGTAAGCTTACAACTTATTATCTAAAATTGAAATATTTAAATATGTTGTCTTACAAATAGTTTTTTTTTTACAAGCTTCTGTGACGTTCAGGGTACTGCCTTTGCAGCACTAGTTTTTAAACTGTTTTTTTTTTTCCCTTGGTAATAATGTAATAATATTGTCCTCTCTGAATGAGTGAATCGCTGGTACTACAGTAACAGTTCTTAGAGATTGCCGCCAAATCCTGGTACAAATATGAAGAGAGAGAGAGAGAGAGAGAGAGAGAGAGAGAGAGACTGTATAGTATGCACATGCACATATTATACACACTCATACAGTATCCAACTCCTTAGCCTACGCCAAAAAGACAAGCTTGCACTTGCAGCATAAGTAGGCATATTATGCAGTTGACATGCACATCAGTCCACTGGTTTGCCTTCATTGATCCTGCCTTATTCCTCATTTGAACATTCCTTATTGACTCAATGCGAATGACCAGATACAAGCTCTTAAAACACCGACAAATTTGCACGTAAAATTTTGTGGTCTTCCCACTTAAAATCATGATATATGATTGTTATTACTGATTTTTTAAAATAATACTGATTCCTGGATCTCTCAAACAGGGAGGGGCTGTGGATGGAACAAGTATATATACCCCATGGAGATTGGGCAGCTTTTCTCTCTTTCATAAACATTTTTAATGATTTGGTGGGTAGATGTGTAACTTCAAACTCGAAGTCCAATTCACTTTCAAAAGACTTATTTGGGAACTTTTGTACTTTTTTTCAGGTGGAGGGAGGAGACTTTCCCCATCTCCTTGTCTATGGACCCTCTGGTGCGGGAAAAAAAACTCGCATCATGTGCACTTTACGAGAGCTGTATGGACCTGGGGTGGAGAAGCTTCGTATTGAGCAGAGTCAGTTCACAACTCCATCAAATAAAAAATTGGATATCTCAACCATATCCAGCAATTATCACATTGAAGTAAATCCAAGGTGGGTAGCCCTTAACTTTTAAAATTCATTGTATGTCAGCTTATGTATTTCAAGTTATAGATTAATTAAGGAGATATCACAATTTAAAGCAATTCAAGACAGTATTTTAATCTTTTTTTTTTATTTATTGCTTCTAATTATTGTAGCAGACTGTAAGTCACAGAAGAGCTTTTTAGTCTCTTTTGTTTAAGCCCACTAGCTTTTTTTTTTTGTACTTGGTGATATTTAATTTTAAAAAACCTGTTGTTTTTTTCCCTTCTTTGAATTGAAAAATAATCAAGATTGCACTTGCCTTACCCGGCGTGCACTTTTTTCTTAGTGTGTATTTTTCTTTTAGTTGACAAGAAACTTTTGGGCCAATTTTCGTATCAACAGAAATGGAAAATTTAGCTGGGCAATTCTTACTTGTTTCTTCTCCAACATAAAATGTTCAAAGTGTTTAAAATTTAAATAAAAAGCTTTTTTTCAAATTGTGCACACACAAGATTTGTTATAGATATCACAAAAAAATTGTCTTATGAATATCTTATATCAATATGATTGTTACACAGTTTGATTTATTTTAAACAATTATTTTTTTCCTGATTTGCTGCACTTAGTGATGTTGGTCACAATGATAGAGTTGTGATTCAGGAGCTCATTAAAAATGTTGCTCAAGTCAATCAGTTGGACACCTCTACACAGAAAAACTTCAAAGGTAAAATGTTGTTCTATGTTTTGCCCAGTGATGATATCTACTATATCTCATAAAAACAAATATGACAAAATGTAATCAGTAGGTTTAACATATATTTTCTTTGTATTGGATCATACTGTTTGTTTGCCATTTTTGTTAGAAAATATTTCTTTTATCGTCATGGCAAAACTAAAACAGAAGCATTCTTCTGTGCTGAATTAACTTTTTTAATAGTGATTTGTGAGATCATGTTTTTTATATATTTTTAATATTTTTATTTATCTGCTATTGGAAATATGTATATTCAGGAGAAAACTTTGTTTTTTTAATGATCATGAAAAATAGCACATGTGCACAACCCCTGAGTATCAATTCAATTTATCATAATTGACATGTTTGAATAAAAAAAATTGTTGTTCTAGTGCCTTTTTTCATTTTTTCCCTCAGTTGTTGTCCTTACAGAAGTAGATAGGCTATCTAAAGAGGCACAGCATGCACTGAGGCGGACAATGGAAAAGTACATGGCCACATGTCGTCTAATCCTATGCTGTAATTCTACCAGTAAGGTCATACCAGCTATACGCAGCAGATGTCTGGGCTTGCGTGTGGCTGCCCCAAGTGTTGATGAGGTAACTAAAGCACAATTTAAATTTATGAAGGATCATACTTTTTACAGAGACTTGGGGAGAGCTTTTTTGAAGGAGACCAATAATGATTATAATAGTGATGGATAGAAAGGAAGGGAGAGGGCGAGGCGAAATGGAGAGAACAAGTGACATAATTATGTTTACATGTAAATGTCAAAATTACTTGCTGAATATTATCTAGCGTTTATTTCCTTGGTAGGTGAATGAAATTAATCTTATTTTATTAGATGGGAGAAAAAGCTTTTTTTTTCCCTACATCATTTGCAGCTAACAAGAGTTACTTTATCATGCAATTGATTATTATTTGACATTTTGAGAGTGTATATATATATGTTTTTTGTTTAGTGTAATGAGCATTTTAGTTTTTATATTGGAGTAATCTTACACATCTGCGTTTTATTGTTCTCAGTATTCAATGATGGCACTTTTTCTTTGTTCTAGATCTGTCAGATTTTGACTTCAGTGTGCAAAAAGGAAGGTCTGACCCTCCCCAGGGAGATGGCAGAAAAAGTAGCAGAGAAAAGTGGCAGAAATCTAAGGAGAGCTCTCCTCATGTGTGAGGCATGCAGAGTCCAACAGTGAGTGATTTTTCTATGGGTTGAATACTGTTTATTTGGTGATAAATACATTTGTAATAAGGCCATACAGTTTACAATACTTCTACACTAAGGGTATGGTTGAAAACTAAAAAATAATTTATGGGATTTTCATGATTTAAAAAAAAATATTCGGTATAATCTTTAAGTGTCGGGAATATGATGAATTTTTTGCTGTTGCTGTTGGTGTAGTATATTGGACTCGATAAAACTCTGGCCATCGCAAACTCTGTCGTAGGGCTTTAGCAATTGATGTGCAGTGCCGACATTGACTTGAGCGAGGAATGGGAGTTTTTAGCAGTGCCAGCAAGTGGAGATATCTGAAAGGCAGAGAGAGTGTCTGAACAGTACTAGCCAGTGTATGACTAGTGTTTGATCAATATGGTGAAAGGTGGATGGAAACAAAAGATGTCATGTAAAGGATCTTACCATTTAAGACAGATTTGTTAACAGTACATATTGGCAGTGATTTATTGTGCCAAAGTATGGCAAATTATGGCTTACGGGCAATCTTTGTTGAATTATGTAAGCTGAAAAAAATAGACTTTATAACTTCAGTTTCCAGCCACTGGCTTAGATGCGGCCCATTAATTCCGTTGTTATATTTTTTTGTATTATAAGTATCTGGTTAAAACTTTATTTCTTCGAGTTGCGTTCTATAGTGTAAAATGTTTATGTCTGCATTGGAAGGCATCTCATTTTGCATTGATGTCTTGTGAAAGTACCCATAAAAAATTAAAGTTTGTTAACTATCAGCTTCTTTCAAGTCTTAATTATAATTTTCCGTAAAATGTGTTGTGTGCTAGTTTCATGTCCTAGGTCAATATTTATTATCTTATGCGTAGAGTACTATTTATATAGATACATCTTTTTTTTACACAACCATATGTGAATGAATTTTAGTTGTGTTAGAATCGTTTTATATTTAATTAAAGCACAGTTCTGCTAATAATGCTATTTCACATTCTTTAAGGTACCCTTTCAACCCAGAAAGGGAAGTCTCTGAGCCTGATTGGGAAGTCTACCTGAGGGAAACAGCGACCATGATAGCTCAGCAACAATCTCCTAAAAGGTATTTGTAGAATGTTTTGAAAGCAAATAATGCCTCCAGGCAAACCAGTATATTTTAAAGAACCACAAATTACCCAAGACCTGTTTGACAAACAGAGATATAACAGGAGAAATCTGAAGACTGTTTTAGTGAGGTACTAGTATTTCACTGTGTATTTTTTAAACATGTTCTATATGGGTTTTAGTGTCATCATTAGAAAACAATGCTGTATAAACCAAAACGAAGTAATAGTATTCAATATGTTGAATTTGAGTAGTAATACCGAAGAAGAAGAAGAAGAAGTGGCTGTCAAAAGACGATAAAAGAATTAAGAATCTCGAATCTTGAAAGACTTTTAAGTCAGGGCCTTTAACTGTTTTACAGATTGCTGGAAGTCAGAGGGCGCCTGTACGAGTTGCTTACTCACTGTATTCCACCTGATGTGATCATGAAGGTGAGTCAGAATGGTTGTTTATCATGGAATCTTAATTTTTTTAACCTTTTTGTTTTCGCAACCTTTTATAAGATTTAACTTTCTTTCTAACGAAGAGGTTATCTTAAACATGATTGGTTTTAGGTGCCAATATTCCAAAAAATGCTTCTAAAGCTGTAAATTGGTGTTTATGTTGAAATGTTGATGGACCCATAAATGAAAAATCTACTATAAATTGTATAATATGAAAGTATTAAATATATTAACATTAGTTTGTTACCGTAAGTATGTTCAACCTAATTTTACACTTGAACTTTACCTTTATTGTTAGTTTTGGAGTTTTACTTCAATAAAGTTTTGGGTGAGTTTGGTGTGACTCAGATCTGAGGGGGGTGGCCCTGGGGTAGAACAATCAGCTTCCGACGCAAAAGGTCTAAGTTTGAACCCTGGCTTTTGCGCTTCCTACTGGTTGGGTCGATGTTAGTTTAATGTGACCAGCTGGTATCCCCATCCTGTCTCGTGTGTGGTAGTACATAAAATTGTCAGATGTCAGTCTTGAGACCCGTCCACAATATATCCTATATAGTGTTGATGTTGGAAGTTAAACCAACTTAACAACGACGACTCAGATCTATTAGCTATTTTAACGACGGAACTTCGACCAAACCGTTATATTTTAAGTTAGGAAATTATCACATGCTCTAGTCTGCTAGCTTTTAATTTTTTTTAAAACCAACAATAATCTAGACCTCGATCTAGCTAAGGCTGGAATTTTTGCCAGGTCTTGGTGGCAATCCTGAAAGTTGAGGAGTTTGAAAATTTTTCACTGTGATGCTTTTTTCTAACCATTTCACAGTGTTTAATTTTAGACTAATATGTGACAGTTGTGGAGGAATTGGGCAATACATGTACAAAGTTTTGTTCTGAGAGTAATAAAAATATTGTTTTGTAATATTTTTAAATTTTTTTTTTTTAAACAGATTTCTGAAACAGACATATGTTGACTGTATAATTTTAGAGACTTTGATACACTTATACATTCTTGTTTATTGAATACTGGAACAAGATCAACTCTGATCACATCAAACAAACATCTGGAGAAAGCAGCTCTTGGTCTTTTATCATCATAAACAAAGCTGCCTAATGCAAATCTAGTGGTCTACCAATTTCTCCATTTAGAGGTCAACACAATAGTGTTAATGGTTAGGTTTTTTCTCCTTCCATCGCCCTCTCACAAAACTTATAAATTTAATTCAGGTTCATGTAGTGGGTGTATCTTGCTCTTTTTTTTAAAAATGTACAAGATATATCTAGACCTAAAGGACTTCACCTCATGTCACACACTTACACATTGCAATTTAAAAAGGGTACTATAACCACAGTAAAATAATTTTGGAACTGTTATTGTCTTTTAGCAAAATCCTCTTTGAGTCTTATTTTCGGAATAAAGAGAACCATTGCTATAACAAGATTTGTTACGAAAAACAAGAAATCTCGTTCTTATCGAGTTTCACTGTGTACCGACACCAACTCAACTAATAAAGAAAAATGTGTTAGTCAAAGCAGGATTCAAACCTAAACCTCCTGCATGGGAAGCTGATATTTGAACCCCAGGGCTACCAGGCCCTACCAGTTAGAAAAAAGTGTAATGGGAGTGGGAATTGTACCTACAAAAACTTATGCAAATAGCGGGTGTATAATTTTTTATTCTGTGTAGGACTTCAGTAGGCGTATGTTTGTGCTTATCCTGTGTGTTCAAACATTGTCACTTTTTTTTCCTCAGGGTCTGCTTAGAGAACTAGTGCAAGTCTGCGATGGACAAATGAAACCTGAAGTTGTTCAGAATGCGGCATATTACGAGCATCGATTACAGCAAGGACAGAAGGCTATTTACCATTTGGAAGCTTTTGTTGCCAAGTTTATGGCAATTTACAAGAGGTTTTTGGAAGAAGGCA
The DNA here is from genome assembly GCA_003991915.1 of Elysia chlorotica. Classification (NCBI taxonomy): domain Eukaryota; kingdom Metazoa; phylum Mollusca; class Gastropoda; family Plakobranchidae; genus Elysia; species Elysia chlorotica. Next base: position 256,426 of record RQTK01000511.1, read on the forward strand.
TTGCAGACATTTTCTAATCTTAAAAGTGTGATACTTTTAAAAAATCAACATCAAGTTCAAAGGGAGGTTACATAGCTAAAAAGTCTCATTCCTTTTGACATTTTTGAACATTTTGATTTAATTAAACTATGTTGCTTGTGATTTTTAGGTTTTGTTGTTAAGCTTCGTATATTATATGTATCAATGTTTTTTTTTATACTTGTTGACTGTGTTAAATCACTAGATGTGGATTTGGGTATAATTTGCTTCTAGTATAATATTGGATCCTGTTCTTTTGGATGTAGATAAAAAAGTGTTTCTCTTTCCTTCTCAGCTTCATTGCATGTCTACTTCTGCTGAGATTAGTGATTTTTTTCAGAATAGTCTCGGTTGCCAAACAATTATTCTTTATGTCCATTGGATGTCTGACACTCTAGCCACATGACCAGTGCATTTATTCTTTGATTCTTCAAGATTAGTTTATTCTGTTTATTTTGTGGAGAGTCAATGCCTCTTTCTTCCTTTCTGCACAATATTGGTTTACATATTTATAACCATTATAGATAATGAGTATTAACGTATATATATTTGTTGAATCTGTTTAGTGAAAGGTATACCATTAAAGAGTACACCACAAAAAAAAATTGTCTTGTAGTTTACATATAAATTATGTGTAGATGTATTTCCATGTACATGAAAACATGCTTTAGAGTATAAGTATAACAAATACTAATTTTGTTTGTTTTTAATCAAAAGGTTATCTTTGTACACTCTTCATGATTCACTTCTCATCATCAAGCCCATGAAGATATAAATAAAATGAAAAAAAAAAGGACTTTGTTTTTTATATTTCATATTTTCAATATATTTTAAGACATGTTTTGCTTTACTCTTGGGACTTCTTGTATGTAAAACACACCAGAGAAGAATTAGATTTCCAAGAAAAAAGGTAACTAACAAAAAGAATCATTTTTAACTCAACTCAATTCAAAATTCATACAGATGTTTCTTCTCTGAAGAATTATCTAGCTCCCTGTTGCGTTTCTACAATAATATAGATTACCCAAAAAACTTCTAGGCCTACATATTTGCTCTCAACAATGATTGCTAGGGGCACAAAGAATTTGTTGTTACTCTCCTGTTTACAGCTATACTCTTATTATAATAAATGTAAAAGCATACAGTCCAAGAACCTTTAAAGCATAATGATGTAAATTGAACTGATTAGTTGTAAATTTGTATTTGAATGAAATACACAACAAATTAGGGGTGCCGTTGATCCATTGTTAAGACTTACGAATGTTGAGTCACCATTTTGATGGTGCTGAGTTTGTTCCCAGGCGTCGGCACATTTTTTCTGGCTCCCCTGTGTCAACCCAGTACTGGATGGGTATTTGGAACTCAATTCACAGCTAAAGTGAAGTGCTGCCAGGAAAATGGCAATCTAGTACATGTACAATCAGGGCGCTAACTCTTGGTTCCCCAAAGCTCTGTCAAAGAGCGTGAGACCAACTTCACTTTTTACATAATAAATCAGAGCCTAATACATGAAAGATTCTTTTAAAATGAATATAAAAATAAAATAGACCACTGATATCTTTCATAATTTCTGTTTAATCACAATTTCAACAAGTATATTTACAAAAAAAAGTTCTGCACGTGTAAATCTCAGGAATAAAAAAAAGTGCATTTATCAGTAATAGTACTAATACCGTCGACTGATGATAAGTTGATGCACTGTGGGACTAAAGGTAGGATCAATACATCCGAAGATCAACATATCCATTAGAAAGTATAGAGAAAAAAGGCTTGTGGTCTAGGGTGGGAATCAATACAAGTGAATAAACAATTTTTCAAAAGTTCAAAACAAGCGGCGTGCACTATGCCATTCAATTTTGCTCACATCTCTGATACTACCTCCGTGACATTACAACACTAGGATGAGAACATGATATTAAGAATATGCATCATTCTCACAGTAAACCTAGGTACTATGTAGCTCTAATGCAGAGTGTATATCTTCCTTCAGGTGTTGTAAACCATTCCCTTCATTGCAAGGCACAGATCTTGCACTGGGGACAAGCACCCTCACACCCTCTATCATTACCCGGGTATACCACAGTAATAAAAGTGCTTTATTTCTTTTAAAACAACAACAAAAGAACATATACTTAAAGCATCATTAAAAGAGGATACTGTGAAAGGAAAAATGTGCTTTATTTCTTTAAAAAAACAATGAAAGAACATATATTATAATTCAAGCATCATTAAAAGAGAATACTGTGAAAGGAAAACAAATTATTGTAAATAATATCCAATTTTCAATGTGGACTTAAAACAAGGAGCGGAAGATAAACTTTGATGCTAGCCACAGAACACCACACTCTCCTAAATTTTCATTGAAGATATTAGCACCATGATTTAATCCTAAGCTTAATGTTTTTACTTGAACAGCGACCAACACTGTATGTACTATGAGCATTACTACGCCTTTGGGTTTCGTACTACTCGTTAGTGTGCGACTGATGCGTAATTGCTATCAGGTATATATTCTTTATGATATGCTAAATAAATACAGTCACACCTAATTCGAATTGATCTGGATTGGATCAAAAATTTGTATGAAGAGGATTTAAGTTGCAGAATGGGATATACCTCAACTACAAATGGTAAAAATGAGGATAAAAAGCGTTTCAGCCTTTGACATATGGTATCAAAACCAATGTTACATAGAAAATGCAATACAATGACAATTTGCCTCTAAATGTATATCATTGCAAACATAAATTAAGTCTTTGCCTAACTGTTTTACACAGCTTTCATAAGTATCTTAAAATTAAATTGCTAGAAAGGAGAACGTAACATTTTGGCCATGAGCTGTTCTGTTTACTAAGGTACCAAGGCACAAGAAGAAATCAGATACATGTAAAATAATGTATATCACTTAATGCATGTGGAAAATGGGTTTCAAATAAAAAGTAAAAGAAGAACTCATCAAACATCTTTTTCACTACATCTACATCTACAAGTATAAAATAAAAATAAAGGTTTGGGAACTAGATCATTGAGAAAAAAAAAAAAGAAATTGAAAGTATACAGTAATATACAGCTAATGTAGCTAGTTCAATTTACAGCTAAGGATACATGAAAGAATTATAACTATAACTTACATAACTTTACTTGCTCATACATTGCATTAGACTAAAATAACAATACTTCATCGGCACCAGTATAATTTGATATTTTTATAATAGAGTAGTTACTTTTTAAAGTAGCACCTGAGAATTCTTTATCTATGTGGTTAAAAGGAAATGTAATATTATATACATACATCAACATTTTGAACTTCAATAAAAATTACTTAGTTCTTGTACAATATTTAAAAAAAGCCTGCAGGTTTTATACTCTAGGTTTGAGCTAGAACTAAATTTATATTTCATTATGTATAGAATATGTAGGACAAGGAGTTTCAGATCCTTAGCATACAAAAATTTCACTTTATTGGTGAGAGTATTTGTAATTCTTTTTAGATTTAACAAAATCATGAAACAGTGATTATATGGCACAAACTAAGTAAAACAATAAAAGTGTAACTGTTTTGATATATCATCTATTTTTTAAAAATTTAGTTGATTAGACTTTACCAGACCAAGAGAGGACATGGAAAGAGTTTTTTCAAAGATTGAAAAATCTGCTCTCATGCTTATTTCAAGGCGGCAACAATTCTTGACTTTAAAAACTTGTTAAATCAGGTAAAGTATTTAACTCCCACTAGTCAATTTTATTTTGATAGTGTTAAAATCAAAATTAAATCCACCCATGCAGATCTTATCAGAATTTGTTTCTTATGTAATTTCAAGTATCAGCAAAAAGAATCTCACTGACTTAGTTTCATGCAGACGCAACTATTTATAAACAAATATACAATAATTTCATAGCAATTAAGTGGTTCAAAAGCAAACATTATTTCATATCCCAATCATGGAAAAGTCTGAAAATGTATGAGATTTATGCATACTTGGAACTACTATCCCTGCTCCCATCTCTTCTTCACCTAAAGAGAATGAAGGCATTGAATCGGGGGTTACATTTAGGTCATGGTCAAGGGTCAAGGAGGTTGGAGCCATCTCTAAAAAGAGGTTGACTTGTCCTAAGAAGTTGTTTGCCTTTGGTAGTTCACTGCTTAAAGACCCTTCCCCATCTTTCCTCATGTATTTCATATCGGAGTGTTGACTGGAAGACAAATAACTTGGCTCTACACGTTTCTTTGGTAGGGAAACGGAGGACAAAGAACGCAGACTGGGAAAGGATGAGGAGGGGCTCAGAAGAGAGACAAATTGATCTTTTACAGCAGTGCTACCAAATGCCAGACTTGTTTCATCTGTCTCAGTTTCTCCTTGTTCTGATGGCAGACCATATCCTAAAGGTTCACATTTTGCTGCCTCTTGGTTATCACAATCATCTGAAAGGGACAAAAATATACATGTTTGACTGAGGATTTTATACAGGAAGAGAAACACAATAGCAGGTAATACAGAGAAAGTAGTTAATAAAATATATCATAAATTAAATGATGATTGTTTGTGAACTTTACACTAAAATAGGAGAATTGATAATTTATGGATGGCAAATGCCTCAAATCCACTTTTGGCTTTACGGCTATGCTTTTCTCATAAGTCTAAGCAGATAAATGCAGTCTCATAAACTCTCCAAGACAAAATAAACACAATGTTTGCACACTCAGAACTCCAAACAAATTATTCACTTTTGGTGCTTCGAGAATTAAAGAGGAGTCATGTATTCTAAAAAAATTTAATACAGCTGTATAGAGGCCAAGAGATGAAATATTCTTAAAGCAAAATAGGATTAACAAAATTTCCACTCAGAGTTTTCTACTGCTCTATCTGCTCCTACAACCCAGTAAAAATAACATGATGACTGTCTACATCCCTAGAACTCACCATGGCTAGACATGAGCTCTGTATTTGAAGGATCTGAATATTCAGTGCCAAGTATTTCTGCAAGCCGCACTTCTGCTTCAGCACTACCCAGCTTAGCAGCCTTGCGGTACATCTCTACAGCTGTTGCTTCATTTTGGGGCAAACCTGCATGAAAGGACAAAGCATAGAACTTTAATAAATATTGACATTTGTTAGAGTTGAACAAAAAGTTTATCAAAAACAAAACAAACAAAAAAAATAAACATTTTCATTAGATTAACAAAAGTATTGTGGATCAAACAACTTCGGAGTTAAAAGTGGGCACAATGCTAAAATTTGATTTGCTCTACCATTCCAGCGAATACAACACTAATCCATGTTTTGTTTAGTTTTTATGCGATTCCGTTTACGATGATGTTATTAAAAAATCACTCACCACCAAGTCCCTCCTCATAAAACACTCCCAGGTTATAGAGAGCCAGATTGTGTCCTGTCTGTGCTGCCAGAGAGTAGAACCTCGCTGCCAGGCACTCGTTTGTCTCCACTCCAAGACCCTGCTCGTAACACATGGCCAGAAGGTACTGGGCTTCACTGTCCTGCACACCACACAAACACAACAGAAAGATAATGTAAAAACTCCTTCTAATTACCATAAAATAAAATGGTATCCAACACAAAAGTGTAAAAACTCTCTTTAATTAACAGAAATAAAATGGTGTCCAATGACGCATGAGAAAATGTGAGCCACAAAGAAACATTACCATTAAATGCCACTACCTGCATTTTTTCTTTAAAATTAATGTAACTTTTTCTACTTGTAAAATGGGGATCTTTATTTATCCTTTTTTTTTCAACAGTCAATACAGCTTTTTTGTCTACATATAAAATAATAATAATAAAAATAATAATAATAATAATAATAATAATTAATAATAATAATAATAATAACAACAACAAAAACAACAACAACAAAAGAAGTACCCAGTAGTGTTTTTTATGAAACCTCATGCTCGTTTTGCTTTCCATTATTTTCATACTTAATGGAAATATTGTTTGGTAGTACACGGCCCACTACGGCATATAAACCCATCGGTTCTAGGGCTTGGGGTTCAAATTTTGATGCTTGAATGATGCCTAAATGTGGAGATAGTAGCTACTCATTACGAAGGGTAATGGAGTACCAGTAAGATTCGTAATGCATATCGCGTGTTCGTCAGATCAATTGTCAGAGAAAAAAAAAACAGAAATTTATGGGACTTTGGTGAACAGTTAGTTGCATGAAGAAAGGGCAGATCCTAAAAGACCATGTAGATTTGGTTACTTTACATTTTGGTTTGCAGCTGCTTTGAAATAGACTACTGCTTGGGTTGGCTCATGACACTCTTCCATCAAGTAAAGACCCAAATATGTCTGTGCCTGGAAATAAAAATTATTTTGTTTAATTAAAATAGAGATAAAAAGTCTTTTGCCATATTAAAATGCTCTCTATATCAGAGCTGAGAATGCCCCAACTAAAAAGGCTGAAATCTAGGGACCTTCTTACAAAAAGGAGGAAAACATGTTTTGAAACAGATGAAAAAGGAGGAAACAAGACCAACGTCCAACATCAGCACTGTATAGGCTATATTGTGGACGGGCCCCAAGACAGACGTCTGACAATTGTATGTGCTGCCACACACGAGACAGGGCGGGAGGCAACCAGGGTGAATCAGGCACAAGGTGCTGATATAAGTTTTGAGTTAGCTCCCCCCCTTAACATACAAAAACTATTCTATTTTGAACCTTTCCTTAGTAAAAAAACAAAACAACAAAGAAATATCTCTGGTTCTATAAATGATGTACATGAATTTTGTTCAACATCCTTAAGTGCATTTGATACTTCTAAACACACTGTCTCAGGCAGTCACATTATAATGACAAATAAATTTATGATCAATCATGGGATTTGAACCAGGGACCTGCCAAATCGGAGAACAACACTCTACCACTACCCTGCTCTAAGGCTTGTGTACCTGATGCACCAGTGCAGGGTGGGTGGCATCTCATAGACAAGAAAAAAAATTATATGTCAGGTTGAACTATTCCAATTTTAACCCAAGTTGCATTGGAATGAAGATATGAATCCTGCTTAAATTACACATATTAATATAGGTTTTGAATAATTTATTTCAAACGGCTCTATCATTCTGCTTTAATACATAACCAATTTTCTTACCTCAGGAAGTCCTAAGTCAGCAGCTTCCTCTATAAAGTCCAATCCCATTTCCTTGCTCAGACCCAAGTTTACTCTCTTTCGGTTTGTTTTTCCATTGACATCTTCTTCCTCCTTCAACCCCTCTTCTCCATGCTTCAGACATAAGAGACCCAAGTTATACATAGCCATTTTATGCCCTCCCTCTGCAGCTTTTTGATAGAAGTAGACGGCCTGAAAACAGAAAAATTTGCAAGTTCATTAAATGGAAAGATAATGAATACTTGACCAATTAAATCACTTCAACGTATTACACAGGCAATGCTCCTGAGCACTATTTTTTTCTCAATATTTGAGATGCAAAAAGGTTATATGCCATTTTGTTAATTATTCCTTAAGTTGCAGCATGATACTTTTTTTTTATATAGATAAGAACTGCAGTCCAAGCAAAAGATAATGCATAATAACAGAAATTAAAAAAAAAAATTATCTTGTGATTAAAATTAGGAATTGGACTAAAATGCCTGAAAGAGGAATATTTCATCCCTGAAGATTGAGAAACAATTCTAGGCAATGTATACCTGTCATTTAAAAACTAAGGATCCATCATTTGCCTTCATTAATTTTTTTCACCAACAACTTGTCCTTTGAAGCAAATGAAATATACCAGTTGTGAGGTACATGTTTTAGATGGAAACATAGTTACACCCGCAAAAGATATCACTTTAGAGTTCATCAACAGAGGGGTTGAGTTGAGTTGTAGCTTTACCCCCAATGTCAGCACTGTATAGGCTATATTACATCAACAGAGGACTGAATTTAAATAAAAAAAAGAATAAACGATATAAACACCAACACCAACCTTGGTTTCATCCTGGGGCACACCAGATCCAGTCTCATAGCAGAGACCCAGGTTGAAGCACGCAGACATGTTGCCTAGGATACAAGAGCGACGCAGATGTTCCACCGCAGTTGTCATGTTTCCACTATTGGCCGCCTGCAGACCAAGCAGACTCTCGCTGCAGGCAGAGTACTCATAACAGACCTGCTTAAACTCTTTCATCGCCACCTCTAGACTCTGGGGAGATACCAAGTGTGAAGAAAAAAAAACACAATGATCACTTTAAGGACCATGTAACTTCACTGTCAATTACATGTGTGTATACAATCTTTACATCCAAAACATGCTCTTCAGATAAAGCTGGTGAATGATTTAGTTAACCTAATTTTTCATCAATGTAAAAATGGTTGAAACCTATGTAAAACAGAAATATCCACACTGCCCAACATTTTGAAATGACATAAGCATAAAAGAAAATATTTTCTGTGCTACAATATTAGCATTTCCATCTACAGATGACTAAATGAGGTAGGTATGAATTTTTAAGACTTTATAGTTCCCATTCTAATGTACCTCTCTCTTGACAGCAATTCTGATCTTATCTAGTCTTCTTGATAGTATTTTTAAATGAGAGAGGTAATGAAAGAAAACTGCAATTGGTATTACAATTACTTTAAAACTTGAGCTTAAAAAAGTGTACCTCAGACTTGGAGGTGTTTATCTTTTTGTCGATGGCCGCTCCAGCTTCATCTTTAATGGCGAGCTGTGGAGGGTGGGATTGGCCCTGATCCAGGCGCTCCTCTTTGACGCCAGGCAATATGGGTCTGACCAATGTTGGAGGAGAGAAACGACCAGGCAGGGCAAAGAGAATGTGGTACAGCAGGTTAGAGGAAAACCTCCCCTTGAAGTTTTCTCTGTCACTGCCCCAGATAGACACAGGACTCTGAAGATCAAACAAAGTTCACAAAATTAAGAAAAAAAAAAAGTTATTTCTTAGTTGAAGCTTACTTGCAACCTTAAAAAATAGTTTATCATAAAGGCAAGGTGCCAGGTGGGTATGCATGTATATGTAATATGAGATGTGTAATATGTAATGGTTAGAAAGAAAAAAAAAATCAACTCAATAAAAATTAATGTAAAGAATTATTTTATTATTCAAATTAAAAATTGTAGCTACTTGATCTATACTGCCTCTCTAGGACGTTTTTTTTTTCTTTTCTTAAATTTCAGATACAATCTTTATATTTTCTCCTATCTATGCCTTACCCATGTGGAAAGCTGAAACACGCCATGATTGCCATGCAGGAGATGCCAGAAATCCTGGTTATAAGTTTTCTGCCTGTCACTGCCATCTCCACCATTTATGTTGCTCTTGTGGCCTCTCTGCCTGCTGGTATCATCTCCAGAGTCCCACTCCTCATCTCTAATACATTGGAACAGTATTTGAAAAACGGCATAAAACTTTTAGGTCTGAATTTAGTACCTTACAAATCTTTGTAAATGTAAAAGTGCAATAATAATTTTTTTATATTTTTTTTTATACAACATACAAAGAAAAAAAAACCCCCACACACAAAATAATATCAATTGGCTTAAATTGCTCTTTATATTTAAGTAAGATGAAAATAAATTTAAAAAATTAAAATTATCATTATCAATCATAATTATTACTATTATTTTTATTTTTATTAATATTACTAATACTATTAACATTATTATTATTATTATTATTATTATTATTATTATTATTATTATTATTATTATTATTATTATTACTATTATTATCAGCATTAAGCATGTTCAGAAAACTTGGATTTAAATTAATAAAACTATGGTATTTTTTACCTGTTCAAGTTTTTGTTTTTTCCATGCTCAGTGACAATGCAATAACTCTGTCCAGCATGTTCATGCTCTTTGTCGTCAAGAATTCCAGCAGAAGGTCTTGGATTGTACACATGGGTCCGGAAAACTGAAAATTGGGTGCGGAAATACAAAAACAATGTTTTTTGATAAAATGATGTGAAGATATAGAAAATGAGAAGACTATGCTGAGCGCATATTAAGGAAACCACCATCATCCTGAGCATTGAGATATAATTTAATTGTCTTGTAGTGCTGTTATTTATAAATCCAGTTTTACATAGAAATTAACGATCAGCAGCGTACATGGGAGTCAAATATTAGCGTTTTCTATACAGTTTAAATGTTGTCTTTCTTTGCAGGCTGCACTTTTAATCTTATATATTGAGAGGGAGTTCTACTTCTAGTACACTGGTCTGTCTACAGGCCTTCTTACACCAGAGCTGTAACTTGTCGTAAGAACTTTGGAGAGTAGAATGCACAAACATGACGTAGCTTACTTCTCGTCGTAAGCCTTCTTATTATTACAACGAGACGTAAGCTACGTCTTGTTTGTGCATCTACCCCTGATCCTGAAACATCCCACTGTCTTGAAAAGTACGAAGCTTTTTTCAACTACTAGATCTAGATCTAGGGTCGTAAGTACAATGTTGTGGTAAGCTTATGACTCGTCTTAACATATAGATCTAGAAGAAAGGCTTACGTCGAGTTTTACTTGTAAGATATCTACCGCGACATTGTACTTACGACCCTCTATTTAGATCTAATCTAGATCTAGTAATTTATAATCTAGGTTATATTTTTACCTCTTGTTAAGTTGTTCAGCAATCGCCACATTCCCATTCTACTTTTTGTTTCAATATAAACTAAGTTGGCTAAACTGGGAAAAATAAAGTGCCTGCTCTGAGTCTAAAGACCCAGGCACTGGGATTCACACGAACTCCGTCGCCATCTTGGAGCGACTGATTCAACTAAAATCGACTCTGACTCTGAGTACAATAATAATTATTTCGATTACTGGTTCTCTTCTGGATTAAATTCAACTCGGCTCGATATTATCAAGGATTAATTTGATGACTTTGATATTGCTACAACACCAGACAGCTGTCTCAAACAGGACATAGAGTGGGGTTTTCACTGTTGTTATTGTTGAATTGCTTATGAAATGTTTTCTTTATAACCGCATCAACTGCAAGTGATCCGGTGCAATTGATATTTTAATTTTAGCTTAGGTGACGCTTTTTTTCATGTAACCTCGCAAAACGTTATTGCACTGGTGCTGTTGATAGACACCGTCTCTCTCATCTCTAATTTTGGGCGAATTGCTGGCCTCAGATAGACCGACATAAATTGCAGACAAAAAAACAACAACAAAACAAAAAAAAAAAATAAAAAAAAAATTAAGTAACAACAAAGCAATAAAAGTTCATGTTGATAATGATAACTTCACTTACTCTTTCAAATTCAAACCAATGCCGTCAGTTAGTTTTTCTCGGCAGTAGCCAATATTTAATCTAAGTAACTTTGGTCTAGCTTTATGATTTCGAGTTAGAAACACAATAATTCAGTTCGTCAGTCGAAGCCGTGATTTTTCATTTTTTTCTTGTAATAAATATATAATGTATATCCCTGAAAATCAAACAGTATGCCCCAAGTTTCCTTCAAACTGTTTCATGAATTATAATCATTATCTTGTGGGGTTTTTTTCGACAGGTCAGAAATACCGTTATTCTGTTCAGTAAGGGCTCCCATGTAGCTGCAGAGTGATTAAGACAACAACAGCAAGAACAGTATCACTTAGCATGAATAGCAAATAAAGGAACGCGACTGGATAGACACAATTTCTATCGGCTATGGTGGGAAAATGGGCTCTGCTTTCGATTGATTTAGAAGTGAAGTACACACTTATTATCATTGAATGTCTCAACTTATTAGTTTTTCTTTCACTGTCTTGTTAATTGAATGAATGTCTCAAGAGCATTGAAATAGAAAGGGAGCACTTGGCTTTGCGTTTGTCGTCTTTTGATTGATAAAGTTTCTGTTTAAAAGATTCCAATACAAAACAAAAATGAAACATAAATATTTTATAGAGCTAACTCTAGATGATATGCAAGAGCCAGCCTCTTTCTTTTGACGCATCCCAACAGGCTCAAGAGGGGCAGCCCACTATGGCCCTAATTGTTAGGGTGGTATCAATGTCGATTTAAGTACGGGTATCCTGCTCGCACCCGCTTCATGGTGTCATCGTCTTCTTTGATCCTTTTTGAGACAGAGTTTTGCTTTCTTCGTATGCAGACTTAGCAAACCCGATATCAGAATACATGATTACCGACAGAGTTCGATTATATACATCCATATTATGGGTTTGAAGAATCGATGCATTTCGATCCGGTTTTAAGTTATGTTTTTGTGGTCTTGATTCAAGGACGACCTAAAAATAGATCTCGGTCTGTCCCATAGCCTGATAGAATCCGATTTTTAAAAAGATGAAACCTGAAGAAATGAAACACAAAAACATGCGTAAATTTTACTTGGTCCGTGTTAAACGGCCATGTAGGCTACTACATTTATTTTCCCCATTTTTTTAAATGAAAAGAAACCACTTCATATGAAAGCAAAATGTTGTCGTAGATAACATCTTCCCCCGCAAACTGCAGTCGTAGAATATTTGTTAAATTTCCGCAACATTATCTAGATTGAATTTAACATAAGTTTGACACTATCTCACTATCTCGTGCCTATTGGTTGACAAGCTGTGTTTTAGTACATAGATAATAAAGGCCTACTATTGTACTAACAGTACTAAGTACAGAATTTAGTTAGAGTATATGTAGATCTAGAAATACAGTTCTCGGCAGTGCTTAGGAAAGGGCTTTTTACTAAGTTTTTATGGAAATGAAAAAAGAGAGAAATAATAAAAACGTCGATTTACGAACACGTCGCTGATGGATAACCTTGATACTCAAACAGACATGGCCATAACAAATTACTATTAAGAAACGCTGTGTGTTTTCTGTAGTCTAATAGTAAGAGCATGCTTGAAACTTTCAATCGTTTCCCTCTTTTGCAATGCGTTTTGTAAATGCTTTATAATGACATAATAGTAAGCCCACCTTGGACCCTGAGGAATGGTAACGCTCAACCATGTTCCTCTCGTCACTCTCTTTGTTACTTTGTCACAATTTACATATAAAAATCGAACCGCCAAGCATATATGTGTAAAAAAGAAAAAAAAAGAAAGAAAGAATTCGACAAAGACTGAAACCATTTTGAAGAAATGGTTGGAAAGAAAACGAAACATTAAAGTTTGCATCTGATTGGTAGGCTAACAGCTGCTGTGCGACCAAAAGACTAGTTGAATCTCGCCTCTCCAGCAAAAGAAACACCTCATTATATTAGACGAGATCCCGTCGATCAACCATTCCCTCCCGAACCTATTGCATTGTGTATGGCTGCAATGGTATTAATCTTTGTTGTTACATCAAACAAGAGATTTGCTCTTTAAATTGTGAGAGATTTATAATACAGCAGCACTGTGAATCCAACCTAGGACCAACATTTTAGAATTCTTATTTTTTACACCATATTGTGATATAAGTAAATTGTTTAAAAAAAATTGAAATGTTAGAGAGCACATCATACAAATGTATATTTTGTATTTCAGTACCCATGCCAAGAATGGAGGGATAGATCAATTGCATAGAAACTAGCATCATGTCCTAGTGCCTATAATATATAATTGAAAATAAACTGTCAATATTCATTTTCACATGTAAGCTATTACCAGTACGTCATTTACATGTACATTATATTTTATTTGTTCTCCGCCATAAGCTTGATTGCAAGAAACAAAATGTATCTTCTAATTTTCATGGACAAAAAAAACCACATCTCTATGTGAAGGTTCAAACTGAAAAAGTGAAAGATCACAAACATAAAGATTCCGTTCTGTAAAATAGAAACATGGGTAGTGCATCCCTCCATCTGTACATAAAATAAAAAAATCAACCGTATTAAAAAAAATCAAGACGACAAATGTGGAAACTTCAGGTTTGTGACCAAACTTTAATTCCAGACTTTAGCTTAAACATAGAGGTCAAAAACTTCTAAAATAAATCTGTTTGATTGATAGTGTTAAACAAATGTAAAACATGAAGCAAGAAGTATTGCATGAAAATGTCTCTTTGGTACTGGTAAGAATAAAACAATAGACTGCAATATTTAATGCTTAGTCTCAGATAATAAATGAATGTAACAACATTGAATAACATAACAATCAAAATGACCAATGTCGTCCCTCCACAGGGGAAGGAAATGAGAAGTGTATTTTTTAACAGAGATTAAGTTGCTTTCTGATCGAATCTGGTATGGTGCGATGCCATTTTCCTCTAACATTATGAATACCTGTACATGAAAAGAAAAATCCTCACTCGTATAATTAATTTTTAGACACATGTACCCTTAAAGACAAAAAAGAACACCCATACACCAAATGAAAAAAAAATAAAGTATCAGTATGTAACCTTTATAAGAAGCTTATTGAAATTTTATAGAAAATGTGCACAAAAGTGATCCAATTTGTTTCAACAATAGGTTTTACAAGCTTAGAATAACAATTTTATAACAAACAGTTATCAACATATTTTATATGACTATGCAGAACGGAAATTTATGAATAAGCAATTGCATACACAATTAAGCAAATTAAGCACTATTTCAAAAGGCAAAAAGTTAGTATGAGTACCTTGATTTAAAAAATACAACAACTCTTTATTCGACATCAAGATTTTTCTATTATATATTCAAAACAATTTTCTGACCAAGGGGAAAAAAAAAATAACAGAAAGAAACAAAAACAATCCAAAGAGAATCACTTCATCAAAAGCTAAAAAGATTTTAAATCTCTTTATTGAAGAGAAATATATATTTTTTAAAATCAAATCATGTAATGGAGGGATATTATTTTTATCTAAATGAGCTTAAAAAGACCCCTGACCAAAGCAAACAATTTGAAAAAATTATGTGAAGAGCACCATCACCATAAATTATCTTTAAAAAAATGGCCACACTCAAATTTGATAAAGTACACTGTACAGTGATCATTTGCCTTTTGGAAATTAAGATTTTAAACTTTCTTACTATTAGATCTTGACAATCTAAAATATGCTTTTTGTCACTCTTATACCATATGATGTTGTAGGTTTTGATAATTTATTTTATAAATAATCTCCATGCAGAAATGATGAACACAATATCCAGTCTCACTTTACTAATTCAAGCTACATAAATAAACAGATACTTTCATTTTTGTTGTTGTTGTGGTCACACTGTGCTGATCTATTTCTTGTTTTGTCAGGGACGTCAATTATTAATCCACAACTTTAAAGCAAAAAGAGTGGGTATGTGAAGCCTTTTCATTGAGAGTAGCTTTCTTGTTGGTGTAAAATTTTGAATGTTTTGTCTGCTGTATTACTTACATACTGTAAAAAAAAAATTAGGAGGAATGTAAATAGATAAAAAAGTCTAAAGCAACCAATTCAATACAATAAGGGGGAAGAACTGTCACAAGTGATAGAGCGTTGATATTGGGAAGTCTGTGGGTTGAAACCTGCAAAATGCAAAAAACTGTTTGTCGCATTTCCCCCCCTACTAATTTCGCTATTGACAGTATTATGTGACCGGCTGAGACAGGAGTCCTGGTACATTTATACTGCCTTGTGTGTGGCAGCTCATAAAACTGTCCTGGGACCCATTGGATACAGGACCCTCCTTTTAAAACCTGGGAAACTTCAAACTAGTAGGAGACATCCTTTCTCCTACAAAATATAAATTCAATACCGTGCAAACAGTCATTTAATAGAAAATTCAAAGTACACTGGTTTCAAACATGCAACGATGAAAGTATCATAACCATAACATTAAATGGCACATTTTCATGCACACAGTGATTTTCTCATTCTATATTAAGATCGAATTTAAGGTTTCTACTCACTTTCATCAGCTTTGTTTTCTGATACACTGTACATTAAAACACAATTTTCTACATTAAAACCAAAAATGCATTAGGTGTTTTGTTTTTTTAGATATCCTTACATGTAGCTGTTGACAGTCACTCGATCACAAAAGAAAAAAATACCTTAGTCTCAAGTTTGCAGTATAATTTAGCTTTAACAAGAAACTACATACACATTCTTTACTTTCTTGAATCACTTATTTTGCAATGAATAAGAATTGACATAACAAAAAACCCTTGCTAAGGTATCAATTTCATTTTAAAAAATTATGGAAAATCTAAAACTCTCTCTACATTTTCTCTTTTGCCATCTGACAGCCCTAATTTTGAATAATAAAAGCCAAGCATAATTTTGGCTATCAATAGCTAATAAGTACAATCTTACATTTTGACATGTTTTGTCACACCTTATGCTGAAGGAAATTGAATGTGTAAACAAAAAGAAATGCACATCTAACTTACAACTTCACATTCACATTGAGTTAAGGATTAGAAAGTTAACATCTTGATATAGTACCATACAGTCATATAGTTTTTTTGTGTGTAGAGCTGTGAATACTACAATAAAACTAACTTACAACTTCACATTGAGTTAAGGATTAGAAAGTTAACATCTTGATATAGTACCATACAAATTACAATCATATAGTTTTTGTGTGTAGAGCTGTGAATACTACAATAAAATTGATTGTTTTCTATAACATAAAAGCATTCCACTCTTAAGTCACTTTTGTAACATAAAAAAGATTTATAGAATGATATCTATAGTACAGAGTATCACTTATTTCTTTGAAAAGACAACATTAAATATATTTATATAATGACACCTATAGAACAGTGTATCACTTACTTTTTTGAAAAGGCTCAGCACAAGATATACATTCTCGTTATTTCTTGTATAGGAAACTTAGTACAAAAAATATTTTTAGGAACATAAGGCAAGTTGTTGTGAAGTCTTGTAAACTTTTCACTATAAAACATCAGTGCAAGACGGATCTCCACAGGTTTGAAACCTCTTTTGGCTGAAAGTTATGCAGAACTTCTTCCATGTTGATAGGTTGAAAGTATTGGAGTCTATGGCTGAAAAAAAAAAAAGACATCAAGATAGCAATACAATACACACAAAATCTTAAACATTTTCTCAAACAAAAATATAACTCTTGACAAATAACAATAAAAATTGTCTTATTAACAAACAATAAAAGATTATATATTATACATTTACTTCTGCATTGACATAACAGCATAATTAAGCTGTTTTTGGGGAAACACTTTCTTTTTTATTTGGCTTTATTCACTACTAGGGATCAGATGAAAAAATCGATTTGAATGCACCAATAAACGATTATTATCTCATTTCTCCTCAAAACCACAGTGTTATGAAAAGACCCATAGAATTTTTCCATTTTTTTTTTCTGTGTATGAAAAGAATTTTTTCATCAATGTGTTTGAGCAGTGAAATATTGATGATTCTGAATCTGAATCTATTCCATGAAACTCCTAATGTGTAAAAAACAAAATGCAACAATATGAATTTTTAAATTTCATATCAAATGTAGATGGATGATAATAAGAGAGACAAATTAAAAAAAATGATTGTGTAAAGAAAACTCACAAATCTGGCACATCGTATGATTTTTCTGCTGGGTACAAGGCCTCGTATATACGATCATCATCCTCGCCATGAATTGCATAAGCGTTGAATTTTGTTACGCCAGGGGGAAAATATTCTCTTGGAATCACAGCCTCTCCTTTCCATCTGTCTCCTTCTATTTTAGCCTTGTAGGTTGTCAATGGAAGTTTGTCCTGGAGATATCAAAGAGATAAGGTAAACAAGCATTGAAGCGATGAATAATTTTTTTCCCCTTTGTTTTCACGAATAAAAACTACAACGAATAAAATGAAAATAAAAGAAAGACATAAATAAACATTCACATCACAATTAAATGAACAATGATTAAACTGAATTTTGGTAAAAATTTCCTTTTCTTTAACATGATAACCAAACATCTTTAATTAGTTCAGGGGAGTTTCCCCAAAGCTAATTAACTAAATTGAACCAATTTGGTCTACGAAAGAACGGGCTTTGATACATGCTACAATTAGTGCTTTGTTAGCTTTGAAGAACATATCAATACGGTTTAGAATAAATTGTCACAAAGAGTTCTCTTCTATGATACATAGAAGAAGACTTTGATGTAGCATAGATACATTTCTACTTCATTCAAATCTTACCTTCACCATATTCCTCATACCCTTCAGCATCAGAAGTAAATGATGGCCATGTCTACAGAAAAGTATAAAAGTATATTAGATTTTAAGTACATGCATACATGTATGAACCAAATGAACACAGTAAACGAGAGTTCTTTCTTTTCTTAATTACTCTCGTTATAGCAAGGCTAGTAGTTATTCTCAAAATAAGACCCAAAGAGGAATTTATTAAAAAAGAAAAATGTGCCCTAATTTTTTTTAACCTAAATTATCATAAATTGCAATCGGTAAGTGTTTGACGAAAGGCAAAGTTCTTTAAATCAGGATCTATCTTTTGCAGTCCACCAATAAAACAAAATAGACCTACACCCACTACCTTACTTAATATATGAGTTCGGTAAGAGGGTGATGGAGGAGATAAAACTTAACCCATAACAACATTAGTGTGTTGATCTCTAGATAGCGATTATGGTACATGTTTACATGGCTAGGGATGGGTGTAGCTGTTCTGCTTCCTAGATTTGCATCAGGCAGCTTTATTTACGGTGATAATATAGGGTTGGGCAGAGATATCATAAATGTCAGCGTAAGTAGGGAAATATGTAAGGTGAGAATCATGGAGAAAGGACAGGACATTACAGACCAGGAAGGCTTTGGATTCAGGACATTAAAAAATGGTCAGGAATGCGAACCACAGAGGTAGCCCGCAATGCACAGGTAGGAGAGGTTTTCAGGAACTAAGCGCCTCCAAAAGGGATCCATCAATAATGACCATAATGATGAATTTAGAATGTGAAGGGCTGAATTTAAATAAGCTTCATCTTTAAAAGTCTTGTGGAAATCTGTGTTTTTTATTATGAAGATGACAATGAAAAGGCTTTATAAATACTCACGGGCTCAGTTCAACTTCAAGATATTGGTTTTTATCATTCAGGAAAAAGGCTTCAACGACTGAAAAATATAAACATTCAATGGTGTTAACTACATTTAAGAGTATTGTATAAAACTGAATATTTAAGTTAAAAGAGTTTAAAAGAAATATCCCATCTTTCCTATGACTCCCTCCTCTTCTCCTCTCAGCTATTAGAAAAAAGAACAAAAATATGACTTGGAAACGTGAAATAAATTATTTATATTTTCATAACCTACATTTTATTCTGTATTTTAAAAAATCTACACTGATAAGAAACCTTCTTGTTGATATTCAAATTTTAAACGCATGTATGTTATACTTTACCGTAAATACTTTAAAGCAAAAATATAGACATACAAATCAAGAAGTGTCATCTCTTGGGTTGAATAGTAGATTTTCACAGGAGGAAAGGGCAGAGATTTGCTATGTCCAACAATATCCTCTCTCATCAATTTTCTCTCTCTCTTCTCTTCATCTATATCATTTACCCTTTCAACCTCTCCCTCAAAATCAATTTTTCCTCCAATGTACTGTTATTAAGTGAGTTTCTGTTTTTTTTTTTTATTCTACTTTCATCCAGTTATAAGCAGATCTATCAGCACTGAATGACCTCTCAACTCTTTTCTTCCGCAAAATTTAAGGAAAATTGTCATCACTGCACAAAATCCATAAATAGTGAACGAAAATTTCATGATTGTAATTGACCTTCATAATCCCAGAGCTGAGGAAATGGATCCCCAGGAGTCCCTTTAGGCCTGGCTGGGCTGTTGAAGAAGGGACCAAGCACTCTGATAATTGCTCCTCCATCTTCAGACGGTTGTAGAGAAAGCTTGATGGGTTCATGCTTGACACAGTCACCGTTCCATGTTGTTCTGATGGCAAACGTCCTAGATAAAATAAAATAAAAAAGAGCCTTTCCCTTAAGGAGCAGTGGAAGAAAGTGTAAAATAAACAGTAAGCCTAATACCTGTATTTATGATTAAATTTTGTGAGAAAAGTGTTTAACAAGTTAAATAGAATACAAAGTCAATAATGTGTATGCATATAAACAGGAAATCTTTACCATAGTTTACGACTTAAGATTCAAATTTAATTCACCTTATGCCCTCATCAACCCAGTCCTTTGGGCCTGAAATCTTGCAGTTTGGCAAGTTCAACATGAACTTGAAAACTATTATAATAATTGCAAATCCTAAAAGACCAAACACTGTCCTTTCACTTATCCAATGCTGTGTCTTTTTAAAGCTTGATTTCAAACATGACTTGATCATAATTTTGCACCATCAACTATTCATTTCATTTTATTTTCTGAATGAATAGATCTGTCAAATAGAGAAAAAAAAAGGTTTAGAACTTGATGAATCTTAAACAAAACATCTGCACTATAGTGTGAAATTATTTAACCTCATACACAACATTTTGAAATTGATCACTGTGTATTAAAATAATTTTTAAAGTTTCTGCGCTCTTCAACTTCTTCTTTGGTATTACTGCTAGAAGGGAATATTTTTAGCAAGTTTGATTCACAAGCGCTTGGATATTTTTGTAATTTAAATAGATCTATATATATATTATTCTATACATATAAATCTACATTTTTCTCGCCTTCAGCTGTCAGACTGTATTCTATATTCCATAAAAAAAATAATATAAACAAGAATTGTTCAATGTCGTTGATATCCTCTCTCGGAGCGCCTCAGCACTTTACTTGGACATCCACAGATTCTGCACAAACATGGATATTCATATTATACTTTAAACATTTACTTACAGGTAGGTGTAAGTTTTTATAATTTTATAAATTTTTGCTTCTCTGTTTCTCCACTACAGCTCCACAGTCAACCGAGAACAGTCAGCAAAGCCACGTGAGCTACGCCCAGGCAGCACCGCAGGCAGCTGACAACTACTACTCTTACAGTGTTGGCACGGCTCAAGTACAGCCTGGTGATCACTACAACTCGAGCGAGGCGCCAGCTCAAGCGTACTCAGTTGAGCAAACTGTTCCAAGCTACAGCGCTGAACCTCAGTACCAGCCTCAATACCAGCAGACAGCTCAACAACTGTACCAGCAGACCCCTCAACCTCAGCAGCAGCAGCAACACCATTATCAAGTGGCACCGCAACCTCAGCACTACCAGCAGCAGTACCAGGAGCCTGTTGCGACACACCCCACATCTCAGTATCAGTATGACACTGTGTCTCACTCGGCAGATGTGTACAGTGTTGGCAACCCAACCCACTCTGCTGCTGACAATTACACGTACCAAAACGTGTCAGAGGGTACCTGGTCTACGGAGAACCAGTACGTTGAACCTTTAGGGTACTATGGGTCAGAACCAGCCTCTGTGGGTGGTTATCAACAGGAACCATCGAGGTACGCCCCTAGCACTGTCCGTCCTGCCGCTGATACCAGAAACAGCTTTGCCGCTTACTCGGAGAACAGAAATAGTAGTGAATTTACTTCTTATTCGGAGAGCACTTTCTCTGCATCCACAGGCTATAACAAGGATAGACTTAATTCTAAAGCCAACTTTTCTGAGCCCGAAGCCTTTCACTCCAGCAAGCCTGACTTTGGTGGGTACAGTGGCCCAGCAACATTTACTAGAGGTAACTGGAGGCGCCCTGCGGATAGAGGGCGAGGGGGGCAGTTAGCCACAGGTCATGGCAGTAATCACCAAGACTCGAGGGGTAGCCGCACTGACAATGCATGGTCAGACCCTTCACAGCGCAGAAGTGAGCACGGGGGGAACTGGAGAGGCGGGGGGAATCAATCTCGAAGACCTGCAGAGTTTCAGTCTAGTCCGTCTTTTGATGCAAGGAAAAGATTTGATGGTGCAGACGACAACAACCGGTTCAGTCGAGGAAAAGGCTTTAGCTTCAATTATAGCCGGGGCAAATTGCAGCCGCCTGCATACGGTCCAGCTCAGCCTGCAAAACCTGCAGCCGATGATACCCCTGTTTATCAGACACCAAAACCCTACAAAAAAACAGAAGTGCTTAAGGCACCGTCTCGGCCTCAAGACAGACTTTTAAATGAAGTTGAAGGAAAAGCGAAGCCAGCAGAGAAGAAGAAGCCAAGCCCAGAGGAGCTGAAGAAAATAGAGGAAGAGAGGAAAAAAGCTGAAGAAGAAGCAAAAAAGAAAGCTGAGGAGGAGAAGATAAAAGCAGAGGAGGAGGCACAAAAAAGAGCGGAGCAGGAGAAAAAGCGAGCTGAGGAAGAACAACGGAAAGCTGCCGAGGAACTGAGGAAGAAACTGGCCGACGAAGCTGTGAAGGCGGCGCCCCCTAGTAAGCCTCCTGAGACTGCGGAGGAGATTGCCTATGAGGAGGAGATTCAACGTAAGATTCGAGAGTCTGTCGTTGTTTTGACCTCCACTGTGGAGGAGCCTGCGCCAGCTGTGCAGGCAGACCCCATGGCTGAGCTGGAAATGTCTGAGGAGCTTCGCGAGCTGCTGAAGAGCATCACGACCCAGTACCTGTGCAAGCTGTGCAGTGTGCGCATCGTGGGACCCCAGATGGCTGGCATGCACTATAATGGTAAAAACCACCTCAAGAAGCTGCGCAACTTTGTGCAGACGAATGGCCGCTCTGCCGGGTTCTACCTGGGGGTGGAAGAGCAAAAAACCAAAGAAACTAAAGATGATGAAGGGAAAAATGGAGAGAACAAGGCAGAAGCTGTGGAAGCGACGGTAATGACGGCCACCAATGGTAGACACTGGTGGTCAAGTCAGGGTTGAAAGGTCACAAATATGGACCCGAAGCAGTAGTACAGATACATTTCAGTTTTCATTTGAAAATGGAAATCTAAAATCTTTATTTTTTTCATTAATTTTATTTTTAGATTAAAATTAAATGGCAATTTTTTTTATTTTTTGTAGGGAACCATGCAGTGTGACCTTTAATCTCTGACCTTCAGCTTTGGAAAAAGATTCCAGCAATGACCGCGTGGCCCTAACATTTCACAGAAAAGTTTTGGCAGGTGGCATCGGCTTGTGTCTCGTTCCTTGCCTTGTTGTTCATGAACTCTTCATCTTGATAACATTTCTGAGGCTCTTTACAACACATGCAAAGACTTGCCCACTCTTTTATATCCATAAGCTTCATTTTTCTTATAGTTAAAGAATTAAACACTACAAATGTGTCAGGTAGAGAAAAAAAAAAGCCTGAGGTAGTCTGCTCAATGAAATAATCAATTATAATTTTTTTTTTTTTAAATACAGGAATATTGAAGAAGTATAAAGTCTTTCATATGAAGTGAAAAGTCTCATTCTTCCGATTTAGAACTGCAGTGCTGTTATTATAGAAATGAGAAGACAGAAACACATACTATAAATATATTGGTATAAACAATGTGCTCTTTATTTAAAACAACAATACAGTGGAAACCTCAAAAAACAAAGTCTGATAATTCAAATTTCTCATATATCAAATTTTGAAAGAGAACAGGTTATTTTTTTTCTCTTTGGCTTCATTAAAATCAGACCAATAATTCAAAGTTTTTCTAGTTTGATTTTTCTTCTAATTCAAAGCTCATACCACCAATAGGCATGGCAAAAGTACTATTTGTCAAGCAGAATTCAACATAGCTGCCAACCAGTACCAAAACTATTTAATATACCTAGTGTATATTCTCAAACGGTCAAGTCACAGTCTGCTCAGCATGCCTTAAACAGTTGTTTGTTGCCCTCGACGCTCTGTCTGTGCCCTTGCTTATTGCGCCTTAAATAATCGTCATCAGGATTCAGGACAACAGGTCTAATCTAGATCTGATATTTCAAACTGATAACTGTTTTTATTATTCCAGCCTGCCGCTAATGGTTGCAACCATAGCCAAACTGATGCTGCCTTTTATATCGTACTATTTTAATAGCAGTTGGTGGTTTAGAAAGCCTTAAAATGTATACATGTATTATTGAAATTATGTTATTGTCCCGTAGGGACATCTGGATTTTCTATCATTTTTGTACATTTGCAATCTCTTCGGGGACACCCGATTTGTCGTATTCCACTTTAAATTTCCAATTGAAGACTGATACAAATGGAACTCTAAACAAACCTAGCTGTCATTCCGAAGTGAAACTGCATCTGGTGAAGTTGGATCTACATCGAGACTGTAGCTGGAGGGGCGAACTAGTTTAAGTGACAGAGCTTCTGGCTCTCAATAGGTGACTAGTTTGAAACCGACGACTGGGCAATTTATTTGTCAGATTTTGTCCCCTACTGGTTGGTTCAGCAAAATGTGAGAGGTTCTTTAGCCAACCGTCTTGAAAACATTTTTTTTTTCACTCAAAGCCTGGATGTTCCTGACACTATGAGATGAACATCAACAACAAAATTAACCAACCAAAACAGCAACAAAATGCATTTATGAAATACACTAGTCCATGGTGCAGTTTTTAAAGTTATGGTTAAGCTTACACGCGTAAGTCAATACAGTCAAACCTGCTCAAGCGACCACCTGTCTAAGACGACCATCTGGTCAAGCGACCAGCTATCCACCACCCCCTTGATTTTTTACTATATAAATACACCCCATAAAACGACCACCTCTCCAACGCGACCGCGACCACCTATTTTCTCTACCAAAATGGTCTTTAACCTGTTAAAGCGACCACCCCATAACATCATTTACCAGTCTTGACCATGAAAGGTGCGGCAAACAAAAGATGACTTAACATTCAGTATGTTTGTTTGACATGCTTCACTGACCACCACGAGCCAGTGCGTCGATGTTACTAGGAAGATTGCGTGTCTAGACAGGTGTCAGACAAGAAGGCCTCGGTGAACGGCGGATTGTAACTTCAAAAGACCATGAGTGAAGGTTCCATAAATGGTTGTTGCTTTCTTTTATGGTCATCAAACTTCCACTCAGTTTTACATAAAAGTTGGATTATGGAAAATTTGTCTTCTTTTTCTTCTTCGTCGTCGACGTCGTCTTCTCCTCCTCCTCCTCCTCCTCCTCCTCCTCCTTCTTCTTCTTCTTCTTCTTCTTCTTCTTCTTCTTCTTCTTCTTCTTCTTCTTCTTCTTCTTCTTCTTCTTCTTCTTCTTCTTCTTCTTCTTCTTCTTCTTCTTCTTCTTCTTCTTCTTCTTCTTCTTCTTCTTCTTCTTCTTCTTCCTCTTCTTTTTAATGGGCCGTACGGCAGTCTCTAAGCCTGCGACCAACAACATATTTTTGTGGTTGGGAACTCAGAACGGAAAGTTTTGACCTGTCCAAGACGACCACCTGTCCAAGACGACCACTTTGACCCAGGATCTTCAGTGGTCGTCTTAGACAGGTTTGACTGTATTGAGAGCTGAGCTTGATAAGCTTGGCCATCGATAAGGTTCACAGTGACTTATTGCACTAAAAATCTGTATTTACTTTCTCAAAATTCAATGCATATTGCTCCCCAAGACATGCCTGATGCCAAGAAATGGGGTTGGAAGTAGATTGCTATGGAAAATAAACAATAGGAAACTGCTTAATGCAGTTTTTAAACAACCTAAGTAACTGTCTACTAAATTTAACTCTTTTGATTAGGAGTTAGGATTTTAAAAAATGAAGTTATGGGGTAGAAGTGGATAGACAAGGAGGCGGGTCGTATGCATGTGTGTGTGTGGGGGGAGGAATTAGACTTGGCGGGGGAAAGTTAAGGCAATAGGGCTCTAGACACACAAGCTAGAGGTATGAGATTTGGTCCTCTCCTGACAAGACTGTTAGGGCTTGATGAGGACTTAGGATTAAAAGCGGGTGTGTGTGTGTGTATTTGTGTGCAAAGGGGGCGTAAAAAAGTTGAAGCAGCTCGGCTATGTCCTCTTCTGTAATTCAAATCCTCTTAACTCGAAGTTTAGATCAAATCCCAAGCAATTTGAGTTATGAGGTTTCCATTGTAATAAATAGTATTCACAATTTTAACATGTGCGCAGTTATGGTTATTTCTAGGTCTGATATATATATATCAACACTTTCATGCAAGAGGTATCTCTGCAAAATTTAAGTTATTCGTTTCTGACATGTTGTCGATATTTTTTTAGCCTGCAAAGACTAAAAGTTATGGCATATCAGACAAAATGAAGAATGCAAGATTCAGTTTATTTGATTGAAATATTTATTAGGCTCATTCGCTAAAATTGCAACCAAATTTCTTGTTACAAAGTTTTTTGTCTGATGAAGCCATTGATCAGAGAGCTGATGTGTTCTGTATTGTTTATTTTATTGTGGAACCGCACCTTTCCTTTTTTTTTTTTTAGCATCGCAATAATACATAGAGCTCTTATGCGAAATTTAGGTTTAACTATCGTCATCCATCATCATCATCGGTATTTTGATTAACGTGCAGGTACTGGGGCAACATCCACATCAGTGGACCCCCTTCAAAGGTTGCCTTTTTGTTGTTATTAATAGTGTTCATTGATAATTTTTGTACTAACCGACACAAAACTAAATTTTTAATTTACTGCATGGGCATTATCTGTTTAAGTATAAAAATATAAAAAAAACAACAATAAGGCAACTCGCCGTCCATCTCACGTAGAGGTGTATTGGCAATTTTACCAGTTAGTAGAATGACTGTTAAAAGTTTTGAACATATTTATTACAACCATTTTTCTTTCACTGTTGAAAAACGCGTTTATTAATTGCTGTTAAACTTTGGGTGTATGTTTCAGAGGGTATTGTTTGCAGCATCTTATGCTTATTATATACCAGTTTATAGTATTTTCCCGCCAAATATGAAAATGTCAGCCTGTTGACGTTTCAGAGTGAGACATTTGTAGGACTCATCGAGGTGGCTCGATTCAACGAGCTACTAGAAACCACTAAAACTTGAGGATGATGTTCATCCAGTTGACAGGTTCATAACCTTCTGGGACCCTTTTCGTAATAAGCACCTTAAAATCTTGGGAAGGCTTTTTGAAGCCCCGAAAGTCCTACCCTTGCAGCTCGCGGACCGAAAACGGATCAACGATCCTGTAACTTGCAAGTGGTCAAAGTAAGCAAAGGTCTTACATGTGGAGTCCGCCCAAGATATATAACTTTATAAGCCCCAATTGTTTTTTTTTTTTTTTAATTCTAAGCGTACATTAAACAGTGGATGTAAAGTGAAACAAATAGAGCCATAGTTTCTTAAACATGGTTTATGCTCAGAGAACTCCACTGTAACATGCATGTTATAGGGATGTTATAGGGAACATGGTCTACTTGTGAGCTCAAGTGGTGGTAATGCTTGTCTCACGTTGGTCCTCAGTTCATTTTTGGCCAAGGCAATATCACATCAAGCTCTGCTATTTTGACTCACTAGCTTTCAAGCGGGGTCTCATAGTCATATTGTCTAATTAGCAGCAGTATAGGGAAGATAGGCAACACGTAAAGCAATGGTATAGTGACTTAAATGTTAATAAATTGATTTTTTTATAATATAAAGGTTTGTACCTCTGAATTATTACAGTGGAATGTGCTTCAGATAAACCTCTTGGGGACAGCCTTAAATTTTCTCCCAAGTTTATATTAAACAGGGAGTGTAAAATAAAAAGAAGAAGAAAAAAAGGCAATTGGTGCTCCGCAAATAGTTTATGTAATTATAAAGCAATAGTTTTTCTTTCACAGGCTTTATCTTTAGCGTATTCCACTAAACTTCATCTCAAAATGATAGGTTTTTATGATAATGGCAATGTGACATGTTTAACCTGTGTAGTCATAAGGATATGTCCCATTAATACACCTTAAGCCTTTTTTATTATTGTTCCTTAGTCTTGAAAAAGAAAGATTGGTGTAACAAACTTCTTGTATCTTTATTTTTTTTTAAACATTTGTAAGATGTGACACACAGCAGGGCGATCTTGAAATTGGATTTCTTTAGAAACAGTGGAATTTATCTAAAGTAAACTCGCTTCTGGGCAATGTTTACTTTAAATAAGTCCATTAGGCAGTCTTTAAAATAGTCCATTACAGGGTTTTTTTATGGATTGTTTTAGTGTTTGTATTGTTTAAAATGTTATTTGTTTCAAATTTAAAACTTTGACATCCAAAACTTGAGAGCCAAGACTGGTTGCAAAACTAGTATGGTTTTGCATATTAATTGTCTTTCTTTTTAAAGCAATTGCACATTATACTTAACAGAAAATTTCAGCTGCAAAAAATAATAGACATTCTTGATTGTGTGTTTCATATGTCCGGAAACATAACAAAAGCAACTTTTTGCATATTTGCAGATCTGAAAAAGCAAAAAAAAAATTAATATATCGCTTTTTGACGCACAGTACAAAAACTTTGCACTCATACAATGCAAAGAGGTTTTTTTAAGGAACTGAATGGGAGTCTTGAACTGTAGTCAACTCACTGCTCATATCAGTGCCAATGCATAAAAATTATTTTGTTATGTGTCCGGCTTAGCTTTGCTTTGACATTTAGGTTATTATTGACTTATCAAGCGATAGGACTGCAGGCGGATGAGTAATACGTAGCAGCGCCAACATTTCTCATGATTAAAAGAGGACCTGTGGCACCAAAGGGAAAAATATTTACAAGTACAAAAATCACACAATAGAGATTTTTGTGTACTGACCAGAACAAAAGGGAACAACTGTTTGTGAAATCACATTTCCTTTCAGATAAAAAAAAAAAAAAGAACTCGTTATTTCTCAGAAATATTTCTTTATAACAAACATGTACTTGAATTATCATTTTTATAATTTTTTACCCATTTTATTTAAAATAATTCAAAGTTGGGTGTTGTTGTTTTTTTCTTTGTATGTATTTTTCCTCTGCTTTGCCAAATGAAATGTAGTTTTATCTCTTTTTTTTTTCTTCAGACTACTGATATCATGTTCTAATAATGGTAAATGTACTCCATTTCTCACAATAGAAAAGTTATTTAAACTGAGCAGAACATTTGATTTTGCTCAGTGGAAACAAAATACCTACCTTTGTATATTATTGTTCTTCTCCAATTAATGCTTTACTTCTAAGTCACAACCTTAACCACTTTTTTTGAAGTTTGCAAAATTCCTTTAATGATAAAATTATACGTTTCATGCTGTCTTAACAATATAATTTTCTTGTGTGTGGGTTGTTTTTTTTTTTTTCACAAATCTAAACTTTTACCAAAGAAGTTTAAGAGTATATACTTTAAAAGAATTACAAATTCATCAATTTTTTTAACGTATGTGTTTTGTTGGGTTTTTTTGCCAATTTTTTTCTTCCTCGGACGCTAAAGGAGGTGGATGAGAAGAAATACTGCAAGATCTGCAAAGTGAGCTTTTCTCAACCCAGCCAGGCCGAGATGCACTACAAAGGGAAGAATCACGCAAAGAAGCTGAAAAACTGCGGAGGAGTGGATGGAACTGGGTAAGTGATGTGCAATATTGACAACTCGTGTACTTAAAAAAAAACTTCAGACTCAGTGTGTGTACTGCTCAACTGAAGATGTACAGTACATATTAATGGAGGTGGTGGGAGTAGATTAAATGCATTCACCTTTGCGGGTTGTTTGTTGTTGTTTTTTTAAATATGAATTGCAAACTGATGAGTAGATACAAAGTAATGAAATGCAGTAGTCTCCACTTTTAACAACATTTTGATTAATGACAGGTCTTAAAATTCGCGTTTTTCTCTCTATTTAAATAATTGAGGATGCAGGAAATATTTTTCATTAGTTTATAGGCAGCTTGGATTCTCCCAAATTAATTAACAGTAGTATTCTTGTACCATATTATGTTTGCACTGCGAACATTTCATGGCTCCTTGAAAATTTATTGTTTAAACTATAGCCGCAAAGTTTTTTTTTTCTCTCTCATCATGTGTTAACTCTTAAGTCTCAGTTGACTCTCAAAACACTAAAATGTTTTTTTGTAAAACAAGATTGAATAAAGATATGATACAAGTCATGCTCAAGTTACTATAGTGCACTCCTTTTGTATTGAGCTCCAATATGTTGATCTTCACTTGTATTGATCCTCATACCTGATCCCAAGCCCTCTTTCTTTTTCTTTATATATTCCGATTGATTTGTTGATCTTTGGATGTATTAATCTTAAATTTAATCCTCCAGCGACACAACTTATTAGAGGTCGTTTTGTAACTTCATTGTGTGTCTATTGCAAGACAGGCTAGTGTCTAGGGTTAATGGTCTAATGATCAATAACTGTTGTTTTGGGTTGTTGATTTTTTTTTGGTTTTAATAGCTATTTCAGTATCAATTATTTATGGAATGCATTTATCCTACTAACCCTTCCCAACCCTTCTCTTGAAGCCCGGAAGTGTTTGAGTGTAAGATTTGCTGTGTGACGGTGACTGCCCAAGAGCACTTAACTGCCCACCTGAATGGGGCGCGGCACAAACAGCAGGTGCGCAAGATTGACGCCAACGAGAGCTACTCAGGTAAACACATCATCATTGCTATGTTTGCTTTGCTCTGCTCTGCTCTGGATGGTCCATGGTTAGAATTTGCAGCTTTTTAATCAGAAGTCCATGGGTTCAATCACCACCTTTTCTGATTGGGTTGGTGCCAGTATAATATCTATTTGTCCCATTTCGTCCCCTACTGGTTGGGTTTGTTTCCGTATAATGTGATGCTGAGACAGATGTCCAGGTCTTCCCGTGCTGTTTTCCAGACGTTATTCTTGGGGCCCATCCACATAAAAGCCTATGTAGTGCTTATGTTGGATGTTAAGCAACTCAACTACAACTCCGCTCAGGGTGGTCCATGGGTAGATGGTGCAGATTCTAATCGGAAGTTTTTAGGTTGAATCCCCACTCAGGCTGCCTTTTTTTTTCTCTTTTAGTTAGGTGGGTGCCAGTTTAATATGGTTGGTAAAATCAAGGGTATCCCCCATCTGGGACACTTGCTCTGTTTAGGATCTGTTAGTGTGACTAAAGATGATCGATAAATGCATTTTGGAACTGCAATTTTCAACCTAGCTAGGTTGCAACCTTTAGGGAAATTTTAGATTGTTATAATGACATTCATTTTTCATTCCCTGAGCATTGAGAGTGACTGCTTGTTTCTGATCTAGCAAGTGTTTCTGGAAGTAGGAAAGGAAGGTCTCTCACTAGGTTAATATCTCCTTCGTTGCCACAGAGGAGTAAATAGGAATATGGAGACAGGACCCCGGAGTGTTGGCAGGTCACATTATACTGATATCAATCCAAACAGTTTGGTCTTATTGGGGTTCGACCAGAGACACAAGATTAAAAGCAGCTTAACTGTACCAACTGAGCTACCTTTTCATTTCAGATTAACCAAGATGGACTAGGTGTTTTTGTTGTTATGAATGGGTTTTTTTGTGTTTTTTACCAACAAAAATTAATTTTTCATATAAATTTCTTTTGAGGACTTAAAAAAAAATTGCTATCATTATTATTATTATTTTTATTATTATTATTATTATTATTATTATTATTATTATGGGACAGGTATGATTTCTGATGTTTTCCACACTGTTGGTATTGTGTGTGTTTGCAATGACATATTGAAAATATATTTTTAAACCCACAGGTTCAGTGCCGAACAGAGGCCGTGGAGGGCTGGGCTACAGGGGGCGAGGGGGGAGGGGAGGGGGCTCTGACTGGAAACCTGGCTCTGACGGTGGGCAGAGAGGCGGGCGCGGTGGGTTCAGGGGCAGGTCAGTGGCACATTGGACATTGCAGAGTTTCTGTTGTTGTTTCGTTTTGGTTTTAATAAGAAATTCCAAATATTAATTTTAAATAATATGGATAAACCTCAATCTCCATAAATTTTTAACAAAATCTTTTGTGCACAGCTTATTGGATTTTCTTTGAATATGTTCAATTTAAATGTCATCCACAATTATTACTATCATTATTAATAATATTTATTATTGTTATTTTTTTTATTTTTATTATCATTATTATTATCATTATTATTATTATTTTTATTATTATTATTATTATTATTGTTATTATTATTATTATTATAACCATCATTATTATCTTGCACTGTTCATTTTCAACACCGATGTAAACCCATACCAATAAATTACACCAAAACGACGAAACAAAGAACCATAGCAATATTGGCAACTCACAATCAAGTCTTTGGTCCTGTTCAACCATTTCTGACTCTGTGATAAATCTATATTAATTTTTAATAAGATCAATGTGTTTAAAATATCCTCGTTTCTTAAGTTTTAATAACGTCTTTTTATGGAATTGTGTATTTAAATGCTTCTACATGACTCTATATCATATTGAACAATTTGGTGATTATGCTTAAAATGTTGTTAAGCGCTTTGAGCTTTGCGAAGGGAAAGCGCTCAATAAATAAATAAATATTATTATTATATTATTATTCAGAAAGATGCAGACATCTTTGCTCAGGTTTTCCTTTCTTCCAGTATACAATGATTTTTAGAGTGAAGTTTCCAAATGTATTATGTCCTTAAGTATTTGTACTGGCCTCCCTAATACCTTTGATTAGGGATGAGGAGTTGGGGTTTGCAAGTGTGGGTTGTCATGGTTTTGTTTTCCTCTTGTTTCAGGGGTCGTGGTGAGGTCCGCGGTCGAGGTAGCTTGGATCAAGGTAAAGTTAAATCTTATCTTCTTATCTCTCTTCTTTGTTATAGTTGGCGACAGCTGTGTCCCATTGTTTATACTAATTTAACTTTATTACTCCAAGCTCAAAGGTCAACAAAATAAAGCATTGTGATATTTTATTTCATGAAGCTCTGTCTATGTGGCTTAAGGATTTATACACAGCCAAAAAAGTAATCTAATGCTATTGTGATGACTACTTTATATCCTTCTCTTATTAATTCAAAATCAGTAAGTTGTTTTTTTTTTTTTGTAAGATTTATATAGTATTTGATGCAATTTCATATTCAAATCAGACCTGAAGAAAGTGAGAGGAATTTTTCTTTACAAATGACACATAATTAAAGGATTTAAAAAAAGATTTCAACAAGATTGTGAAAACTTACACTGGATTGATATATTTGCAGCCTAATTTTGTTGCTACTAATGATTTATTTCATCATTAATAACAATTATGTTAATATTTTTTAATAATAAAGCATGGTGTTAAATTATTCTTAACTACCTGAGTGAAATACAGTTACAGATTTTGCATATTTTGAGGGGGTTATATCTTGAAAGCGGTCCAGTTTAGTCAGATGTTAGGGTTTTTTGTAGTGTTTGAAGGGATTCCGTGGGTGTTTTTTTTAAAGAGAGCTATATTAAGATTAATCAAAGCCATTTAATAATTGGAAAGTTTTCAGTTGCATGAAATTTGTGGAATTCCGAGTGTAATTGTTGAAACTTGGATATGTTAAAAACAAATCATAACCTAAATGTGGTTCCGTCGTGACTCTGATTTTCATTTAATTTAAAAGTTCATCTTTCAATGATTTTGATAAGTATAATATACCATATATGTGAAGCAACATGGGTGAATCAGGCACAAGTTGGAAAATGGACTTTTTGAATCATTAATAGTGTGTTAAGAGGCATCAAATGTACTTTAAGAGGTTGAAAAAAAATATACCTCAGTCATTTCCATAGCCAAAAAAAATTAATTTATTTTTTAATCTGGAAATGAAAAGGGTCAAGATAGAGTAGTTTTACTATGTTCAGAGGGCTCTAGCTCAAAACTTGTAATAGCTGCTTGTGCCTGATTCACCCTGGTTGCCTCACATATATTTTTGACAAAAAAGAAAAGATTTATCAAGCATCAGTGGGATTGTTTTATAGTTTAAATAAAAGTCAGTGAAAAAAATCTCTGTTTTGACAAACTATTTAATGAACGAAATTCTCTTATCAGTGACATTGACTAATATTAGTAATAATTTTTTCAATAGGCTTAACTGGACAGCTTTTAAGAGATAGATTCATATGTGAGGCTCACATTTCTAACTTTAACATGTGCGGTAGACTTGGGTGAGGTAAAGTGCTCTGGCTCTAGCTCTTGACTTTCTGCCTTAAGGTGTCAAGCGGCAAGCTTTCCAACCAGACGACGGTTTCTACCGGCCAGAAGGACCCCCTATGTTCAAGCGACCCAGATTCTGATAGCGTGCAACTCCGCACTCTCCAGTTGTTTCCCTTATGTTGTTTTTGGTTTGCTTCATTTTATAGCAGTCTTGATGATGAAATCTTACTTTAGTTGTTTGTTTCATCTGTTGACGCTTTTGTAAATTTGCAGAACTGTTTGTAATGTAATATGAATGACAATTTCCTGCAAGTGCTCAGCTACTTTTAGTGAAAAATGTTTAAGGCAATCATCAATGGATACATGCTTTGTACAAAAATTTTCATTGATACTTTTATTATAATGATGCTTTTGATTTTTATGTTCTCTAATACTGCTGTATATTTATTTCAAGTGTAAATATTATTTAAAGAAAGTTGGTATTTTCAGTATTTTAACCTGTTGTTTTTAAAACAAACTTTTTCTAGGGCATCCTTGTTAAGAGGGCCCTGAGATTGTTGCAACCTTCAACAAGGAATGTGTTTTTACCTAGATTTATATGATGTAGTTTGGAATATGTGAGCTCTGCTTCAGACATCAGTTTGCTCACCAAGCAAAAGCCTCAGCAGACGACTGAGTAATACTTTACAGTGCAAAATTTCTAGTGTTTTAACTAGAACGTAAAGTGCACAATCAGAAAATATTTTTAAAGTGACACGATGATGTTTCTGCTTGAATGAGTAATGATGAAATCGCCTTGCCTATAGAGGATTTTATTTTTAATTGGAATGGGAGATTTTATAAGATAGAAAAATTCGCCTTTCAGAAAATGATTCTCCTGGCAAGAAAGTTGTGAAGTCAATAAAAACTCTAGTCATGACTTTAATGATTTTATGCCCTGTTTGTTTTAGTGATTTTCACAGAGTAAATTTTGATTGACTTGAAATGAAAGTTGAATTTGAAAGCTACGGTTGAAGTTTGTATAAGTGGTTTGAAAGTGTCACTAAAAAGGCCATTGTCACTCCGAGGATGGAATGGTGGTGAAAAGTGTGTTCTGATCTTTCAATACTACTGTCAGCATATTGTTGTAAAAAAAGAAATATGATAATAATAAACTGGGATATTCGGGTAGAGAGAGCAGGGGCAAAGACGTGTCTCTCTAGTTGTTTTACGATGTTGGGAAGCTGCATTGAATCTCAAAATTCTGCCCTGTTGGAAATGTGTTTCCTTCTGGATGTTTGATATAGCTTGTAACTCAGTGACTTAAGACAACTTTTGTTCTATTGATTTTCATCACACATGTTGTTGGGATCTTGTGTGGTCTCATTCACAGTTTAGAGAGAACTTTGGTTTATTTCTTGTTTTGTTTTGGTTTCTTGTTTGTTATTTTCATTTCTAAGTTGCTCAAATATTTTACTATCCATGGTTTCAGCAATAGCATGTTCAACGTGATTGGTTTTTTATAGATTTTTTTTCTACAAATGAAATGAAAATAATCCTAAAACCTGTGAAAGGGAAAGACAGATTTATGTGCTGTGGCAGTTAGCGTAAGAAATTTAAAATTAAGTTAAATTAGGTGGGTATGGCAGTCTTGTATATTTTGTATTTTAGAGAAAGTAATCATCTTTTTTATTTCAATTGTTTTTTTATTTTTAATTTATGATGGAAAAAACACATCCTAAGATAATACTAGCAGGAGCTACCTGTACAAATATGTAGAAAGCTCCCTATCTTTTATTCGCCGATTCGGGGTTTTTAAGAATAAAGTTGTTTTAATGAAATAGCATCTCATATTTTTTACTACACAGTGTTTTCTGAGATTTTTATGTATTTGCAAATTGTATAAATGTTTAACAAATTATATAATGTAATACTTCAACAAATTTGGAAACAGCTCCATGATTTGAATTACCACAAATGTTTTTTTTTATTATAAAGAAATAAAGAAGAAAGGTGGACATGAAAACTCTCATATTATTATTATTATTATTATTATTATTATTATTATTATTATTATTATTATTATTATTATTATTATATTCTTCTCTTTTGTCTGTCACTCTATCCAATATAGATAGTTAAAATTAACTGTAAAGGAACTTTTAAAGACTAATCTGAAATATATTCATCCAATACAGATACAGACAATGCAAGTTTAAAAACATTTTACTCTTAATAACTGAGTCTTAATCATAATAGTTATTCAGATTTTAACATTTTTCTTTGTTCTCCCTTTAAACCTCAACTTTTCTATACTAGTATTATCTCATTTTTTTAAAAACTTTTCATCATTATCCTTAGTTAAGCATCAAATGTATTTTTCTCTTCAAATAGTAATGGTTATTCAATGATAAGATAAAGCTTCTTTTCAATGCTAATCCTTAGGCAGATAAGTTGTAGCGCTGTAGATGAGTAGCTCTAAATTAAAATCAATCACATTATTTAAAGTCAATTTACTCACTTGTATTACTACTTTTCAAATCTAGCATTACAAAATACTTTTATTTAACTGACCTCAGGCAAATCAATATTTATTATTTTTTTTTTCTTTTTGCAAATAGTATTGTAAGAATTCATATTCAATTTTAACTGACCTCAGGCAAATCAATATTTATTTTTTTTTTTTCTTTTTGCAAATAGTATTGTAAGAATTCATATTCAATTTCTTTCCATTTTCGCAGCTAAGAAAGAAACATTTCTCTCCTACACGGACGAGGAATTGTTGAATCTTTTTTCCATTGAGCCGTCGAAAAGGTTTTGTTTTGACTTGGCTAATTACCGCACCCCCAGCGGCAGCTTGTATTGTTCATCCTGTGATGTGGCCATGACTGAAGAGCCGCAGTTTTTGTTGCATTTGGGCACCAGGAAACACCGCGACAAGGTGCTGGGCAAGAAGAAGAGACAGCCCAAGATGAGAGCCAGCGCAGCCCTCAAAGATACTATGACCATTGCCAGACGTGACTAAAAGCTGAAATATTTTGGTTGTTAGGATAGAAATTTGTTTAGTTCACCATTAGGCATATGTACGGTTCACATTGCAAGGATTATGAGAATTTACATAAAATGCGAATGAAACCGGACAAATGAAGTCGTTAAAATTTTTTAAGGGGATTTGTACATTGTATTCTTGCATAAAGGACAGATCGTGCTGGGCTCTTTAACATAATTTCTCTCTTCTTCTGAAGTTCTTTAACCCTTTGAGCCCTGACGTCTTGGCAGTATCTTGATTCTATACCTAGCCTCCTGAGCTGAAAATGGTTTCTAGGCCCACAATGTCTCTCGATCATTTATGTAGTCACTGGTGTATCACTGTCTTGTTCTTAGCCCATTCTGGACCTAGATCTACATGTTTATTAGGCAGTGTTACGGTGCTCAGTAAAAAAAAAAAAAAAACTTCACCTTTAAAGCGGTGTCTCAGGCTCAAAGGGTTAACTGGTTATACTTATACCGGTAGTGTCTTGTTTGTGATTAGGAATAGAAAAATTGTTGAAGCACATACAATATATACAGCTTTGAAGTCATGAGTTGTTTTGGGTTTTTTCGCTTAATAAATTTATGTCATAAGCACTAAATGGTTTACTCCATAAAGAAATAATTTACTGCAACTGTTCATAGTGAATCTGAATTTCTTTTTTCAGGTAAGATGCATGACTGGCCTTTGTTTTCTGCAAAGTTTTTATAAAATTTGCTGGGTTTAATTTTTTTTTCCCTCAGTGATTAATACGAATATAAAGTAGTACACCTTGATGGGGTTAATCTTTATTTTTCTGTTTCAGGTTTCACTAATCATTTTTACAGGTTTGGTTTCTACTAATATTGCAGTTTTCCACTCCATTTTCATCTTTGTATTGTTTTATCATCATTTTTTCCCTTCCTTTTTTGGTATAATTCTTTGTTCCAAGCTGTAGTGTACTTTAGCTACATTCCTGACTGTCTTTCCTTTTCCTTCCTAACCCTGCAATGATCAAAAACATTTCAGTCCCTGGTGTGAGCCATGATCTGGCCATAATCGTTCCTCAAAAACAATTTCTGTG
Organism: Elysia chlorotica; assembly: GCA_003991915.1. Lineage (NCBI taxonomy): Eukaryota > Metazoa > Mollusca > Gastropoda > Plakobranchidae > Elysia > Elysia chlorotica. The sequence continues at coordinate 294,309 of RQTK01000511.1, forward strand.
AAACCTTTTTTTTATTTTTTTTCTGTCCAACATGATGTGAGATTAAAAATTAAGACATCATTTCATACACGTGTATTTTTGTTTTCTCATTACACAGTTATTTGTTAGTTTAGTAAAATAAGAATTGACAAGGACGTAAAAAAGCAGATTTTGTTTTCTCCTAATCCTGCTGCTCTAAATCTACTTGATTTTTTTTTCATTAGTTGTTGACACGGTTATGTTTTGAAAACTTTAACGTATAAACTGTATCTTTTTAATGATACCAAGACTTAAAAAAAAACAATTTTATGATAATTCAAATAATGTTGCTGTTTCCACACACTGTGAGTGTAAATGAAATGATATAAAATAATTTATAATAAATTATTACATGTATGTTCCTTTTTATACCAGATACATGTTATGAAACAAATATGTTTTTGAAAGTCTCAGAAATAATTTAATGTGCAAATGTAGGAAATTGTACATGAATGTATTGTCTTCTTCATGCATACTGCCATTTTGTTTCCATAATATTAAGTTTTTGTTTTTCACCAATTCTTTTTTCCTATTTTTTGTTGAAGTCAAGAGATATTTGTTATGAATTTGTTGAATAAAGTCACCAATCTAATTTTTTTCTTCGACTTTGTTTTCCAATTCCATATATGGATTTACTTATGCTTCATTTTTCTAAGCCTTGCTATGCACAAATCTGAAAATGCGAAAGAACTTATATAATACATGTAATTATTATTGGCTTGTGCCGCACATGACAAAAACTTGGCACCAAAGAGTTTTTCTGAAGGAACTTTCGTGGTTTGTCAACTGCACTCACTGCTCACATCTGCACATATATATGTGCAAAAATTTTGTTTTCAGAATTGATTCTGGGAATAATAATTGTATGATATAGCATCAGTTGTTTCCCTGGCACTCATCCTTATGTTTACAGAATTTGATCCACAGGGACCATTATTTCCAACATTTACTCATTCTAATAGTCCTAAGCCTAGGTCGTACATTTCCATAAAAGTTATGTCCTAATTTCATGGATTCATGTAATAATTTTGGAAACATTATAACTGATCACTATGAATGCAGAGCTATAAATTGTATCATCTGGCCATCTTCAAAGTTAAAGAGAAAAAGACATGGACGGTCGTAAACAAAGTATATAGGCCTTGATTGCACATGTATGTTGGTAGTATAAACACTTGCGGAGACCTCCAACTGTGGTAATGTCCTAGTCTACTGGGCGTTCTATGGAGTAGATTAATCGTTAAACTAAAGTATCTACCCAGTTTCGTGACTCTCATTTTATGAGGCAGCAGAAAAATAGGGAAAAGGAACCAAACCTATGGACTGGTAAGTTACTGTTTGTGCTTATGACAACTAAGAACCCACTCCACACACTGTGAAAACTAAGTAATGTTTGTCTTCTCGTTGGCTTCGAGCGCCTGCCAATGTGTCGCCGTCAGAATGTTATGAGTAAGAAACCCTCAATTACATGTACATAAGTAACAAAGCCTATGTGCTTGCCTCAATAACCTGTTAGTCACTGTTAAGGCTTGTGACAATTGATCACCAGGAACCCACTTGACACTCTGCTCAGGTGAACGTCACTCCGATATATCCATTATGATGTATCCATAGCGACCCAATAGGTCTATCCATCAGGAGAGAGATGTGTGTGAGGAGGTTTAAAATATTTTTTTTTTAAACGCATTAAAGTATATATGGTTTACGCCATTCATCATGACCATGATGAATATCAACATCGTTAGTCTTGTTCTTTATCACCATCAGCAGCAGCAGCAAGATAATCATCACCGTCACTGCCACATTCATATTAAACATAAACACCACAATCACAATCATCAACATTACCTTGTCGTAGTTGTCACCAATATTATTAATAATTTAGCTTTTTTAATAATTAATTATTACTACTACTACTGCTGCTGCTACTATTACTACTACTAATATTATTATTATTATTATTATTATTATTTTTATTATCATCATCATTTTTATTAGCACGTATATACATGGTTTGTTATCAACGCCATCCTCATTTATTTACCAAGACCATCACCCATTTATATCTTTCTCGTATAATGATCTGAACTTGAGAGTTAGTGTTCAGAGGCCTGTTTTCTTTATGTACACGTAAATATCAGAACGTGAAATGCATCATGCTTAATTTAAAATTCTCCTTTTTTTAGTAGAAAGTAGAAGTGGGAGTGGGGGGAAGGTCAGGATAACAGAAACTATAAAAATTAAAAATCATGTAGTATGGTTTTCAGTGATTGGGTCATTAATAAACACAAAAGATTTTAAAAAGTTAACTAGATACTTGCATCAGCATTTAACTTAAAAGTGTGTGCAGTCATTGATTCATGTATTGCAAAAATCTAGATGTAGATTTATGGAGAGAGAAAGATGGATAGATAGATTACATAACTAGATTGACAGATAGATAGATAGATAGAGACAGAGAGAGAAAGTAGATAACAAGATTGCTACTTCACAAAAAAAAAATTTTTTCCATTAATAATTCCATATCATTTTCATCCTTATGTTACCCACAAAATGTTTTTGGTTTTAGATTGATGTTCTGAAATTTAATTTGTATATGATTCTACCATAGACTGCATTAAATTAAACTAAAGACAACAGAAATTGAAAAAGAATGTAACAGCTACAGGCCAATAAAATTAATCTTTTCACAAAAAAATTTATTCACAATTATATGAAAAAATATTAGCATGTATGAAATACATGTAATTGGAAAACAATAAACACTGGAATCAATTCCAATCCTCAAGTCATGTTTAGCTAGAGGAAAATCAGAATATTTTAATGCAACAATTATGTTACTAACAACATGTGCAAAACAGGTTCATAAATTAATCAAGAAAGACAAAATGATCTTTTACATACAAAAATATTTCACCCTATCTCAAAATGGATCATAACATTTAAACTGCCTATTGCAACAATGAAACATTCTGCCTAAGCCTATGAAATTCAGGTTGTTGTTTTTTTAATGGTTGACTTTGACGACAGACAAATGATCATATGTGCCCCATTTTGAAAATTGAAAATAGGCAGTTTAAGTTATGACTATAACTGATAAAATTTTGCCTGTAAACAAAACATACATTAAACAAAAGGAAGAAAAAAATACTTGCAAGTGAGCAATACATGTACTACATCTGTATACATTTTTGCCATAACTAATTCACTTTACTTTTTTTTCAATAAAACATTTAACAAATTTTAACTTTTTTTAAATCAATTACTTCTATTCTGATAAAAGGAAGGAAGGGATTGAAACTAAAGATGCTTTTGTTTATTTTAAACTTGGGATAACTTCCATTGGACTGAACCTTGATTGCCAACCAAGGGGAGAAAAGGCAAACTAGAAAATTACATTGTGATTAAAGGTATGGAATAGCTAGGTGCATTCCAATGAGGTTGTTTCCCTCTAATGCCCCATAAGTTCTTTTAATCGCTTTTACCCCATTAGTTCTTTTAATCACTTTTTTCTCTTCCTGAATGAGGAAACACTTAAGCCAGAGGTTTCTGCGCAAGAACAACTTTTTCAAGCGATGACTGAATGAATATATTTTTGTTTTCAACTAGACTAAAGATCATTAGAAAGATGCCCACCAAATTTTGACAAAATTAAAGACAAACAAGTACCTAATATATTCAACCTTAGAATTCTTTAATGTTTTCCAAAAATACATAATGCCACAACATAGAGATCAGAACGCACAATAGATTGTCTCTGTCAAAATTTGCTTTTCAATTAAGGATCAATTTCACAAGAATCTGTGAGCTTGAAAAGAAGTACAAAAAGGGCACTCAAAATATAACAAAAAATGAAAATGTGAATGACATAAAATTTATGAGGGGAGAAAAATAAACAAAACTAAAAAAAAAAAAAGTTAACTTTCCAACACTTAAAAATGTACAATTTTTCTTACAGCAGTTTAAGAATCTATTTAGATTTTCTGAACAAAATCAAAATTCTAGAGAAAAACAATAAGAAAAAGAAAACATAGGGCTAAATGCAAATCTTTCTTCCATACATTTGGACAATATATTATTATAACTTGCACATTCAGGCATTGAACTTAAAGACATATTTTCTCTGGGGCAAAAATAAACCCATCAACATATTCATATAACATAGGGTAGGATGAGCATAATATGAACACTGCAATTTTATATTCAACCCTTTTCTAAAAAAAAACAGAAAAAAAAAAAACGCAACAAAGTGAACAACAAAATACCATGCATTTGAATATCTTCTGGCTAAGTTAACCATCATCTCTTTCCTACCACTCTGATTTTAATTCCTAATCACATGGTATCTATTAATCAAGAATCATCACCTATACCAAAACCAATGGTAAACATGTAGTGCTGTCTAACCAAGACTCACAATGAGTAACACAGTTCATATCAATCCATGTCATGATTTCAAATAACAATCTTTCATTATCAAATCTCTCTCTCTCTCTCTCTCTCTCTCTCTCTCTCTCTCTCTCTCTCTCTCTCTCTCTCTCTTAATAACTTTGTTTCTTTTTAGAAATGCCAGCTTAGTAAGCAAGCCAAACTTAATCAAATTTTCAAACATAGAAAATACAAAATAGGGATAAACCATGGGTTTTTAAGGCTTTTGTCCATTACCTCTAATCATCCCCTTAATCCTCACGGCTTCCGAGCCACCAACAATTGGATCAATCAGTACCCCCTCCATCACCCCCCTATTTAGTTGCTTAATGCCCCAGA
>RQTK01000511.1:299125-354746 GCA_003991915.1 Elysia chlorotica
CCCATGCCCCCCCTCCCCCTATCCTGGCCTGGGCCATCCTCCCAACCTCTCTTCCTCCCAGGGGGTGGGTGAGGCGGAGCCGGCCTCCCGTCAGGTTCCTGGTACCCCCCACTCTCCTCTTCAAAGCCGCCGTTGTTTTGGTAATCATCATGGTAACCCTCGTTGTTGTAGCTATCATCCCCATAGTCCCAGCCGGCCTCGGATCCCTGGTTATCGTACCCTCCTGACTCGTCGTAAGGTTCCCCGCCCTCTCCAGCGTTGTTGTACTTGCCACCATAACCGGGGGGCTGTCTGCCCCCATGAAATTTCTCACTGTAGGGGGCGCCCCTACCCCCCCTAGGCCCCCCCCTGCCCAAGCTCCCTTCCCTGCGATAGTCGTAGTCTCCAGTGTCCTCTCCCATCCTCTCATCCTGATCGCCGTAATCATCAAAGCCTGCGCCCCCCTGGCTGTTGGGCTGCCTCTGTGGAGGCCCGGGCTTGAACTTGGGGTGGGATGGTGGCAGAGGGGGTCCCTGCTGGCGCAAGTCCTGATCCTCTCCGGAGAACGAAGGTCCTGCAGGCCCGTTGTAGACTCGCGGGGCACGGAAGTCTTCATCCATTTCAGCATTTGGTGGGCCTCGACCAGGACCTGACAAAAATATATGATTATAATATCATAATCAAAGTCATCACCTTGAAAATTATAACCTTTTCCCCTCACGTATGATTCCAGTCACATTAAGCTAAGACAGATGCAATCGCCAGAGCGGGGTTTGAACCATGTACCTCCTGTGCCAAAAGGCTATGTTCTACCCCAGGGCTACCACACACCCCTGCTAGCATAAGAGCATATCAATGCGCACAACATGTGTGTGGCGTGATGGGCAAGAAAAAAACTTGCAGTTTTCACTATAAATGGTAAGTAGGGGTTAGAAGTAGGCTTTTAGTGAAAATGGTCAAAAAATAATTGCGCTTTGTGGGATTGAAATCTGAAACATGTAGATGAACTTGTAAATAAACTTTTATGCAGTACAAAGACGTTTATCTTAAACAGATTACAGTGAACTTCACTTGATTATTCGTGCAAACCAATGCATATTTAAAGCTAAGCTTATGTGACTGCAAGGGAATCTAGAACTAAGCGTTAAAAACAAGGGAAGGAAGCTTTTATTTCTCCAGCTAGAGGGCAGTTAATCCACTAAGGAAACTTACTGATTTGACCTGAGTGCTTTCTGTGTGAGATTTACTTACCATGCATGTTGTATCTTTCATCCCTATCCATTTCCTCTGGTTCGCCACCTGCAATAGAAACAAAATAAGATTGAAAATGTATGAGGAAACGAGGCATTGATAGACTTACTGAGTGAAACAAAATGATGACAAAAGATTTTTTTTGTTTTTCCATAATGCTAGCAAGACATGACCAAGCCAAGCCTTCAACGCCTGCAGAGAAACGACAGGGCAAGGATAAGACAGATCTGCAATGTGAAGCCAGAAGATGTGGCCACCACCAGGTCAAATGAGCTATTGACGCTTCTTGGCCTTGAGGACCTGAACCTCATTCTGAAGGAGAGGAGACTCCGGTGGTATGGCCACGTGGAACGGTCAAGCGGAGCTATCAAGACAGCATTGGACATGCAAGTAACAGGAAGTCGTGGAAAAGGGAGACCCAGAATGACATGGAAGCAGGTGACAGAGAGGGATCGGAAAGACTGGAAACTCTCAACAACTGACCCTCATGACAGAAACACCTGGAGATCTGGTGTAAGATCAGCCATGCGTGCAGCAAGCCAGCTACCTGGAAGGGGGTCCACTGATGTGGATGTTGCCCCAGTACCTGCACGTTAATCAAAATACCGATGAGAGAGAGAGAGAGAGAGAGATAACCAATGAAATAGAAAGAAAATATATAACATACTGTAATATTACTAAATGGAAAGACCTGTTGCCTAACAGTGAGTAGAATATGACTAAAATTTTATTATTCAGAGAGACAGCCTATGGAGGTTTGGTTGATCACGTTTTGTTCTTTTTGTTTTACTGTTTTATGTTTCAACATGATACAGATTGCAGCCTTGTTTGAATGCTTTCAAGAGTACATATTGATCATGGTACTCAAATCGATTAAAATTTAAATTCAAGACATAAACACATTTTTTCCTCCCTTTTTTAAAAGTTCAATGTAAAATAAATGACATTTAATTCAATAAGAAAACATTCCTCAGCCACATTTTTTCACTTCACAATGTTTACATTTTTTTCTTTTCTAAATATTCAATTAGGATCAATCAGCTAAATAATAGCTGAATAAAAACTGAGAAGGTTGGAAAAGTCAAATCAAGATAAATAAAATTCAAATAATACCCCATACATCATGTTGCATTGCACTTTTTTGGTAGGGCAAGGATAAAAAAAAGCTTTAAAATACTGTTGATACACCAAAAAAAAAAAGGATTTTTTCAAAAGGAAAAGTATCATGAAAGCATAATACATATTTAAAATGGACCATCGCCATAAAATAATCCTTCAGTTTGTATACTGTAACATTTCTTTTTTCACTTAAAAATGTGGCCTTATAAAATCAATGTAATGCTACCGTTTAAATAATATTTTTTTTTTCACTGTACCTCGAGTCCCTCCTCTCTGATCATTGGGGGGACCTTGAAAAGGAGGTCTTTGTGGCCTCGGTCCTTGCATCTGACTTGGTGGTCCAGGCATTCGCCTCATTTGGCCTGGCTGTGGCCCACTCATTCTTCCATGTGGAGGAGGGCCACTCATCTGACCTTGAGGCGGCCCACCCATTTGATTTGGGGGTGGGCCACTCATTTGATTTGGGGGTGGGCCACTCATTTGACTTGGAGGCGGACCACCCATTTGATTTGGGGGTGGGCCACTCATTTGACCTTGAGGTGGGCCACCACCCATTCTTCCATGGGGAGGAGGCGGGCCACCCATGTGACCTTGAGGTGGGCCTTGTTGATTTTGAACTTGGGGAGGTCCTTGGTTTTGACCTGGCGGAGGTCCACTAAATTGTCCTTGAGGTGCGTTGCCTAAAGGAGGGCCACTCATATGACCTTGGGGAGGGCCACCCATTTGACCTTGCGGAGGCGGACCCCTTATCTGTCCCTGGGGAGGAGGGCCCCTGATTTGACCCTGCATGCTATGTCCGCCTGGAGGCCCAGCCATGCGAGGAGGTGGCGCCCCCATCCGCATGGAGGGAGGAGGTCCAGAGTGGACACCCTGAGGGCCCAACTGTTCAGGCCCATCTGCCTGCTGGCCGGCGTTGGGAGGCTTCGAGCTTCCTCCATAGTGGCTCGCCCCGTCCTCCGCAGAACCGCCACCTTGATTACCGAAAGGGGGCTGGGTTTGAGGCCCGGCATTACCACTCGGTCCTCCATTGATGCCGCTGGTGGCGCCTCCCCCTTCACCTTGCCCATCCGTCGCTCCTTGAGCCCCCTGTGGCGGCTGCGATTGTCCAGGGGGTCCCATCGGCCGAGGGATGAGCAGCATAGGTCCCCCACCAGGCGCAGGCCCACCCCCGGGCTGGATCCCCATCAGTGGATTTCCCAGCATCAAGGGACCCCCGGGCCGCAGCAACATGTGGCCACCAGGCATGCCGGCCAGCTGCTGCCGTAGCGCCCCTGTCAAGGCGCCGATCATCTGCTGGGCCAGGAGCAAGGTGGGCTGGTTGATGGGTGGCGGGCCTCCCTGCTGCTTGGCCTGCTGCTTAGCCTGCTGCTCCTTCTTGATCTGATCTAGGTCTATCTCGCCAGCCCACGCCTGCTCAAACATCTTGGGCACGGGGCGAGCGTAAGGAACTTTCTTGCTGGCAGCACGCTCCTCTGCCTTCAGGAGGATCGAGTCTTCCTCCCAGTTCAGGCCGGGAATCGCCGGCAGTTCGTTTTCATCTTTCTCCTCTGGAACAGGGATATTTATGGGATTTAATTTTTGAGCTTTTATAGGGATATTAGCTGGTTCATTATTTTTTTAACTGAACTTTTACACATAAATCAAGGCAATATATTATATTGAATCACAAAAAAAGCCTTTGACAGACCTTTACTGCAACATTTAAAAAAAAATTAAAATCCATAAGTAATTAAGTTTACCAAAAATTGGCATCACTGTAAATAGGATTTCATTTTTGAAACTTTTAGTTACTACAGTATTGCATTCGTTTTCATTTTTCTCCTCTGAAATAGGGAACATTTTACATAATATCTGGGATTTCATAATTATGTTTTTAGTTACTACAAAAAAAAACAGAATATTATGTAATCATTTCATTTTTCTCCTCTGAATTGGAAAAAATATATACATGTATAGTAATAAAATAATGGGATTTCAATGAAGCTTTTAGTTTCTACAAAAACAAAAAACAAAAGCAAAAAAAAAAATTACATGCATTGGTTTTCATCTTTCTCTTGTGGAATAGGGGAAAGCATATAATAACAAGGATTTCATTTTAAGCTTTAAGTTGTTACCAAAAAATATTTAAACCGCCATAAAACAATGCACAGGATAAAAACCAAATTCTTCACAATATTACTGATAAAACATGATATACATGTTACATTCTATTGAAACTGCAAAATCCTTTTTGTGACTGCAAAATAAGAAAAAAATATATATATATTTATATATATTATAAAAAACTTGCATCTTCACTGACCTTTGACCTGTAGATGTTCTGCAACGCCGTGCTCCAGTCCCATTCCCGGAAGGTTGGGAGTTACTGATTCTGCCTCCACTGAGATTTAAAATTGATAAAGATATTTGATGAATTTTTGTATCTCCATCTGCTCATAAAAAATCTCAAATACAATAAGTAAAAAAAAAAGCCCTTCCAACATTTCTTAATTTTGAGTTTTATACCTTCAAAATTTCATAGATATATTCCTCATAGAAGATATATTGAAAAACTAATATCAATACAAGGGTTAAAAGAAAAAGAAAAAATGAACAGCTGCATGGTTATAATTTAAAGGAAAAAAAGAAGAGAATGTGTGTTTTCTGCCTCCAGGTTATAGTGTATGTCATTCTGCAATATGACTGCTATGGGCATTCAAGACAACAGTAAAGTGAAATAAATGTAAAACCAAAAGAATTTCAGCCAACTCAAAATGACTTTTGGTTGCAAAATTTCCCCCCTCCAACATTTCAGTATGAACCTAAATATTTCTTAATCAAAACAAATTTTGGAGTCTTTTATGAATTTGGTTAAGCAATTTTCTGTTTAACTTTCCACAACTTATGGCTTTTTGGTTTTACTTACACTAAAGACACAGCAAGAAATGAAACATACAGTTATATTGAAAAAATTAAATGAAGTATGTGACTCTGACAGAAATGTAAATATATTAACAAAATAGAATATATAATCAATGTTTTTTAATCTTGAGCAGTTTTTTCAGGACACAAACAATTATTTTCACATTGTAATGATCTCAAATTGTATCTGTTTCAAAAGTTCAAAGGCTGCTGTATGGGTAGGCTAACTTAGCTGTCACCCACTAGCCCAATTTAAGAGAAAGTTATCAGTATCAGTCTGTTACAAATGTTAAGTAGTTTATAATAATTTGATCAGTGCTCTAGAATGGACGCTAGATGTATAGAGTTCAAATCTAAGCCAGTACCCCCTCCTACACCCTTCAATGTCGTATAGGATTTTTCATAGTAACCTAGAGGGTGTGAAACCATCAAAGATTGCTCTCACAATATAAACCATCTCATTGTTAGCTTACCACCCAGATCTGTGATTTCCTGCTCCATCATGCCAGCTGGTAAGAGGTTCAAGTTGTACTTGTCTCGCATTTCATCCCCTGGACGGTTGCGGGTCCAGAATTTTCTGTGAAATCATAGTACAACAACTTGTGAGATATAAAACTGAAAGAAATACATTATCTGTTTAGAGTTGTTTTATTCTTTCCTTTTCTTATTTTTATGAGGGTAATAAATGAGTTCTGAGCTGACAAAATGCTAACTGTTAAAATCATTTATTTGAAAAATCAGATCTGAACTGCATGACTGATAACCCAATAGCATTTTGATGCATAGTGTAGACCCCAGAGAATGGAGGCACACACACACACATCATCCATCCATTAAGAGCCGTGCAATGTTGCATTGGCGATCAATAGGTCAAGTTCAGTAGAGCTGGGTTTCTTAACGTCCAACATCAGCAACTAGGCTTTATTGATGACAGGTCCCAAGACAACTTTACGAGCTGACACACGGGAAACTATGATTCCTGTCTGAGCCGACCACATTATACTATCGTATCAGTAGGGAACAAAATGGGATAAACAATATTTGTCTGATGGTGGGATTGAACCAGGACCCCCAAAACAACTTACGTTGCATGATCATTTGAGCCTGAGGCCAGAATGTGGCCCATGGGGTGCCAGGCCAGACTCCAGACCATGCCCTCGTGCGCCTGCTCCATGCCCCCAACCTCGTGGTCGCAGCCGACCATCCAGAACATGAGGGCGCCGTCAGCACTGCCGCTCGCAAACAGGCCCTCGTGGATGGGGTGCCACCCGATCGCTGAAAAAGAAAGAGCGAAACATTTTGAAAGATTATAAATTAATTTTACATTTGAGGAATACTTTACATTCAGAAAGAATTTTACTTGGTAACTAAATCGTGAAATCTCTCCTTTTTTTTATTTGTTTCAAAACCTTTTTGCATTCTTAATTATACGTAACTTGAATGCTTAAATTTATGAAACTTATATAGATTTTTGTATTCTGTATTAGGCATACTTCCAACATAGCTTACTTTTTACAATAATAAAAAGTGTGTGCGCACTTTCCTTTATGAAACACTTACGACCCGTGCTCCCCATTAATGATTAATTACCTGTTGCCTCTCTCTTGTGCCCCTTGAATGTCTGCAGCTCCTCCTTCAAGTTGCGGATGTCAAACAGTTTGAGCAGGTGGTCGCGCGATGCCGTCAGCATCCAGTTCCCGTTGTGGTGCCATTTGAGGTCCATCACAGTGTGCTTGTGGGCATGACTGCACACAGAGATATCATCTCGTTAAATAGTGCAACATTTGAACATTTGTCAAACATGTATCAAACTCAAAAAAAAAAAAAAATTTAGAATTTTAAATACACAACATGTAGAAATTGAATCAAATAATCTTAAAATTTAAAAAAGAAAGAATGTTATTTTTTTAAATTCTACTCCTGCCCCCCTCATTCCTCCTTTACCTTAATGATAAGTGACATTCTTAGTGATGGGCCCCTTCATTCAGTATGCGTGCTATAACACTAAGATTTCCTAAACTCACAGTGTAGCCAGGCTGTTGCCAGTGCGAGGGTCCCATAACTTGACCGGCTGCTGGTTGTCCTTGCTCCCGGACGCCAGCAGGGACTTCTGGGGGTGCCAGTCCACGCAGCGCACGTCAGCGCCATGACCTGAAGTACGGTAACAAAAAGATCATGTGTGTTCAGCTCACAATCAGCAATGGAAACTGAAAATAACATTGCTGTGCTAGGCTTATGGTATAAGCCAAAATGCAAGTGATATATTGTTTTTATTTAAGGGTGAAAATTACATCTAACTAAACTTTCAGTTTAAAAATGTGCTAAATGTTATAGGTTCTTTTCTATTTCTTAGTAGAAACTTGTATCTTATTTGAAACAGAAATAAAGAAACAAAAGAATTTTTATAGATTATCTCAAAAGTAGCTAAAATGATTGATGCTAAAATCGTAGCAAAGCGATGATAATCACATTTGCTGTCTTTCATGATTTCCAGGGTTTCTATTAATATATTGATTAGGCTAGGCATGTACCTCTATATCTGTTAAATATTGAAAAATATTGATGTTCACTTGGCTCAATACTTATACAATGTTAATTGTTCCCCCCCATTTAAAAAAAAAGCACAGATTAAGTGCGTTCATCTAACTATCAGCAATGGAAACTAAAGTAAACAATCACATTTGCTGTCTTTCAGTGGTTCCAGGCTTTTTATCAGTATATTGAAGTTGACTAGGCTGAATATGTCTATAAATGTTAACTATTGTTCTCTCCTTTTTAACACATTTCAAGAAACAATGCAATTTGAGAAAGGTGCCATCAAAGTGATTAAAAAAAGGCAGTATGTAATAGTATACACAGGAGGTTGACACTCTGAGCTAGGTAAAGGCATCTTAAGATGTTAAAGATTGACAGTAAGAAAGCAATCCCAAACTTCAAAATCAATGTAAGCTAAGAACAAAACCAGCAGATATGATGATCTGATCGTGACCTGCCTCCCTCAGGTTGCAGTTGAAAAATTCTATTCCTTTTTTATTTTCTAATATTTTTTTCTTCCTGTAGAATAAACTCCAATTTGCTATGATTTTTTTAAAAATAAAAAATAAATGGCGGATTAAAGGATCCCAAGGATCAAAGTTCCCTTACCCTATCTTGTCACCATGTGCCGGTACAAGAAAAGAAACATTTAAACACATTCAGCATTATGAGAAATTTGCAATTGCATGGTTTAATGAAAAATTACCTGGAACAATAACAACGTCGGCACTTCCCCAACTTTCCAACCTTTTTGAAAATATTTTTTTTTTTTTATATTTATCCAAATACACTTTTTGGTAGTGTCACATTCAGCGCAAAAAGTTGCAGAGAATTTACTAACAGAAGTTTTTCTCATACACTACAGTTATTCACGCTTCCAGTACAACAGGCGACCTATGTTAATAGAGAGAGTTTGGATATCAGGACTCCTGTCTCAGCCGGTCACAACTCTCATTATACTGAAACAGACCCAACCAGTAGGGGACAAAATCCAACAAACACATTTTGCCCTTTGGGGGTTTCGATCAGCTTTGTGTGATCGAGTCGAGTGATCAGCGTTCTACCAGTACCACTTGCGCTAGCTCGCCCCCATTATTTGCGTTTGTTTTGTGAAAAGCTATCTTTATAATTTTAAGTTACAGCCAAGGCTCAGTCATGACAGAAAACATGTAATTGAAGTGAACATTCATGTGTTAGTCCAAGATTAGCTGTACTTGTCTATTCCAAACCTTGGTTATAGGCACTGAATTAAAACAATAACAACACATGTCCTTGTGCTTCGGAGTTTACTATGATTAAAAAACAGATTTCCCACTGAATCCATGCCTTAGTCTTCTTAGCGAATTGCAGGATTATTGCAAACAGAAGAGATAGCGTTCTCGCATTTTAATCGTCTCAAGTGAGAGACAAGTCTGAAAAAACTGCTCTAACAAAAAAAATTCTATTTCTACCCTAGGCTCTCCCATATGGATAGTTCTTTTCTCCACCAAGATTTTGCCAACCAGGCAATCGAACCCCCCTTATAAGCTGGGAGCTGTTACTGGTCCAGGGGCTGGAGTCCAGGAGGCAAACCTGATAAAAACACCAGGTGAACACTAAAAACCTAGTTTCATACTAAAAGAACTTTGTTCAATTTTAATGGGTATTTTTTTGTTTTGTTTTGTTAACGTATAACTAACGAATTCTGCTTAAAATAACCCCCTTTTTAAGTCTTACGATCACATGATTGTGGTCCCAGTTCCAATTTGCTCACCTTTGTAACAGTAACTTTGATTGAGTCAACATTTAATAAAGGTAACAGTTATTTCCAAAAGAGATTGACTTTACCAGGAATACACATGCAATTCTTATGACATAGGATATAATATAAAAAGTGAGGGAGAGATAGAGAGTGACAGAGAGAGAGAGAGAGAGAGAGAGAGAGAGAGAGAGAGAAAGAAAGAAAAAGAGAGACTAGAGAGAGAAAGGAGAGAGAGAGAGAGAGAGAGAGAGACTCAGAGAGAAAGAGAGAGAGACTCAGAGAGAGAAAGAGAGAGCCATGGTCTCGTATCTTTCTCGTTCAAGCGCACGCAATCTCGCAGCACTCTTTGATTTTCATTCGCCGAGTCCTCCACATCTTGACCCACCTTATCCGCCTCCTTCTTCTACCTCTCGTGCCCTCCACCATCTTCTTCTGCAATGAACTGTGCCTTCTTACATGTCTGTAATATTTAATTTTTCTCTCTTTCACTGTTTTGGGGAGCTTGATATTTACCATCTCTAGTATTTAAAGGTCTCTTTTCTTTTCTTTCCAAGAAGCTTTTGTTATTCTTCTATCAATCCACACCTCTAAAGCATCTTTTCTTCTTTGAGTATCAACAGTCAGAGTCCAAGTTTCCCACCCATACATAAATGTCAACCAAATATAACAATCGCGTAATCTTAGTCTTTTTTGAAGTGCTACATTTGAACTAGTAAGTATCTGCTTTAGTTTTGAAAAATGTATTTTTGTCTATCACGATTCCTATCCTTTTCTTTATTTCTATCTCATATTTTTCCATCTTCATTTATTAGTTGGCCCAAATACACAAAACTTTGATGCAGTTGAGTTGGCTTAACGTCCAACATCAGCACTATATAGGCTATATTGTGGACGGACCCCAAGACTGACGTTTGCCATTTTTATGTTAGCCACACACAAGACAGAGTGGGGATACCATGACTCCTGTCTCAGCTGGTCACATTTAACTGACACCGACCCAACCTGTAGGAGGCGAAGTCGTCAAGGCTCAAAACATGGATCTCCTACGGCAGAAGCTGATGTTCTACTCCAGGGCTAAAGCGTCTTTGAACCTGTTCCACTATTTTTCCGTCAATAATTACATATATGGCAGGTGTTTTTTTTTCCTTAACAAGAGTTTTTGTTTTCTTAATATTTATCAGGAGACCATATTCTTCAAGGATAAGCAGAAAGGAGAAAAAAAATACTTTAGCTGCACTATGATTCAAAGCAAAAATTGTTCACAACAGTTCAAATGCATACTCCAATGATGCCATTTCAAGATATTTCAATAACCAACATCTGAATATATGTTTCAAATTTTTCTTACCTAATGCAAAATACACCCTCCAGACTTATGACATACTTTTTCCAGCCTTTCTCTTGCAACTGAATGTGACAAACCTCTCTCATGCCTTTAATGTCACATAACCCCTCCTACTAGCTGTAACTGTAAGTGTAAGTGAACGTATGCAACAGAGAGACACATCCCCCCCCCTTCCCCTTCTCGATCCAACAGATTTGACATACCACCACTACTCCCATCCAAACTTATGCAATAGAATGTGATATACCTCACTCCTTTTCCAAATTTAGTCTTATGCAATAGAATAATAGAATGTGACATACCCAAAATGTTCGACCGTATGTGACTCAATATGACATACCTCCTTCCAGACTTGATTCTTTTGTGAATATGTTGTTTACAATTGCCTATGATAACATATAAGGATTTACGCAGATGGGGAATTGAAGAATAAAAATCAAATATTTTTACTGCTTTGCTCCCTATTCTAGAGGTTAAAGCTAGATTTGAGTGAGATTTATTTGGAAATGTTTTCCTTCACATTATATTTTCATGCATATTTTTGCTTAAAAAATGGTACACTATAGTCATTTTTTATGCAATCAGAATAGCATTACACAGGTTGTATGTGATTTTTTTTTAAAGGAAATAACACGCCTTTGACTTAATCACTAGTGATAGTATTTGCAATAAATATTACAACGGTCGGGCAAAGTCAGCGAATAAGAAAAGTCGACTTGACGTTTTTGTTAAACTCTAAAAGTCGACTGTGACTTTGACCATATAAGAGATTAAGTCAATAAGACTACTTCAATTATTAGCCCTTCGACTTCCGCTTTCAAATGACAAACGCTGGGTTTTGGAACTGAGTGATTGGCATTTTACTTGTTTCAGAACATCGACTCTATACATTGTACAATCAGTTAAAAAACTAGAAGGTTTCAAGATGTGGATATATTTTGACGTCTAGCAAGAATTAGTTACAAAAAGAGAATAATAATAATAATAATAATAATAAGTACATTTTTATAGCGCTTTATGCCGAGGCCTCAAAGCGCTTTACAAGATTCTCTCATTCGTCCATACTAATTGTACATCACACGCACCCACACCCATACAAACACACTGCACACACAGACACTCAATATCCAAAAGCAAAATTTGACATGAATGAAATCAATACAGTTTGGAGGATTATGACGGTTATATCACTGATAATAGCCTGGATCTCCAAGAGAGGAGAGGCCTGAGGAAGGAGCAAGATGCCCCCCGTAGAGATCTTGGGTAACTTGGCGCTGTTACTAAGTCAACGTGTATAAAGACGGTTGGACTATTGAAGTAGGTCAAGATGGTGATGAAAGTTATTCTTTGACTGACTCACATAGAAGTGTCAAACGCCGCCCCACGAGACACAAAGACAGACAGACACACACATACACTGATGTGAAACAGGTGTTGGCTACATTGCATGTTGAACCCATGCCGGTTCTATTCTTGTGACTGTGGGCTTATAATTACAATTGGCTCACTTTTACATTGTACTGAGTTTATTTGGATAGTAGGCCGACACATACAGTAACTGCCGGTGCTTCGCTTGATAATCTTAGATCATTACCGCCTCACGTGGCCTGTGTTCTCAGTGCGATACTCGGCAGGTGGCCAAAAATCTAGTCTATTTTTCTTGAAATTCCTGGGATGTAGATCTAATTAAATTTAAATATTATTAGCTTTAGCTTAGTAGGGGCGTAAAGATAGCTCAGTTTCCAGTGCTCGGGACTGAGGAGCCGAAGATCCAAAGTTCAAATCTTTTGAGTCACCGCTTTTTTTTCACCCATCCCCTTTATTCCGCCCATCTCTGTAGGAAACCTATGGAACATAACATTTATTTGGACATGGCATTTTTAGCAATATAAGGCGCCAGATATTTTCATTTCCGTATTGTAGAACCTTCAATTGGAGCTTCAAGGGGTTCTAGACAGTGTAACACTTTCACTTTCAGTCAAGAGACACAAGCACACAGAAGGAATGTTGTTCCATGTGTACCACACCCACAGCTATTTAAAATTAAATCAGTTTTCATTGTGATCACCTGTCTTCTCCTTTATTCCTCCCACACGATTAGTAATAATTTTTTATAAACGATGAATAAAAAGCATAAACAAACAAGATAGTGAAATCAACCAACTTCTCTGCACAATAGAAGTATGTAGTTTTATGAACTTAAAAGTAGAAATAATAGGAAAAATATTGTGATAACAATGCAACACTCAACCAGGTGAACGGTCATGCCACACCTCATTTTTTTCACACCCAGTCACCTGTGCCAGACCCAGACTAGCCATCTGGCCGTCGGGCAGCCTTCAAAGCGCAGCAGGGGTACATGTATAAACCCTGTTTTCCATAAACTATGTCTTTATGTAAACTGTGTGCTAAGCACCATTTTACTTTTTTTACTTTACACGACAGTCACCGGTTAAAATAAACCTGCGACTTTTAGACTATCCCCAAGGGATTTATGTTACGCGGATTTCACTGTACGACTCGTTTACACTTATGAAGGCTTTGTCTCTTATCATGCCCAGCGACCATTCTTTGGCTGCATTACTCCCTTCCCCTCACAGTCATAGACCATCATTTTCCACTCCTTAGCCAATGATGTCATTCATGGCCTGAGGTAGAACTATCACTCTTTTCTACAAGAGTATACATGTATCTCTTTTATTTACACCTCTAATTTATTAGATATCAGGGCAGTTATAAGATTAGTTTGTTAGATGAAACGCAAAGAAGGAAAATTGGGTTATTTTTTTCTGTATAAGTTTAACTCAGGACATTCTTTGGGTATCAGCTTGTTGTGTTTGACAGGTACTGTGAAATGTATCCCCCTATAGATGTTTTGCCCTATCTATTATGCTTTTATCTTGCCTTCTACAGAACAACTCGGATTCAACAGATGACCTTGTTTATTTCCAGTAGTTTGTTGAAACTGTGTGTGGCTCTCACTAGTCCCAATACCCTGCCCACATTACATTTTTGTACATAAATGGCCTTAAGCCATTCCCACCCCTAACCATTTACCTACACTTTCCCTTTGCCTCTTCTTTACCTACCACACTAATGCTCATCTCACATTTTAACCTGCGGCTCTGATCACCATCTTGCTCGATGACCGTCCATCAGCTGCCACCCCACTCCACTTATCATTTTCACCATGACCCACCCCTGGCTTACGACTATGAGAGAAGTGTTTTTGGGCTATGCGCCGGCAAATTTATGGTTATTTAATTTTAAGCTAGATTTGTAGTCTGGTATGTAACTCTGTAAGCTTTCCAGCACTCTTGGTTCGTTGGATCCTAAGGGTATTAGATTAGTTTGTTGGATCCAAGATAATTTACTGAACACAAAGAAGAAAAATCAGGGGTTTTATTTTGTTTGATAAATGTAGGGTGTTCTTTGAGTCCCAGTCTGTTGTATTCAAATTCTACTGTGTTCCTAAGCATTGCTTCTGAAGTAAAGCAAATTTTCTTTGTTTTAAATGTACACTACATGAAACTTTCTTTCAGAGGCTTTTTATACAACCTGTCACTAGAGCTGTGCAGTGCCCTGTGTGTGAGAATGAGATTGAACTTTACATTTCAATCATTTTGGAATTCACGTTCCAGTCTTCAGTTAAAATGAGGACCTTGATGTATAACAAAGTCTTTCCTGCACAAAAAAGAAACCATAGCGATTGTCCTAGGCAAAATTATTAACCTTTTAAAACTTGAATTCAAAGAGAACCGAAAAAAACCTCAACAACTCAGCGAGGGAAGTGCCTACCTCTCAAAATTCGCTCTTCATGGCACCTCATAAAATCCCAAACACGAACAGTTCCATCATCAGAGCAAGAAGCAAATTTTGAATCCGTAGGACAAAAACTGGTCAAGAAGAAATAAACAACAAACGAAATTCATCTTTTTTCTGAAAAATAAGATTTATTAAAATCAGAGCACAGCACGTGAATGGCACATTGGGAGATATAAAGGTCAACGAATTCTTAGAGTCAGATCTAAAAGTTAATCCAAAATATAAGAAGCATGAATGAAGAAACTGCCGCCATAAAAAAAATATTCATGACTATTCAATATCACAGATTTTGGATTTTAACAGGTAATATAAAATATATAAACATTCAAGACAATGCAAGGATAAATATTTGAAGGGGAAACCTCACAAAACAAAGTCTGATTATTCGAATTTCTCATTAATCAAATTTTACAAGATAAAAGATTTTTTTTCTTTTTGGCTTTATCAGTATTAAAATAAGATTCAAAGTTTTTCTGGTTTGATTCTCTTAATTCCAAGCTCACGCCACCAAAAGGCATTATTGTGGCAAGCAAAATTCAATGTTTATTGCTGCCCAAGGCATGCCTTTAAACGAAATGGGATTGTGAGAAGGTTGCTATGGAAAAAAAAAACAATAGGAAAATATGTAAAAATGCTGTTTTACAAACAACGTAAATAACTGTTGTAAATAACTATCTACTAAATGTAACACTTTGGTGGTTTAGGTATGTCCCCTACTATAAAGTGAGTCCTCTTTATTCCAAGTTTAGATCAAATCCTAAGCAACTTAAATTATGAGATTTCCACTGTAAGGGAATGCAATTTCAAGGAGTCGCTCCACTTTGAATGAATACCTAGTGCCATTTTTTGGTAAATATTTTTCTTAATTTTTTTATTATTACGGCTAATTTTACACTACAAATTGGCTGGCACAAAATTTAGGGAAGTTAAAATATAAAACATGAAAAAAATGACATTGGCCCGCAAGATTTTGGTTTAAGCATCTTTTCAATATTACAGACTTTAAGATTTACTGAATTTAGACAAAATTCAACAAATCTTCCCTTCTGAAAATTTTTATTAAAAAAAAAAAGGCCCACATTTCCTTTTATTCTTCCATCAGTCAATAACATGTTATCATACTTTCACGGTATTAATAAATTTATTCAGCAACATAAATGATGCTTTAGTAGACAATCAGCTCATACAACCTTTTTCTCAGATATTCCAAGTATGGTTTCAGTGCTGGATCTTAAATTTTTCATTTACCCCTAACCACTGTTGATAGATATACAAACAAAACACCTAATACTGAAATTATAAGCAGATAAATGCTTTTTTTTTTAACCTGGAGTTGCTAAGAAGTATGTTGTTGATACCAGTTACCAAAGGAATAGGTTATATAACCTCCCCAAATTGTTTGATCAAATGTGAAATTTGATCTTTATCTTACATTTTCTGCTATATGATACAGAAAAGCAGTCAACAACTATAGAGACTTTAACAGACGGTGCTAATTGAGAGGTAATCTGTGTTTTTAATTGTTCTACATAACAGAAAATACAGCGAATCTATCACTAATATCTTCTGTTAGAATTATTTACTTTAATAAAATAAACTTTATGGTGTTTTCGGGGCAGGAGAATGTTAAATGGTGCTAATGTTTTCTTTCCATTGTATGGGTATTTTATGCCTACATTATATCAATTGTCAAAGAATTGTAACAAACATATTAAGTTTGAGAAGAAAAAAAAATTTCTATCCCTAACTTGATCACACACACATGCCTAAAATTCTACCAACATTTTCTTAATGATGCAAAGATACAGCTCTTCCACCTTTATGGCTTCAGATCTGAACTATTTATTTGTGTAATTTTTCTTTTTTTCTTTGCAGCACATTTATACACCACATGAACACCAAAAAAAAAAAAAGTTAAAGAAAAATTAAATTAATAATAAAAATAATAATAGAAAAACGTCAATGGCTTCAGCCTTTATGGCTTCTGCCACTGAATTTTTATGTTGTTTTTTTTTGGAATCTTTTTTTCTTTGGACATTTCAAAAACCTTAAAAACTAGTTAAGAAATATGCACTGCCCATGAAAACAAAACAAGATTTCAAAGGGTAGGTCTGATAATCATCTCTTAGATCAATATTGGCAAAATGAGATAACCTCGAATTGAAAGACTGCTGGCAATTATACATTAATTTAGGAAACATTATATATAAATATATAGACTACAGTAAAAATCAAGATACAGGCCGTGTGGAGAGCGGTCTCTCTTCCCACCTGATGCCTCTGATCGGCTCCTTGTGGGCCTGGAACATCTTGACATTGTTCATGTTGGACTGCCAGTACTTGATGTAGCCAGCGTGATCTGCCGTGACCATCCAACCGTCAGAGTGACTCCAGCGCATGGCTCGCACTGCAGTTTCGTGGGCCTGTGGAAACACAAAGTGTTCAACATTTAACTCAAACAATTACGCTTAATGCTAAATTTGAGTTTGGATTTGAGCAAGCGTCAATCATCAGCACTGTATTGTGGAAGGGTCTCAAGACTAACGCCTGATAATTTTATGTGCTGCCACACAGAGACAGTGCAGAGATACCGACATGACTCCTGTCCCAGCCAATCACATGAAATCAGACAAATAATTTTTTAAATAGGGGCGAAAATGGAAGATCAATGCTCAACCACTTGAACCAATCACTTAATGTTCAATAAGCGTTGATCGGAACATGGAATTATCAGCGATGCAAACTTTGTACATCTTTTAAACTAAACTTTATTGAGTAAAGCTGGACTTTAATTTACAAAAATAATTCAACATCATTATACCACATAGAGCTATTCTTAATGAAAAATAATTGGGGTGAAACCAGTGGTTCAAAACAAAAATCTGAACTTTTTCTTACCACAAACTTATCAGCAACTTAAATAGCTATACAATGTATACTGTAAAATTATAAATAACTAAATGCTAGTTATCAATTTTCATATCTGAGGAGTGACTTTGTTATCCCATTTTTTTAAAAATAGAATAGCTACTGATTACCAAAACTTCAAGTATTCCTCTGAATAAGATACGAGAAATAAAGAAGAGGAAAAAGAAAAAGAAGAAGGTAAGATGCTGAGGGGGGAGGGGGAAAAAAAGCTATAACTAGTAAGAGAAGGAGAGAATGCTACAAGTACAAGCCAATAACCATTCACAATCATAGTCATAGCATAATCTAGACCTAGATCGAGGGTACCCGATTTTTTCGGCTTGGGTATAGAGTTATCTTCTTGCCATAGCTGTTCCAGTTCTTGACTGCTTCTACCAGTACCACAAAATATGACTTAAAGATTTTTCAAAATGCCTGACGCTGTCTCAAACAAATGAAAAAAAGCTAATGTCCTACTCCTTATAAAACATTGGATTTCTATTTCATATTTTTCCATAGACTTGCTTCAAAGCTTTGAAGGGCCAGAATATTGTGTTCCCTTAAAACCGGAGATCAATAAAACCAGAATTAATTGTGTTATTAAATTGACCAATAATCAACAACCAAAAAGCAAAGGAAAAGTACAGCACCATTCATATTTCTAACAATTTTCAAGAACAAAAAGGTCACTGAATCACTCCGTAAAACAGTAAATTCAAAATATCTCCTGCAAATGTAATAAAATCTGGCTTACAGCAATTTTTTAAAACATCTAATTTTTTACACCAGATCTAGTATCATAGAGTACAGAACAGTGGCTTTTCAACCTTACATGTTACTGTTGATTCCTTTTATACAGTGAAACACCAGATCTAATATCATAGAGTACAGAACAGTGGCTTTTCAACCTTACATGTTACTGTTGATTCCTTTTATACAGTGAAACACCATTTAATGTCTTCCAGGGTTTCAAGGCCAACAAAAAAGTCTTGCCTTTTTGGAAAGCACACAAACTGGCTAAACAAGTCCAAGTCTTTGAATAATGAGATAAGTTAGCAATTTATATAATTTATTTGTACTGTGATGCAGATATGGTACAAACAAAAGAGTAGTTGTGTATCCTTTCTTCACCCATAGCTTTTTTATTGTATGTTTGAAAGGTTCTGGAAAAAAGTTGAAATTGTAAATTAAATGCTTTCAAATAGTCCTTAAAAGTTTACGGTCTATGTATAAGATAGGAAGTGCAGTAAGAATCACCTGTAATATAGTTTCAAAGTTAAAGGTGAGTCCGTTCCACAGGGTGAATTCTCCACTAGAGGCCCCAGTCACCAATCTCCTGCCCTCTGGAGTCCACTGCAAAGTAGTAATAATAATAACAAAAAGAAGAAGAAGAAGAAGAAGAAGAAGAAGAAGAAGAAGAAGAAGAAGAAGAAGAAGAAGAAGAAGAAGAAGAAGAAGAGATGAATAGTGAAAACATGAACATTAAACAGGAAAGCTGAAAACTAAACAAAGGTTAAAAAAACGTACATACATGATACATACATACATACATGACTGCATATGGCACTTTCCACAAAGGCGCTCAAATTTAATTGATGAGCACAGAGAACTGGACTGGCATAATAATTCATTTTCAATTCCTAAATGCATAAATGTGCATACCTAAAGCAGGTGACCCCCCAAAAAAGGTTCAGTATATTGTCAAAGACACTTTTATTTTTTATTATTTTTTATGTTACAGCCATACTTACTGTTAAACAGAAGATTGGACATCTAAATTTATTTGTGGATGTCCTGACAAACTTGGTATTAACACAATTCAGAGGGTCATCTACTAGGGCTGATGGGGGAACCAACTGAAAAAAAAAACACAAATTGAACAATAGTATCTTCATTTCAATTTTGCTAAAAATAAAGGACTGAGATAAATTTTAGGTCTGACATCATCAAATTGGTACACTCTATTTCTTTTGTTACATTATATAATTACCTTCTGGAACAAATTTAAGTACAAACTTTTTACACTTTGTCTAAGAGTGACTAGCTTGTTCTAGTCAAAATCTATTTGTTTATTCTTTTACTGAAACCTAGTATTATATAAAGATAACAATTTCAGTTACAATTATGCTTTCAATATAATATAATTATCCTTTTCTTCCAATCATCTATGCATTTTTCAAATCCAATAATCAAAGTAAGCGGCACTTACGTCAGTTGAGTACAAAGAGTCAGGTTGGAGTCTGTGTTCATCTCTACCATCTCGCTGCCAAACACGATTCTGAAATCAGTAACAAAAAGTCAAGTCAACCATTACCATAATAACTTATTTTCACTCAACAGCATAATAAACCTATCAATAATGTGGTAATCCACTCCTAGTGATACATTACTTTTTAGTTTTTGGTGTTAGAGACTAGACCTATCTTACTGTTTTTATGGGTATTTTTAATTGCTTGTACAATGAAACAGAATACTAATTAAATTCTGAAAAAGTGTGTATAGAAGTGCAATTCAAATTTGTGTTGTCTAAGAAGTCACCTATCAATTGCATCAATCATTTCAAGCAGAATTTCAACAACAAAAAAGAGGAGAGAGGGAGAGAGACTGTGAGAAAGAGAGATTGAAGAGACATAGTGGAAAAATAGATGCAAAAGCTTGACCAACCTCTAAAAACTTGATCACTGATGGATTATAATCGACAGTTTTTCTGTGTATAGCCTTGCGCATACGTTTCCCATCATACATCCCAGAGTCATCTTCTCCACCTTTATTCATCGGAAACCTAGGCCTAAAACTGTATGGTCTGTGAAAAGGACGTGGACCCCTCTGACTTGCATCCGGTGCTGACGATTGGGCGAAGGCTCCCGGCCTTGGGGCCTGAAAATTGACACCCACTGAACTGGGTGGATTGGATGAGAACTGTGGTTGCTGACCTGCCCCAGCCATAGGAGCAGCCACAGCGGTTCCCGCCATGCTCACAGGTCACTGGAGAGTTGAGACAGGCTTTCAGTTTCAATACAGAAATTGGTGTATATGGAAGTCCATGACGAAGAGGGCCACGACCTGTAAATAAAAAAAAAAATTTTCTGAATTATATTTTGTGTTGGGGTGGGAGGTTTTGGTCGAAAAGAAAAAACAGTACCATCAATGGTTTAGATAAAATTTGCTACATAATCATCAGTAAGGATGGTTACTGTTCAACCCAATTAGGTTGCTACATAATCATAAGTGAGGATGGTCTCTGTTCAACCCAATTAGTCAGATGCCATTATTTTAATGACCCCCCTCCTCTCCTGCAGAGCTGATGGCATACTGTAAATCAGCCTAAAACACTTTGTAGAGTAAAATTTACAACAAGATCTAGATCTAGGTTATATGCATATTGCCAAGAGTATTAGGAGCTTCGGCAGTTTTGACCAAGTCTGTTGATAATCTAGAATGTCTCCATTTGAAACTGCCATCTGAGACATGGTTTGTAGTAGATGGAGCAACATCTTCCTTTACATGGGTGAAAGTGAGCAAGAGTGGTGAATCAAGAAATTGCATTTTTTTCTGAATTCACCAATACCGAAAGGCTACACAGCTTTTGCCGCTTGCGTTTGCTAGTTATGCAATGAATAATCAGAATTTAGTAGAAGTAATTAGAGGGCCACTAGTGGTGAATTGCAAATTAAATAAGGTTCATGGGTGCACAAATTGTGAAACAATTAAAAAAAAAACGAAGACTTAATGCAGACAAAAAAATATTGGATTTAATTAATAAATAATACCATAGGGGTACACATGTTTGTTAACTATTATAAACTTTAATTGATGTCTTTAGTTATGGATTAATGCATCACTGATCGAGCTTGAATCTAGATATCAGACGATCTTCCATCAGGCAAAGTGTCAATCATTGAATCATGCCTGTCAGTGCTACATGATAAAGCATTGAGAATGTCTTAAAAGTTAATTCCTGATTAGATCATTCTAAAGTCTTAAAGAAGAAACAAAGAAGTATGTACGTGTACTTGTTTCACGTGAACGATATAATGGCCTCCTTGGGCTTCATTTCGGTCCAAACGATCAACACTAGAACCTCCTCTTCCCGGGGTCTTGCTACTAGTACTAGTTTGAACAATCACTACACTGTACTTTCGGTTTTGTTTTTATCATGATTTTGACTGGTGCATAAATATTTTACCGATTCCAAGAGAATAAAATAGCTGTATTCAGGGATGCCACCCAAACCTGGCGAAATTTCCGGAAATTTGGTAGAGGATAAAGAGGGGGGGTGGGTGTCAGGGGGGCATCGCCCCCCTGGGGTGAACACTTTCAAGATTTTCGTCCGTTTATAGAGGCTCTGAGAATGTCTCTGATAAATGGTTACATCTATGAATGGAAATAGCGAGTCTCGCTAACAGATATTTGCCGGTAAACAATGCATACATCGG
Organism: Elysia chlorotica; assembly: GCA_003991915.1. NCBI lineage: Eukaryota > Metazoa > Mollusca > Gastropoda > Plakobranchidae > Elysia > Elysia chlorotica. Next base: position 321,165 of record RQTK01000511.1, read on the forward strand.
ATTTCCTTCTTTCTAGCCACTTCCAGTTAGACCTATTGTTTTTGTGTTATACTTGTATGTATATCCGCCTCAACGAAGTTTAGTTTTACTCTACATCGGCTCTGATTTCATTACCAGTGATCAGAAATTCCTTAAATTTTTAACGGAGTTGTGTGCGTCCATTTCATGAAGGAATAAACACGATTTTTAAGAAAAAAGAATTGAGCAAAACATGCGATATCATACCGAAACATAATTAGCATAAATCCACATATAGATCTAGTTTATATGAATTTAGCATTAAATTATATAAGATGCAGAATGTGCCGATCGTCCAATCCAATATAGCTATCACAGAAGGTATAACTCGGTTAGATATAGCTTTAGCTAGATCTAGAATTCGATTATTAACAGTACCAGAGGAGCGTGCATGTTAAATTCACTAACTTAATTGTCAATAAGCTTCTAGAACGGTTTGGCCAAGGCTCTGTCATTAAAATAGCCAATAGATCCGAGTCAGATCAAGCAAACCCTAGCTGGAATCACTTTGTCAGAAAAAAAAAACACCAAGGACTGAATGAAGATGGACAGATCGGTATTATTCGGAAGAATAAATGATGTTGAAAAGGTAACTAGAGGTTCAAGTCTGTAACCCGGATGAGGTCAACTGCAGTACCGATACCGATAAAACAGTATTACGCAAATTTAATAAACAACGAAAAGACATCGCATGTCGATAAACGTTCTATGCTTTTCTTTTCCGTACTCGCAAACTTGAAAATTACTCCTTTTAAAGTTCGGCAACTTACCGTAGTTGCGTGATAATCAGAAACAACATTGGTTTGCTTTTAGAGGCGGAGTCGTTCAGAAGGACGCGTTTCCTAAATTAACAGCGTATAATTTTCACTTTAAAAAATATGCCTAAGTATGCGAGCTGTGACCACGGAAATCAGCGAATAACTGCTACTTGTGCTGGTTGGGTTCGGAGATAAACCCTCATCTGCCCGTTGAAAAAAACTAATCAGTTAGAACAATTTCCGGAAGATCCGGAAGCAAATTATATTTCCGGAATTCCGGAGAAGTGGCATCCCTGTGTATTGTTTTAGAAATGAATATGAAGCCAATATATATAATCTATTTTTAAAAATTGAAGGAATCATTGTAATAATTGTGATATGAGAAAATAATTACTCCTCAAAGGTGTAATTATTCATACAATTTTCTCAGACATGTATCCCAGTTGCATGAAAAGCTATGGTTCAATAGCGAAAGGTTTAGATACATCCGCCAGCAACTAGGCTATAGCAATTATGTAGTATATTAAACTGGACAGGGACGTGTGAAGTCCAACCTGCCATGTGTCATCAAGCGATGAATAAACAAGAAAGGCAACTTTCAATGCAGATTGGTGGCTTCTGCATCCCTACCTCAGATTATTGCAAGCATAATAGGGTCACACCTAAAATCTGAGGCGGGGTCACTACTTTCAAGGTACTTTATCACTTGCATGTGGGCGCAACATACACATCCCTATGCACTGATCACAAACACCAGTGACATAGAGTCAGGTCATTGACCACAGGAACGTGACAGATTGTTGGATAAAAAAAAGCCATTGAAAACGTAAAACTATATTATAAATACTATAACTCGTTCACCAATACCCTCACAGTAGAAAGATATACTACCAGTGATATACCCTTCCGGTTAGATAATAAGAACCTCCATCTATCCCACATCACAATTTCAACTGAGAGCTTATAATTATGCAATTATGCAAGTGAAAACAAAAGTACCATAAATAATCGGATAGGTAATATCGATAGTCCTATATTGTGTGTATGATTGTGAAGCCTATTTTGTTGGGCCATATGTGAACCAATGGCTAGAAAGTATAGATCGTACTGTTTTCAACTCGGCGTAATACGGCAAGGACAGCCCGTAAGGCGTAATTGCCGCACGTTGGCGTAATAAATTACGCCCAGAGCGTAATGTTGGCAGTTCTGCGAAATTGTTTCTGATCATGCGCGGGTAAGAACTGAGAAGGGTGGTTTTAAGTCTAAATCAGTCTAACTGATCGCTCAAAAACTGGATTCTTGGAAACAAACTCTCTGCCTAGCACCAGTAAACAAAGCCAGGGGATTCCCTGATCGACAGATCGCCGGCGGTGGAAGCATAATTGTAAATTGACGCTATGGTGCTCCATTATTAACCGCACACTTATGTTTTACCGAAAAGAGCCGCAAGTGAACGTTTAATTTACAAGTTGATAAGACTCCGCCGATCCCAATTGGGCCAATACCACGGAGCATAGGGGTACTTATGTGACGTTCAAAGTGTACTGAATGGGCCCACTTATGAAACGTTACAAACGTGAATGGGCCCAGTAAAGGATTGGGCTAAGAGGGTGTTATTGCCAAAAATGGCAGCAAGTACTGAATAATTTTTAGTTGGATACCATCAAATATGTATTTTTTCAACCAGATACAGACAGACATACACAGGAGGTTGAATACGCACTAAATATGTATTATACGTACTGGTTGGCAGTTAAATGCAATCAGTCTAAGCATTACTTGGTTGCGAAGATAGGGAAATGGGTTCTGGGTTTCGGATGTATATGTTTATAAACGATAAACAAAATTTAAGCAATACATTGGGATCGATCGATGTCATTGACATTGTTGACTAAGTCTAACCCAATCTAGATATAACAATGACATACTATAACAGAGAAATATCGTAAATCGATAATAATTAAATGGCTCCATTTTTTTGCACCACAAAACTTTCTTTATCCTTCTCTACTTACGGTTACAAGTGTGATTGACAGAAAAATTGCAGCGCTTTTTTATTTTTCGTTTCGTACTCACGAAACTTGTATCACAATCAGGAACAACATAGTTTTGCTTCAAGCCGTAAAGTCAATGAGGGCATAAGTTTAGGAATAAAAGCATATTTATTTACACTTGTATTGTAAAATAACAAATATGCGAGGCGTGACCTTGAAAAAGGCTAGTTGATTGTTTCTTGAGTTTGGACATTTATAACTCAGTCATAAGCCAATTGAAAATATTTTTTGTCAGTGTGGATATAGGCTTGCGAAGGCCAAACCGCACATAGTAAAGTGGATTTTTTTCCAGGATAAATAAATACATTGGCGTGGCAAACTTTTAGGAAATTTGGAATTTAAAATTGTTTTCCAGACATTAGACTCGCAAAGTCTATAGCCTAGGCCTATACGGTAATCAAATTATGTTTCCCGAAAAGTGGCATCCCTGTTTTTTTTTTTTGATACTCTTTCGACCGGGCTGCGACATCGGTTGGCAGTATCCACCACACACCTCAGATTGGTCGGAATGCCGGCAAACTTGCACCCATGGATTCTTTTATTTTCACTAGACAATATTTGCAGATTTTTTCAAGGTGCTGATGCCATATGATTCACGAGTCAACCCTGAATTTTCTCAGATCCATTCTACTACCAAATCCGGAATCTCGTTTAAATTTAAAAAACTTTAAGTTACATCCATGACTCACACAGATCTATGGATCTAGATCTAGAATCTATATTTCTAGAGTATTATAATTAAGTCCAAAGCAGGACTACAAACCATCCAACCAGTTGGAAAAGACACGACAGGCAGAGCAGAGAGATAGAGAGATCTAGATCTAGATTCTAGCTCTAGAAATCTAGACTAGATTCAGACAATTTCTTTCATGTCTACAGGCACTAACTAAGCCTCTAAGGCAGTCCTGATCATACCCAAATAAATTGGTATCAATCAATTGACGAGAGCTAGATAAGATCCGTATTTTAATGGTTTTAACCATTTGGAGGGGGAAGTCATACTGATTAGCTGTACAGTATTCAGTAACATTAACTGTACCATTGAGGGTGAGTGGTCAGTGGTCAAGGTTTATTTAGGCTCATAATTTTATTCAATCAGTCAAACTCAAATGATTCACAGCTGCTACAAGTAGATTTACAACTTTGAACAATGCTCGACACTATTTGGTTAATCAGTGTGTCTTCATTTAACTGTTCTATGGTGGGTTCTATCATTCGTTTCTAGAGGGCATAGCGAATTTCAAATAATGTTGTTTTACCCACATGTAGGAGTAGACCTCGAGAACTATGCCTTGACAGAGAAAGTGTTGTTCAAAGCAACCATGTTGGACATTGTTGGCCCTTCTTCAAAATGGCGTCTTTCGGTGCCAGGTAAATGTGGATTTTGCCATTTTGCCAGTTTAGGCTTGAGATTGTTTTATAGTTGAAGTAGGTCCTACGCAAAGAGATTCCCCTATAAATAACGCAAAGACCTTATAACTTATAAGGTCTTTGGTCCTACGCCAAAGGCAGACTTCGGCTTTGGTAAAGTCAACAGTCAACACTCATGGGCGTTTCGCGCTCAACAGTGAAGTATTAATCACTAAATTTTCTCGCTCCTTCTGACTAAAAAAAACAATTGGTTATTGTTAGCTTAGACATTATATCCAAGAGATTATGATTCTTCAACTCCTACAGACTAATTCTTTTTGCGCTAATAAAATAATAGGCTAAAATCAAAATAACCCGTGAGTGTATAGTTCTTGCATCCCCGGGGTTTCTCGTAGGTGACAGGGGAGTCAGTGGACATAAGAACCGTGGGCCTCATGTTGTCATTCCAGAACACAAACGATACCCCAGTCAATCATGATAAGAAGCTTCTCAAATCTTAGCTGTTGGGCAACTCAATGTTATCTCCAAAGTCTATTCATGATGCATGTAACTGGTTTTGCAGTACTTGAATACATGGTTTGCAATTACGTGCATGGCTTGGGTTGGATAGGTTTTATTTGTCGGTTTCTATAGATCTACTTATGAATGTGAAGAAGACCAAGGTTATGGTTATGTCCAAGAAAGAGCCACCTAAAGCAAAAATAAAGGTTAAAGGCAAGTCCATTGAGCAGATTGACCAGTTTGTTTATTTGGGCCAGTTAATAACAACAGATGGTAGGTCTGATTCAGAAATAAAGAGACGCATCACCATCGCCAAAAATGCCTTCTCAAAATACTCACAAATACTGACCAACAAAAGAGTGAGTTTGCCAACCAGACTGAGAACAATGAAATGTTTTGTGTGGTCACCGTTCTTATATGCAAGTGAAACATGGACATTAAATAAGTCTATAGAGAAGAGAATAGATGCCTTGGAAATGTGGATGTATAGGAGAATGAACAGAATTTCTTGGAAAGATAAGGTGACAAATAAGGAGGTCTTGGATAAAGTTGGCATGCAGAAACCAGAACTGCTGCAATTAATCCAAAGAAGAAAACTGGCATACTATGGCCATATAAGAAGACACTGTAGCATCCAGAAAAGAGTTGTGGAAGGCAAGGTTGAAGGGAAGAGGAAGGAAGAGGCAGTCATGGCTTGCCAACATACAGGAGACATCCCAGTTACGACTGAGTGTAGCCTGTGAAGCAGCCTTGGACCGTGAAAGATGGCGCCGAATGACAGCCCACCTCGGAGACGGGACGGCACAGCGATAGATAGATAGATCTACGTCTGTTGTGACGATATCGTCCACAACAGGGCTAAACCCCGGGAGGGTCTTAATTCAAATGTAAGTGCTGCCAGTCATAAAGATGCAATGGCTTCTATAATCTCGGGCGGTCACAGTGTACTGGCATCGTCCCAACCAGTAGGAAACAATAATCCGGTTGGAGATTGAAGCGGAAGCCTCCCTAATGGAAGTCGCGCTCTCTGTCGTTAACATAGCACCTAGCATCGTTAACCTCCTTTGAGATGCTGGCCTTCACCCACATTGTTATAAGATGATCTTTGATTGGTTATGCTTCATGTGTTTGAAAGACTTATACTTCCGTTTTCATCATCATCATCATCATCATCATCATCATCATCATCATCATCATCATCATCATCATCATCATCATCATCATCATCATCATCATCATCATCATCATCATCATCATCATCATCATCATCATCATCATCATCATCATCATCATCATCATCATCATCATCATCATCATCATCACCACCACCTTCATAATGATGATGATGATGATGATGATGAGGATGATGATGATTATAGGCCTAATGGACAGGTAAAACACATCCACTGAATAGTATAGCAACGTACCGAACTTAAGAGAGCCAAAGCTGCATGAGTACTCACTCTCAAGCATATGGTTGGTTCTGACTTTGATATGACATATCTGTACTGTTACACGGGCATACTATACATCTCATAAATTCTTTTTATTTTTCTTTAATTATGAAAAACGCGCATCCAAAATTGGTTTTCCATGTCATCTCTCGAACTGTCCAAAATCAGTTCAATCGTTTGCGGTGCCATTGTGGTATAATTTCTCTTGTCTGAACTAACTTTTTTTTTTTGTCGTAAACACGTTGAACTATCAGGAAAACAGAACAGTGCAAGTTGCCTATAAACAGACATATTTGCATCTTTAACATACACACACAAGTTTGCTGTTTGTTGCATGTATTTCCCGATTTTTTGCCAGACGAAAAAATGAATCGCGACTCATTCGAGAGTAACTGAAAAATATGCTTTCATGGTCAATTAAATTCCTATTCAAATGGTGGGATCCTTCATGTTCTAAGACTTGTTGTACCCGTAATTTTCTTTCTTTCTTTTTTGGATAATCACCACCATTAAGCAGCAGCAATGCTATTCATTGCCAAATCAAATGACATTTTTCGGAAAAAGTGTAGCATGGGTCTAGATCTACTTTGATTCGCTCGATATCCTTCGCTCTCGTTTAGACCACTTCAAAAAAATCGCTTCGTTTCTCCTAGCACGCTTCGCTTCACCTCGGTCCCAATGTGGCGCTTGCCTATGACTAATTAAAGATGATCATACATTGAGATCTTTGCCGACCAATAATACGTAATCGTAAAAAAAAAAAAGCAAGGCAGGTCATTATATTGCGTTCTTTTACTTACCACAAAAATAAACACGTGTAGGCCCTATATGTATAATGATTAAACCAATTTTGATTTATTATTATTATTATTATTATTATTATTATTATTATTATTATTATTATTATTATTATTATTATTGTTATCATTATTATTATTACTACTACTACGATAATAAAAATAATAATAACGTTTAAAAACGATTAGTTGATCAAATTATGTATCTATGGCGAAGATAAAGTCGTGTCAAACAATAGAATATTAACATCAGTAACAGTGTTTCTACTTAAATCTTGATCTTCTTAGACATGTTTGTAGAATATTGTTCATAGATTTTTTGTCAGCTTTCAACACCATGCAACCACGCCTAAGGATATCTAAATTGGAACAGATTAATTTGAACATAAATCTGATTCAGTGATTACTTGGATCATTATTAACTTTCTAACATCAAGGCCTCAATATGTTAAGTTCAACAATATTAAAAAGGAGAACTGTTCCTATACTGTTATTTCAGATACTATAATCACTAGCACCGGAGCTCACTGAGCTGTTTTATCACTGTATTATTTACCATATACACTAATGATTGTGCAATTACTCACCAAAGTGATACTTATTAATTTATTGAAATTTGCAGATGCCACATCAATTCTAGGATTAATTTTTAAATGAAGAAGAAGCAAACTACAAAGAGACAATCCATTGGTTTGTCAGTTGGTGTAAATATCATTACCTACTATTAAATGTCAATAAAGCAAAAGAAGTGATTATCGATTTCAGGAAGAAGAAAACGCCAATATCTCCCCTCTTTATAAAAGGCGAAGAGATTAAGCAAGTAGACACTTACAAGTACCTTGGTGTCACTTTTGATAGTAAATTACATTGGAACCCTCATACCATTGCTCTTTTGAAACGTTTAAATACTCGTAAGTCGTATGTACTTTTTTTTGTCGATAAGAAAATCATGTGTCTTTTTATAAACAAGTCATTGAGCACGTGATCTGTTTTGCTCTGGTCTGTTGGGGAGGAAATGCAAATGTATCAATATGTTAACTAGACAAAGTTTAAATTATCTCCAAAAGTAACTGTTTTCAAACGCAGAAAATATTTCCCCCATGTAGATATGCTATAGTTATGTGCATGTCAAAGTAAGATTGTTTCAATTTAATTGTTCTAAAAGATGAAAACCATCCTCTTTATAGCCAGTTAAGCTTTTCTGAACGCTCGAGGAGGCCAAGGGCCTTACAATGTAGACTTCAAAGGTACACAAATTCATTTCTACCTAGTGCTGTAAAACTCTTGTAAAAATGTATTACAATTTCGATTCAAACCAAGTTGCTATGAAAGCTATTATTAGGCCTATTATTTAAATAATAATAATAATCATTATTATTATTGTTATTATTATTATTATTATTATTATTATTATTATTATTATTATTATAAATGCTGTTATGTTTATTGATATGAGTAATAACTCATGTTATAACTGTCTATATTGTTTTGTTTCGCTGCATATACGGACCATCAAATGTGCCTTTTGAGGACAAATAAAGTTATATCAATTCTTATCTTAAATACTGTGAGAAACTTGGCTCAATGGATAGCGTGTTGGTTTCCCAATTGGGATGTCCTCGAATCGATGCAAAGGTCATTTGTCCAATTTTGTTTCCCTACTGGTTGGATCTGTGTCAGTAAATATGTTAAGACAGTAGTCCTCGTACATTGCATCCCAGGACTGTCTATGTGTTTCAGTGTAAAATTATCAGATTTTAGTCTTGGGACCTGTCCACAATATAGCGAGACCAACTCACCAGAATTACTTATTTTGAAATGTTTCCTTTTTTTTTTATAAAGACTTATCTTTGTAGGATAAGGCTTGAGCTTAAAAGTGGACAACATTAATAACTGTACATACAATGATGTGTTTATTTCATTTACATTTGAAATCAATAAAGTATTCAATAGAAAAACAACAAAAAATAAAAACACACAAATTCTAATGAATTGGTTGTGCTTTGTAGATGATAAATTTATTAAAAATCTGCATAAGAAATATACATATACACAGCAAGTAGATGTTACAGAAATTAATACTATAGTATAGGGAGCATTGATAGAAAAGTCATACCTGGTTAAAAACACATGCTATACATTTTGATTTCAAATAGAGAGCATGCACTGGCCGTCTAGTAAGGAGACAAACACTTTGTCATTTTTTTCAAATCAACTTCGCTTTTTGCTAAAAATTAACAAATACAATAATATTAGAATCAAAAGCACCACACTTTGGCATCTGGGTTCTTTAAAAAAAAATAAAGAAATTACAATGTATAAATCATAGCTGTGATCAGCAAGGCTCAATCCATTAACAAGAGCCGACGAATAATAATAGACAGCTCAAAAGAGAAAGCAAGCTGTTTTGATTTTATGTCTTGTTTAGGCATTTTACATGTATTTGAATTAAGGTGTAATCAAACAAAAACAAAACTACGAAAAGCGCTTTCTTTAAACCTCTTTCCTTATTACAAACCCAATCAATCAAGGGTGTTAAACTGCAATGCTTGTCCCAGCTATAGAACCAATTTTTGTATATACATCTATATATATATCCATCCACGTGAATATGCTGCAGTGAATTATAAAATAATGCTGTAATAATGAGACAGGTTTAAGACTTTAGAAAATCATCTTTTAATTAGTTAACAGTGATTGTTAAAAGTATTCCTCATTTTTCTATCAGCTTAAAACTGAACAAAAAAAATCCATTACTCCCCTATAGTTCGTTTCAATTACAGCTGTTTTGAACGCAATTGATAAAAAAAAAAAAAGTTATCGCCCCTTTTAACAAAGTGTTACAAGCCGCAACAGAAAAAATGTGTTGGCTAAAATTTTGATGTATAAAAAAACCCCCAAAAACAACGATGGGGGGTAGTGTGTTGAAAGATTCAAAAGTGACCCTGTCATGCAAAACCATTCTATGTTAATTGTCTCAATGTCATGACTAAAACTAAGCTGCACAGTGCCATCACAGTTTAAAACGGAGTAGACATCAAATCTTTTATCTCTGCATGCAGGATATTATGTCATAAAATAATTATTATTCAATTAACGAATCACAGTTCTCGAAAGATTTCAGTTAGGATCTTCAACAAATTTCATTGATCACAAAAGAAGTCCTCAATCTGCAGACAATAGCAGAAGAGTTTTATAAGACAGCTACTCCAGCTAGCAAAATCTTAATTCAACCTGAAAAGTATTATTTGTACTGACATTACATATCAGTTGCATTGGTATTGAGCAAATCATAACAATACTGGGGAGTATCGATCTAGCAAAAAGGCAATTTTTGGTAAAGATCAGTGATTCTAGTAAATATAAGAACATAGAAAGCTGTACCGTTCTTTGGTTACACGGAAGTAAAATAATAAGCATAAAAAGAAGCATTTTATATAATGCGCATGCGATAAAGTATAAAATAACTAAGTACAAGCGCACAGGCTATACACCTTGGGTGCTACAGAGTATAAGTATAATATAATCTTTAAAAAAAAACAAGATATATGTAAGCAATTATTCAGTAATGGCCAACTAAATTTCAACGATTTGACTAGACCTGAACTAAATGTGTCTCACAGACTATATTTAACTGGTAAAAAGCACTGGAGTATATATTCCTTTGTTATTAAGGAGAAGCATGTGTTGTCAGCTGTAGATGATCTGATTATATACAGTAGTAACATTTCTTCAAGAAAACAATTGGTCAAATAAGTCTTTGATTTCCAGGCAACACTAGAAAAAACCTAAGGCCTGATATGCAATTAAAATAATTTGAAAAAAAAGCTACACAAGAAAATAGGCAATAAATAAGTACATGCTGAGCAATCAAAGAAAAGTATAAAGGGGCAAAATAAGGAGATTTTAAGCACAAAAACAACAAAAGATATAAATATATTTCATGCAGCGAACACCTTATTTCTCTTCCTAAACAAGCAAACCAAGCATTCAGTTTAAATGAGAAGTCAATGAATCCGAATTTTTTGATTCTGCTTAAAGATATGTACCAAAATTTAACATATTCATAATTTTAAACAAGTTGGACTTCACTTTATGGTGTCATTTAATAAGCTGAACTTCTCAGATATAAACACTTTACCATTATTATTTTGAAGCATCGATCACATGAGCATTACAGAATGGACAGGTTTTTTTTTCTAATAATAGATATCATGATAAAACATATAATTTTTTTCTATGGCAAGATAACAGTTTTTATGAGCTTCTAGCTAGAGCTGGTACATATATGTCATTTTTTTTCAACATCAACAAAATCTGTACATATGAACATTTTGCACTCGACAAATATTCTCTACTAGCATGACAGAATCACAGATACAAATACAAGCAAAGGCATGCAATAATATCAAAAGCTGAAAATAAGTAAAATAAAACGAATTTGATTGATTTTCCAATATGAAATCTTGAATTGATGGTATCTGAAGCAACACTTCATCTGATGGCTCAAACAGATTTTACAGAAAGAAAAGAAATAATAGTAAATCATGACAACTTTTAGAGGTGTCTAACTTTAAGAAAAAAAATCCAAAAGAATAAACAGAACATTTCATAATATCCGAGGAAAAATGCTACTGGCCTTTAAAAAGTTTGAAATCAATTTTAAAAATAATTATAGCACATGTACTATTCAGGAAGATAATAAAGGAAAGAGACACAAAATATTAGTTTTGTTAGTATGTTATTGATAATGGACAATTTTACATGTAAGAATACAAGAACCCTGAGACAAATGATATGCAAAGACAGGAAAATTTCGTTGTTTCGTTTATAAGCTGCAGTATGAACCAGTTCTGTAATTGTATATATGCAATTAATCATAAAGATAATTGTATCCCGCATTTACATATCCTGAAATAACTCGTGCCATTTGGCACTTGTCTTTTGATAATTTTGTCATGTAAGGGTAATCTAATTTTATTTTTACTGTCCTTAATCGATGGAATATTTTCAATTGTCAATAAATAATATTTTTCTTTAACTTTTATTTACAAGTGGGTTGAGCTTAAAGAAAAAAAAAAACATTTAATAGCAAATATGCTTTGTCTAAACATGTAACTCACATCATTCTATAGTCTATTGATAGAACTGATTAAAAAAAAAAAGAACAGAAAATAGGAATAGTCAAAACCATAGAAAGCAAATTAACTTTTAAGCTGCTTAAGCACTAGTCTTGCTGAGATGTCACAATAACAAGTTTCACATTCGATGAGCTATGATATGGAAGTCAAGCGATACAAATGCTGCTCTCATATCCCACAATATAAGTAAAAATGTCATTATACAAATCCAACCACGCAGCCTTGCTTAAAATATATATAATCAGAAAAAGCAATAGTAATCAGAGAAAAAAAACACCCCAAAAACCTGGCAATTTTAAAAAGCAAAAAGCAAGTACTGGTTGGTTTGACAAAGCTGTGAAAAAATTGTGCTGTCTTATTTGTTTCTAGACATTTGAAATATGCCCTTAATCTGGAGTAAGTAGAATCGTCAGCAATAAGGGATTGCCACTGGCAAATATTTTTTACTGATTGTTTCTTTCTTTTTCTTCTAAAAAGCCTTAAAAAAAAATCCAAATTTACAAGGACCAGTTATCATTTCGATGGTAAAATAATCTGGCAACTGGTAACTTTTATGGTAGTAAGGTACCAATCTCGTTATCTAACAAAAAATATATGGTGTCTCAAAATAATTATACTCTGAGTGCAATAAGTCTGGATTAATAAACTTTAGAGAACCTTGATAAAATTTAAACAGACATGCTTCTAACAAGAGCTTTACATTTTCGCGTTGGAATGAGCCTTAAATTATGATTTTTTTCTGCTTCAGTGATTAGTGCTTCACGCCGCCTGATTGAATAGGTTAGCCTTCTCCTTGAAGAGTTTTTTCCTTTCTCTTGCTTGCTCTGCTTCTCTTTTCTTTTCTTCCTGCTCTTCTCTGATTTCACGCTCAAATTTGGAGCTTTCTGACAGTTGTTCAATCTGTGGACAGGAAACACAATTATTTACTTTTCCATATCCTTCACAAAATGTGCATGTTATATATGTCATTATTGGTCTAACCCACTGTGCCAATATAATTGTTGTTCATAAGAAAGGAAAAGAGCTGTTACATTTGAGTCAATATTTTTCTATGACATCTATGACTATTAAAAAACTCAACTGTCTAGTTACATTTCTGTTCATGTGCAAACAGTGCAATCAAAGATATGCTTTAAGTTTTAATTTTTGTTTCTATAAGATTTTGCTGCCGCATAAGTCCCTTTTCCTTATCCAGAGTCACTGATCATAAAACATCTGTAGGTAAATAATGGCCAGATTCGCTGTTAAAACCTTTTTTATTTTATATTTTCCTTCCAAATACAGCCATTGCTGACTACTGTAATTCAATATAAATGTTAGGTGAAATTCTCCAGAATATGTCACGGACGCAACTATATACCTTGTGTAACTAATCCAACAGGAAAAATATGCAAACTGAAAAAAGGAAAAGATGCCTTACTTTGGCTTGGAAAAAGTTTTTGGCACCCTTGACTCCCTCTGCATCCACGTCAATTTCATCAACATTTCTGTAGAGCGCCAACAAGCCACTGTCTTCCTCAAGCTCCCCGGCTGCTGCTTTTCGAAATATCAGCAAAAACTGGAAACAAATAAGTAAAAAGTTTAAAAAAAGGAAAGATCAACCATTAAAGGGTATAAACAAAGATAGTAATGCACAATATACATATATATCAGTGCAAGTTTTCTCTAAACGTTGAGTTATTTGATTTATGAGAAATCAAACAATTATCTGACTGAAAGATGTTTAATAAAAACAATAATAAAAAAAAAAAAAGGACACCCTCCCCCCTCTCCAAATCACAAGAAAAACACAAGGCCCACAGACTAATTTAATGAGTACTTAAGTTTAACATCTGTTAAAAATCAAAATCCATACAAAATTAATATGAAAAACCAGAGAGAAAAAAAAACACAAACAAAAACATACCATATCACTTGCTAACTATACAGTATTTTAAGATTTCAATTTCTTAATTGTTTCATCAAAACAAGTAAATATGGCTTCATCCAAACCTCTCTGAAACTAATCATGTTGTCAGAGTCCTCGTCCACTTCTTTGATCATGTTCTTGAGTGAGAGATGAGTCTGAGGGGCACCAAGTTTTTCCATCATCATTTTCAGCTCCATCAGGTCAATAAACTTATCTCTGCCCACATCGTACCTGAAAAAAAAAAGAAGAGAGAAAACTAATCATAATTTCTTTATAGACATTTAACATAAAATCTCAACCATTTGAGATATTGTAAAATTGTTTCATTGATTCTTAAGCACTAGTACAATCTTTTGTTGTTGATTCCGGTCTTCCAGTCTCATGGTACACATTTTTATTGCTTTGGAAACCTCATAATTCGAATGGTTTGGGATTTGATCTAATTTTGACTTTAAAAGATTTGAATTACAGAAGAGGACCTACCTGATCCACAAAAGGGTAAAAATTAATACACTTACCGGTACTACACATATAAAAAAAAACTGCATTCATGATAGTGTCCTAATATTTTTTTCTACATCAAACTTCTCCCAACCCCACTTTTTTTAAAGGCATGCCTTCGAAGGCAATATGCATTGAATTCTGCTTGACACATGTGACATAGTACTTTTTTAATGCCTATTGTATGTGAGCTTTGAATTAAGAGAACCAAACCAGAAAACTTTGAATTATGACTATGAGTGAATCTAAAAGTACCAAAAAAAAAAAAAAAAAGAAATTCAGCATTCTCTTGCGAAAATAGGTATATGAGAAATTAAATGATCAGACTTTGTTTTGTTTGTAGCAAAGCTCAGTACAATTGAAGAGATACTTTCAACTTCCCTTTGTCTTCTCTTTATGCCCTAAACTGCAGCTAAACTCTATCAAAAAACATTTCCCTTCTTAAAAAACAAATTCTCCAGACAGCTTTTATCATAACAACATGACGAAAGAGAGACTATATTCTTGCTACTTATTTGCATGATGCAAATAAAGAACAGGGACTGATTATCATAATCACCATTTAATCTATGAGCTTAAAATTAAGCAAATTTTAGAAAGGGACAAACTAAAAATGTATCTTGTTTTATTCTACACATGGGAACTTAACAAGATTTAGATTGATTTACCCCAATAATAAATATTGATGAAAAATGGCTAATGTTTTGACTTACTTATTAAAGGTTTTTTGGAAGTCTTGGATTTGCTTTCTGCTGAATTCTTTGAACTCTGTGTAGACGTTAAACACTTCTCTGACTGGTTTTGCCTCCACTTCATCTCCCTCGTTAATCAAATTTCTCCTGTGAAGTTTTGCAGCAAGTTCATCGGTTTCCATCGTGCGAATTTAAATTTTAAACTTTTAGGTTTGGGTGATGTTCTTCTGTAAAGAAAGTGCAAAACAAAAGTATAGTCAGGAAATCATTGTCAATTCAAAAAATTGTATACGCTTGAAACTTTCCAAACTAACTTGCAAAAAAACAATAGAATTTTGGACATATAAAAATTATGTTTATAAAATAAAAATCATATTGAAAAGGTAATATATGGGTTTATATCGCCTTGCATTATCATGGTGTGCTGCTAAGGTGCAATATCATAAAGATCCACGCAAATATCGAATAGAATTATACTATTGGAATCCTTATATTGCTTAGCACTGTTGCTGGACATTCCATACTAATGTCTCTTGCCAACAAGTAACAACCCTGTTTTGACGAGTCATGTCTACAGGTGTCAGTTGACTGTGTTGACAAATTGCAATGCACAACATGCTATAAAGTAGTCTGTGTATTTAGACAAGAAAAGTCTACTATTTAAGTCTTAACTGTGTGCATCAGCTGCTTACAGTAGGGTTTATTTTATGTAACTCTTGCCATTGAGTCGCTAGCAGTGGCTCTATGAAATAGGAAAAGAAACATCTATTAAAAAAAAAGACTTAAAACCATCCAAGTTGGCTTTTCAGAGGAAACGGGAACTGTAAACAGTCAGTTCTGGCGCAACATTCATCGGCTAAAGATCTTAATAAAAAAAAAATTGTTGTATTCCAGAAATTCGATGCAAAGTTACTGATTTGACCTTGTCAGAGTTATCGAAATTAGCCAGAATTGGATAATCCTGACCAAACCCCAAAAAACAACAATCAGTTAAAATTTAATCTGTCACTATTTATATGTATGTATATATGTATACGTATTATCTTTAAATATTTCTTAAATTTCAGCTAAAGGATATTAAGAAGGGTGTGCTGAAATGTTCGGAAACATTATGAGCGCAAAAAGATAGCACTATAATTCTAGAGTGTACACATACAATTCATGCTTTACTTACTACATCTATAGCATTTTTGTTCCAATAAAAATAAATTCTTTAGGTGAGCTGCCAAAGAAAGCAAAATTTAACTCTCTCCTAGTTTAACTTTAACGTCTTCTAGGTCTCAAGAGAGATTATTTACAGCTGGAAGTTTGAACCAAAAAATTTTGACAGAGACACATTATAATGCATATTGCCTCAGCCAAAAAAATTCTACACTTAAGAGATATTTAAAAAAAACACCATTTGACAAGTTGGCACTAAAAGCAGTGCAGCCCCTACCTAGTGGGCAGGTGGGCAAAACCAATGGGTGGATTCAATTGAATTTTAAGAGATGTTAAAGAAACAGTATTAAAATTGAATGTAATACCATTATACCTTTCCTCCCTGGCTTTGTGTTGTTATTTTTATTGTATGTTCTTGGAATGTATTATTATACATACATATGGTATACATATGTTTGCATGCACATAATGATACACAATGGGCTCTTTTAAAATGTATGCTTTGTATTGAATATTGATAACTAGGCAGTACTTTTTACTATTTTGTTTTGATAATTATGCTAGACCGAAATTATGTAAATATCATAATCATTAAAAAAAAAAAAATAATTGTGTGGTAAGGTAAGCTATTCTATAATCTATAGGCAAGTTTTACTAACTTAAAGAACCCAAATTTTGTATTTATTTATAAATCTGAATTAGATTTGTATTCAATTGTTTATAATTAGAACACTGTTACTAGGATTGAATTCACCAGGTCTGCCCAACGGGTAGAGACCACATTGCCTCAGGAGTGCAGACAAGTGTTTGGCAGTAGATGTAGAGGTCTGTATAAAATAAAGAAATAAAAGATCTAGATCTAGATATATATATAGATAGCCTAGATCTATTGAGAACTGGATCAAGTCACATCATCTGGATTCCACAGTAGGCTACATATATGTATATCTATTGTGGTGGAATTAGGTTTTGGTATGTCTTGCAGAGGGGTCCTGGCCACTAGCTTTATTGGGCGTGTATTTCGGCAGTTGATGAGTCGTAGGTACAAGAGTAAGGTCCGTCCTTCTTGGATCTCCGATACAGAGACCCATCCTAGCCATTTAATCATTCTGAACATTAATACATAATTATATATCTCTGATACAACACTGGTGTCAGAAGTGGTCGAGTAAATCCACGTTCACTTCTGTTTTAGACCCTTTGATGTTAGAAGGCCTGCAACCTTTGATGGTTGCGATGGGAACAACCGCGGGTTGGTCGGACCTGATAGGGTTGGTGGTCTCAACTTCTCTTCCAAATTGATGAGGGGTGAAAATGAGGGTCTGACTGTCATTGGGATTCCTTTGCCAGGTCGCAGGGCAGTGGAGTGGGAAGGATCCAGTGACAGATGGCGGGGTAGCAATTTCTTGGAGGGTCGCGGTGTGGCCAGACCTGGGGGAGATTCTGCCATTTGTTGTTTGGAGGCGGCTCGCTGGTTGCAGGGTAGTCAGGAAGACTGACTGAGCCAGGGGAGTCTCATTCAGCATTTGGTGGGTGCCTTTTGCTGGTCCCATGGGTTTGGGACAGGAAAGGTATGCTGCCTTACTCTCTTTTTCATTCTTTTGATAGGAGGGGGAGGAGTGTGGTGGACGACAGGTAGGGACCTATTCATGATTAGTTGGGTGTGCCTTGAATGCCTGCATCCTTTGTAACATATCAGGAACCCCAAGGGTTGGTGCAGGTCTGTCGTCTAGCATTGGGTTAAAACACCACACTATCTAGATTAACTCAGAACTGAAATCTGCGGTGCACAATTGAGTGTGACTAGAACAAACATACACCGAGTATTTTTGTAGTACTAGAATCTAGTAGCCTACAAGTTAGGCTACCCCTACGTGTATTTTCCTTAGCATATTTTAATCTACCCATTCTAGGTCTAGATCTAGATCTAAATGTATTTGCCATCATTTCGCAGATGGGCTAAAGTTAGAGCTTACAAGTTAGAAATCTAGAGCACATTAAATGTTACCTTAAACGAAATGCCTCTCTTTGAAAACTTGAAATCTGAGAGCAGCTGGACAAGGATGTGCAAACAAAAAAGTATTTCCCCCTACTGTTTACAGTCTTATCCTGAACCTGAGGCCCTAAACCATTCTGTTTTCGTTCTCCTAGTTTAATTTCCGGGTTTGAAGTGCAAAACAATAGCTACTTTTAGCCAGGTACCGCTGCTCTGTAGCGGCAAATTTGACATGCCTGCTAAGGAATAAAAAAAAAAAGGTGGACAAAAATAAAGTTCAGTGTACATTGTAGAACACAACGAATCCAAGAACAAGAGATTTGCTTCAGTAAATTAAGATCAAGTAAGAACAATGTTTCAATAAGTCAGAGCTAGAAACAACCAAAAAAAAAAAAAAACCGAAGACGAAAATTACGAGCAAAATTTGAATAAAAAATTTATAAGTTATAACGAGTTAAAAAGTAAACCCAAGGTTTACCAAAGATGATACATGTATAAAAAAAAAGTTTTTGTGGTGACGGAAAAAGCAACAGAAAGCAATAACAAAACAACCCCCTTCCCCCACACACACACAAGCAAAAACAAACAAACAAACAACAACAACAACAACAACAACAACAACAACAACAACAACAAAACAAACAACACACACATCACAAGCAACAACAACAACAACAAACAACAACAACAACAACAACAACAACAACAACAACAACAACAAAACAAACAAACATCATCATCATCAAGTACCATGCCTCATAGCGTTGGTGATCATGTCCCACCATATCTCTCTTTCTCTGGTTAGTTTCATCATCTCTATCATCATCATTCCTGTTGTCACTAGATGTTCTAGTCCCTCTCTTCTCATCACGTGGCCAAAGAATGTTGTTTGCCTTTTCCTCACCTTGTTAATTATTGATGGTTTTGCCTGAGCTTCTTCTAAAACTTCTTTGTTTGATTTCTTTTCTGTCCAAGAGATGCGGAGCATTCGTCTTAAAAACCACATTTCTATTGCTTTCAGTTTCTTTTCTATCTGCTTTGACACCGTCCACGCCTCGCAACCATACATTAGAATAGGTTCTATGTAGCACTGAAGGACCCTTTTTCTTGTTTGGATGGAGATGCGCTTATTTGTTAAGATGGTTTTCATGCGCTGGAAACTTGCCTTTGACTGCGCTATGCGAGATGGTATTTCGATGTTGTTTCTGCCATCGCCTGATATTATTGCCCCTAGATATTTAAAGCGGTCACTTTGTTTGAGTTTGGTTCCTTTGATATAGATGTCACTCGTCGGCGATATCTGTTCCTTGCTGATAACCATTACCTCTGTCTTTTTACTGTTCAGTTCTAATCCTTTTTTCCTGCTCTCCTCTTCTACAATGTTTACTAAATTTTGTAGATCATTGTTGTTTTCTGCTATCAATACTGTATCATCGGCATATCTAAGGTTGTTGATATTGTGACCTCCCACTTTTATTCCAGGTTGTTCTTCTAAGTTTCGCATGATTATTTCACTGTAAAGAGAGAAAAGGTCTGGAGAGAGCACACATCCTTGTCTTACACCACGCTTTATTTGTTGGAAAGTACTGATTTCCCCATCAACTCGCATTGCTGCTGTTTGTTCCCAATACCGGTATATGTTTTTGATCACCCTTAGATCCTTTCCATCCACCTTTAACGTTGTCAGTTACGTGATTATCTCATCGTGGCGTACTCTGTCAAATGCTTTGGTGTAGTCGATAAAGCATAAATACACGCCTTTCTTCACTTCTAAAGCTCTTTCAAGCAAATTTCGGAGAATGAATATAGCATTTGCCGTTCCTTTTCCCTCTACGAATCCACATTGTTCTTCTGCTATTTCAGGTTTAATTTACACGCATCATGATAATTCTTGGAAGTATTTTGGTCATGTGGCTCATGAGGCTTATAGTTCTGTGGAGTTCACATTCTGTTGCATCTGGTTTTTTCGGTAATGCTATGAAGATTGATTTGGTGATGTCTGCTGGAATTTGGCCTGTCTCATAGATTTCGTTCAGCAGTGAAGTGATTTTATCAATTCCATAATCGTCAAACAAACAAACAAAACGAAAAAAAATAATTATAATTATTTGAGCAGAAAAAGAACTCTTTGATTAGTTTTAATTTTCCATGTTTCCTGAACAACAATGTGCTGAGACGAAACCCTCGCTGAGATTCGAACCGCGGATCCCAAACTCGTCAATTCAAAGCACTTTAAAACATAAACGACTGAGATGTCGGTGCTCTTCTTGGTAGGATAGATTCCGCCGTAAAAGATTCACCAGGGGAGTCTATGAGACGTTTCAGAGAGAGAGAGAGAGAGAGAGAGAGAGAGAGAGAGAGAGAGAGAGAGAGAGAGAGAGAGAGAGAGAGAGAGAGAGAGAGAGAGAGAGAGAGAGAGAGAGAGAGAGAGAGAGAGAGAGAGAGAGAGAGAGATGTTTATTGGTTCGTTGGGGTTTTCACCCTAAACAAACATGCCAAAAAATACAATTTTACAATCTCCAAGAAAACGATAACAAAATGGTAACATCACGTTCGATTTACCTCTCTCAGTCCTTTCATCCAACTGGTGAAGCTTTTGATCGCAACTTTTAGTTATAAACGAGGTTTCAATTTGATTATTAGTCTGATATTTTACGCCCAAAGAATCTAGTTAATTTACTAGGTAATCTACATTTTACCACGCATGAAGATTAGTGAGAATTTAATTTATCCAAGATAACAACGAAATAGCTTTGTTACACACACGTCTAAAAACGACATCTGCGGCACTGTGTCTAATAAGTTGACAATTTTACTTACAGCTATATCAAAGATTTTCTTAGTTTCAAGACATGCTGTAGATATAATTATGTCAACATTTGAATAGAGATTGCTATTTGGCATTAGTATACTTTTATCTACTTCTATTTCTAATGGTACGATATTTGGACTTTAGTTTATGTGCGTGGTTTAAAGCTCCTCGTATGCTTTACAAATCATCAATAGGGCGTAAAATATCAGACTAATAATCTTATCTGTGTTACATACTGGACACATTTGCAGTGTGATATCTTTTGAATATCTGAATTTATGACAATTTATCTCTGATACACCAAGTCGAAATCTTACTAAAGCATTTTTTAAGTTTGATGGTAACCAATTATTCAACAGATATGTTTCAATACAGATCCAGGATTTAAATGAAGAATAGAATATCGTACTTTCATTCTCTGATAATTTGGCAGACCAAGTTTGTTTAAACACGTCGCACAGTCTTATTTTAAAAACATTGCAGAAAGAAGTTTCGTTGCCAACACATTCAAACATCCAGACATGACCAAATCCATTTGAACATAACATAACATATGTTTCATATCAGTTACCCAAGATTTTACTTTCTTTTCATTCAATTTTTAAGCACTGATAGGCTTGTTTGGGTATCCTAGAATCTGGCATTTTTAGAAGTCTTAACCAATATTTTAAGCATCGAATTTTAATATTAATGTGCAGTGGAAACCTAGCTGTCTCTCCATAGAGAGCAGTATTAGAGCAATGAATCGATACATTTAAAAAGTAGTGTGAACTTGCTCTATTTCTGTGTACTCACGAGTACCCCATAGCTCACTGACATAGGAGAGAATAGATTGACTTAAGAATCAAAGAGTTTAAAAAATTTTTATATCCTGACATGTTAAAGCTCCCAAGCACTTTGTCAGTTCATAACTTGTTTGTTTGACCTTGCTTACTAGCATTGAAGTTAAACTTGTGAAGCTCATACCAGAAGTAAATTCTACTCCCAGATATCTGTATGAGTTAACGATTTCAAGTGGTGAATTTCCATAAACCCAGTTTTCATGTTTACTCTAAGTAGCCTCCTTTTCTGAAAACTACTATTTTGATTTTATCGATAATAACAGAATCCCAATTTTGAAGTCTGATTGCATAGTGAATCAAGCTTTTGATAGAGGGGGTGGGGGTGGGGAGAGAGAGAGAGAGAGAGAGAGAGAGAGAGAGAGAGAGAGAGAGAGTTGATCTTTCTATGTAGAAGTGTAGGATGGAAACACTCTCATAGGTTCCAAAGGTGGATATTATTTGGCAACGGGTCTCAAGAATAAAGTATGATGTATGTGTGAGTGTGACCATACAGAGACGTACTGGTTACATTATCATGGCTGAGAATGACTCAACACAAAAAAGGCTGAAAAGGCTGAAATCTAGGGACCTTCTTACAAAAAGGAGGAAAACATGTTTTGAAAAAGATACAACAAAAAGGAGAAAACTAGACCCAAACAGTAGGAACTACATTTAAAAAAAGGATTTCAGCCTTAAGGAGGAGGATTATCAGCCCTGATTACATACAAGTAATGAATTTTTATTGTACTTCTCATGAGGCCCTTGCCAAGCCAATCTGAATCATGTGCACATAGTACATGAAATCTGTAATGGATTGCATTTTTTTTCTTCATTGTTAATAATGTAAACCTAAGATTTTTTCCATTCATCTGGTTTAAAGATTTCCTGCTTTGATCGTAACCTTTACTATTTGGAGGTAATAAATGTTTGGCAATGCATAAAACAACTAAGGAACATAGAAGTACTAGTAATACTTGTACCAACAGTGGTATGCCAGTTCTATGTCAGAATTGTGGCTAACATTCTTTTTCATTCAAAGTACATGTACCAGATTCAATACGCCACATCGAGACTAAGGAAAGTTTTAAGGAAAAATCAAAACACCATTAGTTTGTAAATGCTGTTTTGAGATAATGTATCGTTTTATTTTTAATTTTTTAAATTTTCCAATTAAGATTTTCAAACAAAATCATAAAAGAAACATGTATGTTTCCACATATTTAAAAAAAATTTTTACTAACGAATCTATGTATATTTGTACAGTTTGTTTTATTACGATTTTAATGGATATTTGAAAAGTCTAATCATATTTTTTTAATTAATATTATACACAACATAGATGTGTTATAAAAAATCAGCATCTGTATTTTAGACTATCAGTATCATTTTAAAATGATTTTACCTTGTATAATAATAATAATCATTTTTAGCAAGGTAAAGGGCATGGAGCACAACTTTACACTTACAGTGGTGGTAATGCGCTGTATATATATATCTTATACATCATTATTCTTATTACATGTATCACTATTGTGTTAAATTGCTTGATATTTTATTTTGACTTTAAAGTAAATTAATACACTGTATGCACATTTATTAGAAAGTAAAGTCAAACTAAGTCAGGACTTTTGTCTTTCAGTTTCATATACATATTATTTTTTTCTAAGGCTTTTGCTCAAGAATAAGTAAAATCTACTGACTTACACTTGTGTTGTGGAATTCTAACATTCTAACATGCTTGTAGGTATGATATAAAACTACACACTACAAAATAAAAAAAATAATAATGATATAGTATGATAAACTTTTCACATTTATCTGCAACTTGTTGCAAGTTGAAAATAATACACTCTTTCTATCACTGTGCAGAAAATTCTTAAAATAATATTAATAACTATAATAATAATAAAAATAATAATAATAATAATAATAATAATAATAATAATACAACTACTACTACTATTGCAAAATGCATCAGATTTACCTGTAAAACAATTATATGCTCTACTGCATCGCCCAATAAATTTAATGCCTCTCTCATTCCTAAGATGAAAACTTGTCCAAATATTTACCTATTTACTCTAGGAGGTTCTAGGAAACACATAGTTCATATTAGAAAAAAGGAACCAAAACAACCTTAGTTAGTAGAGCAATCAATAATGTTTTATTTATTTACATTAAAGTATCCATAATGCAACAGAGCATAAAAATTATTACAGGCAATTTAAGTGATAACTCACAACATCCACGACACTCAGGAACTGGCATGAGCTGACTGTTGTTCACAATGCCAAGGGCAATAACTCTGAATTAAACATTTAAAACAGTTCACTTCAAACGTTCACATAAGAATCTTTTTACATATCTCAAAAACAAATATTATTAACACCATTTACGCTTTGAAAGTTGAAGTTTAAACCTCTAAACAGTATTTCTTCCCTAGAACCAGAGCTATTCTTGTAGAGCAGGAAGAATTTATTAAGAAAACTAACATAAAATACAGCTGTAGTAAAACATTGAATGGCTAAAGAGAATGCATTAACTAATGCATGTTTATTTAACAGATACATAACTGTCAAAAATGTCAAAACCTCATGGGGTCTCATACTGAATATAATTGATACATTGCCCTTCAAATATTTATTTTATCAATTCCCTCCTTTCAATTTTAAACTTAATTAAAAAAAAAACAAAAGAGAGGAAATAAGGGCACACAACTGAATTTCAAATCAGCAATCCTTTGCAAATATGTGGCAGAAATGATTTAGACTGAGGATGGTATCAAAACAAGAGATTGGGAGTTCTTCACTAGGCATCCGTCTCTGACTTTGGCATAATCTGATGATGATGATGATGGATAATTCAGTGATGAAAACCCTGGCATGCATCATTTGTTCCACAGTTTCCCTGGGTTGCTGCCTCTCAAACTAGAGAGAGATCAATAGGAAAAAAGAAATTAAAAAACAAAAAACATACATGTATATACAATCAATTTATTTGGTTAATCAAACGAGTAAAAAACCCCAACCCAGAACAATTTCTCTCAACTGTCTCCTATTTCGCTGCCCATCCATCTTAAGCATCTTAAGTTCCATCTGAACACTCACCCTTTAGGCTTGGCCACTTTCTTCCCCCCTTTGTCTGCCATAGCGAGGTCACTCCGACTGTCCGTTACCATGGCCTCATCATACTCTTGCTGCTGCGTGGTTTTGATGGTCTTCTTTATGTTGACAACCTACAGGCAGGGGCACAAATCAATAAAGATATTACATTGTATTTGCAACAGTGTTTTTAGCTTACAAGAAAATGTTGATATACACAATAAAAAAAAAATTGAATTTGTTTTGAAGGAATAAAAAAAAAATGAACTGAAATATCACATTTAAAAAAATTACTAAAGGGTAGCGGGTACAATAGCTGATAGCGCTTACACTTCTTCAGAGCTAGAGACCAAGAGAGTGAAAAGTAAATTGATTAACTGAAGGAATGAACAATTTTACGAGCACCAACCACCACAAACAGTTTTCTGAGGACCAGAGATGGACAAACTTCCCAAAGAGTGACACCTTGCTCCTAGTTGGAAGGCTTGCATGTCTAACTGACTTGTAGAGCTATACTAGTTGGAGATTTGTCACCTAAGCCAGACAGGTCAAAAGAAAGACACAGTTTATGAGCAGCGAGCTCTAAGCCCATAAATCTTACAGCCGTATCTAATTCTAACATCTCAACACGGGCGGTCAGGCACCACCTCTATTCAGAAATGTTCTCTTCACGGCAGAAAAAGACACATAAATGAAATGCCTGTGACAGAAAATTACACTAACATGCAATAGGAGCATCTTATTTTAAAGGATGTAATCATAAAGCCAATCAAATGCGCATAATTCTGTTCGAAGAAAGTGAAAAAATACATACATTATGACCTAAAAAATTAAAGTCTAAAATGACTAACTTCCAAACAATCTTCAATTTCCAGGCAGTTGATTCAATCTTTTATAGCATTAAAAGGTAACCATTAAAATATGATACTCTAGAACTGCTCAAATTTCATTATTTATAATGAATTTCTGTATATTTTAAAGTTAAACTGTGTTGTGTGTGTCCATTTCATGAATGAATAAACACGAGTTTTGTTTTTGGTTTTTCTTAACAAAAGATTGGAGCAAAACATGCGAATATCACACCGAAACATTGTAAGCAGAATCCAAGTATAGATCTAGATTATATGAATTTAGACTTAAATTATATTAGATGCAGAATGTGCTGATTGTCTGATACAATGTAGCAATCACAAAAGCTACATCACAGATAGATTTAGCTTCAGCTAGATCCAGAACTCGATCATATTTTTTAATGAAAGTTACCAGACAATTAGAGGTTAAAGCCGATAACCCGGTTGAGATCAACTGCAGTGCTGATAACGATAAAACAGTATTACACAAATTGAATAAATAACAAAAAGACATCATTTTGATAAACATTTTCTTTGCTTTTCTTTTCCGTACTCTCAAACTTGAGTAAATTTCTTTTTCTACTCAGATTTTAGTTGCGGAATTAACCGTAGTTGTATGATATAAAAAACAACAACATAATTTTGCTTTGAATGGCGCATTTTTTTAAATCAACAGTGTATAATTTTCAACATCCATGCTAAAAAAAAACCTGCTAAGTAAGAGTAACTCAATGACTAATATCCGCAGAACCAGCTAGGTTCAGGACGGGTCCTTAAGCAGCCCTTTGTTCCACACTGAATCAGGCGGCTTGAACAAACGAGACAACTGACCTCTTGATCCAAGGCTGTCTTGAGCTGCTTGTGTTTCTCTTTGCAGTTGTTGGCTCGGTTGATCTGCTCCTCTATACTCTTGAGGACACCCTCACAGCCATTGCACCTGAACACAGAGGTGAGGAATGGGTTGAGTTGAGTCAACACTACCTATATAGACTGATTGTAGATGGGCCCCCAAATTAACGTCTGACATTTTTATGAGCTGCTTAACAGAGACAGTGTGGGAATTCTATGGCCCCTGTCTCAGCCGATCATATTATACTGACACCAATTCAACCAGTAGGTGACAAAATCATAAAAATAAATTCTTAACGATCAAGGGTTTCAAACCGGCGACCTCCTGATAGGGACACCAACGCTCTACCACTTACCCAGTTTGCCAGAAGTGGGATTGTACGAGAAACCACTTAGCTTTCAAACATTTGAATATTCTGATAAAAAATATCAATCGCTTCGGACATTAGTTAGTCTTAATCCTTATACAGAGAAAATGGACAAAAACATTAACCCATTTGTATGTCATATTTTTTTAACCTTGTCTGTGTGTCATGGGATCTCTATAATGGATATTTGACGAATACATACAACTTGAAAGAAAAATATTCATATTAAGTATTTTAATTCAAATTTAAGAAAAATAATATTAATTTGGGATTTTATTTAACCCCCCCCCCTCCATTAAAGAACTTTGTTGTGAAGCCACCTGTGTCAACATAGGATAGGATGCAATGAGTAGCTGGGGCTTCACAGCAAAAGTAAAGAGCAGTGATCAAAGGAATGGCATTCTGCGTCACATATGCTGTTTGCTAGTATAAGCAGAGCGCTAACTCTTGGTTCTCCAACCCTCTGTTAAAGTCAGCATTCCATTTTTACTTGAATGATGATTGAGCGTTTAATATTATCCAGACAGTCTAGTCTCTAAATCACAAACAAAATAATATGTTTCAATACTGAATTCATTATCTCCTCATTGTCGATTCATGAAATAGACAAATAAAAAAAGCTTAGAACAACAACAAAAACACACCCACAAGGGATAATTTTTGCACTCTATGGCTTACCACTGCGTCAAGACCTGCACAACTTCCACCAAGGCGTTGTCGTGAATGTCTCTCCCTATAGCGTAGTCCACTTCCAGCTGTTGGTTTTTCTGGTCCAACTTGCCGTGGATAATGTCAGCGTAAATCACTTCTATTATCAGGTCCTGTTGATTGAGGGAAAAGATTAATACACTTTACTGTTACAAAGTCATCAGTTGTCTCACATTCATAGGTTTCTTATAAATTAGAAAGAAAAAAAAAAGAAAAGGTACATTTATTTTGAATGAAGAATAATCAGTGAGGAAAAAATAAAAAACAAAGAGGCACAGAATCACACCTCTGGTTACACAAAAAATTATTAAAAAAAAAAACATATTAAAAAAAAAGGGTTAAAAATGTAGCTCAAAACATAATGTTTTTTGCACAAAAAAAACAACAACAAAACAACAACCAATAAGGCTGTTGTTTCTGAAATTGATTTACTCTAATTGCTATTCTTATTTTCTTGTTATTTCAGAAATTACTCATTGAGAAAGCAGAAAGTCTGTAAATCTTGGATATTATATTTCATTTAGATCCGATGCTCAAACAAACAAAATGCTGCTTATATAATGCATTAATAATAACATTGCATATTCTAAGAGGAAGGTCAATAGATCTAGAATTGTACTAACTGCAATAAAATCACTCACTTCGAGGTTTCTCACATTTTCCATCTCTAGCTCCTCCAGCAAGACAGCGTAGGGAATGCACTAGGAGATGTGAAAGCATGGCATATGAGACAAATTCATCACGCCACATAATATGGATATACATAGTAACTGTTTGGGGTTGGATAAAAAAACCTCACATGGGATCTTATTTTGAGATTGGCACATTAACAGCTTAGTAGTGTAAAACTTTCTACTATATTTATCAATAGAGTGGAAACTTGCTTAAGATAAATCATAGCCCCGTTTAATTATATAAACTAAGGCTTTTACTTGTAGTTTTTTTTTTTTTATTACTTTGCAGTCACTGTTCAATGTAAACATGTATGAAATAAACTTTTAGACTGTCCCTAAGACGGTTATCTTCAGAAGCTTCCCTTTTACTTAAAATTTGAGAGATTTTTACACAACTGAAGCTTTTGTTTGAAACCCACAAATTTGATAAGTAATAGCAAAACAGTCTAGAAAGTCAGGACCAAGGTATTTTTAACTAAAGTGAAGTTGCTTTTGTCACTCGCACAGTGTCCATCATTTTTTAACATCATTACAAACGTATAAAAATGAAGTATACTTTGAGGTAGGACAACAGAGATGTAAGGACAAAAACCAAATAAATTCTGATGTACAGAAGATTATAAACATCAACAGCTATCTGCCTCAAACTATATAAGCATATAGCAAAAAAATAAGAAAAAAAAAGAACAAAATTACACATGCTGTTTGATCACATAAAAATATGATTTTTGATCAAGAAACAGTCTAGTGATACCCCTCAGATGCTCTCTGTTAATCAGTGTTTCACAACAAAGATAATAATGATCATCACTTTTTGAATCATAATTTTATCTTATGAATAAATAAAAAATTGACAATAATTATAATATAAAATATAATTTATTATATTACGATGTAAAAAAAAAAAGGTGGAAGTCAGATTTAATACCCCAATCTAAAAATCATCCGTATTGATCTAGAGTCAAATTTTTCTAAGCCAATGCAAATATCTTTTAAAGCATTAGGCACAGAAAGAAATATAGAACCATAATCGCTGATGGCTGAAACAGATTTGGCACACAAGGAAAGAAAGAGAGATCTCTACTATAAATCTAAAAGGGTTTTACTTTAGAGCGTGTAGCAAGGGAGACGACTGTTAAGTGCCGCAGCTTGTTTAGCATCTGTGGGGTCAAATCTGGCAGGTTAGGTTGGTTTGCTGGAAGTGAATAAAAAAAATAAAAAAATAATGCTGTTTCCACACTATCATTTTCAGTGGATGGTATAGGTGATAAAAAAAAGTCATGGTCGACCAGATTGAATGAGTAAAAAAGCAAAGCCGGTCCCATGCTCTTGATAGAGCATAGGTAAACCAAGAATTAGGGTCCTGATTGTACTAGGTAAACAGAATTTGTGAGCAGGTTGTTATTACTTTCCTCGCCGCAATTAAACAAACAAAATAAATTATAGACACAGTTTCAAGGAATTCCACCTCATCATGCCAAGGTATCTCAACCCTAACTGCATGCTGCATTTTATCCTTTGTCTGTACATTGCTGGGTCTCAGAGATACCATCACTTTTTAAATAGTCAAAATGGATATTTGACAAAGTACATAAAATTACAAAATAAAAGTCCCATTTAAAGTATTTAAATTGACAAAAAAAAACAACAACCAAAAACAAGTTAAAGCCATTTTGAACCCTGACATATGGTTAGGATTATATTTCTCAGTTGACCCTTTAAAATCTGAAAGTACAAAGGTCCAGAATTGGAATTATAGCTTGAGCATGCTGGAAGGGTCTGAAAAAGCATGCATGGGTCCAACCATTTATTTTTTGGTCCCTTCATATAAAATAATTCAGAACTTAATATCAGAGACTGGAAGAAAAAAAAAATATATACATCCCCCAAGAAAAAAAAAACCCAACAGTTTCATACCCATCCATTCATTTTCTTTCTTTCTTTTTTCCTCCTCACCAGTTCAACCCTAAAAAAGCTTTGCTAACAAAGGGCGAGGATCAGAGCCAATAAATGACCCAGCATCATGCTAAGTTTTGACCTGCACACAATGCTGTATTCACCTCTTAGCATGTATCTAAAACCCTTATATATTCTTTGAAATTATTTATCACGTGACTCACTATGACTATTACTCTTTTCCTTTGCATTACCTTTGTAATCCTTGTAGGTGCCGTAGGCGAATATGTTTAACAATTGGTGGATGGCAGCTTGAGGTCCATTTGCAAGCTAAATAAAAAAAAAATAAAAAAAATCAAACAATATAAAACACCTGCAATGACTATACCAAATATTTCCCTGAGTTTAACTGAAATCCCACCATCCTTTGATACAATTTTATCATGTTGAAACGATAAGAGAAAAGAGTTGCACATGTACACTGGACGCTCTAGTTACTATTATTAATTTTCGTAACTGCTTAAGTACTTGGGCAAAATCAGAACATGTTTTATTCATCAAAAAGCGTGGTAAATTCTTTGAGTTTAACACTATGCCACATTCTTGAACTAAGATATCAATGTTTTCTTTTGGAAGAGATAGTACTCAAAAATAAACCTGAATGAACTATAACAGGTTCAAAAGGTAAAATTAAATAAACCAAAAACATGTGCATTTTCTTTTTTAGATGATGCTTGGATACTAAGAAATATGGGCCTGTATGCAACTCTACATAAGCTTAGTAAGTTTTATCGTAAGAAGCTCTCAGTGTGCTAAGTTTGATGAAGCCAGTACATTCACTTACTAAGTTCGTCGTAATCGCTAAGTTCAAAAAATCCTGTTGTACAGCCGTTAAGACAATAATGTAGCCAATCAGCGCATTGCTTTTTCTTATAGCTGAGCGCGCCAATTCGATCGCCATATTAGAAACCTCTCGACACAATTTTTAAAATACGCCTAATAAAACAACAAAGCAATTAGTTTACATACAACAAGCTTTTTCAGTCATTTCTAGTCTACCTTAAACTTATTCGATGCATTTAGCATTACAGAATGCTGTTCTTTTGAGTAAATTTGCGTCTTCTAGAGGCGCAAACTTGAGCCTAGATCTACATCTAAACTTGCATGTAAATCTTGATATAGCGTTATTATTAATGAGAAACTAGAATCTATTATGATTATCTATAGGCCCCTACCCTAGTTCAGTTACTAGAAAGTAAATTTAACCAAAATTTATTAAATTGCATGATCTATAAGACTAAATCTAATGTAGCCGCATCTGCAGCAAAGAGTGTATGTGTGTGTGAAGTGTTTGGATATATAATGGATGTGTGTCTGAAGATCACGTTGGGTCAGCAAAAATGATTGCTGCCTTAGCCTAGCTTAGCATAGCTAAACTTAACTACACAAGCGTCGTAAAAGCAGTTGCATACCATCAACTTAAGCATCTATAGCCGTTACGATATAAACTTAGCGTAGTTATGTTGAAAAATAATCGTGAGAGTTGCATACAGACCCGGTAATAACACTATCATCTGTCCATATTTCTACATTAACAAAAGAAAATTTATATATATTAGGACAGACTTGATATTTTTAAAAAAAATTAATTGAAGGCATATATGACTGAGTCTAATGCTGAGAAATGTGCAATAGGGATTGGGACAGACAAAAAACCCCGCAAAAAGCCACACCTCTTTAATATTGGGCAGGTCCAATATTTCGCCAAACACATAGACGTTTGGAGCGCTCATTGCCTGCGTCAAAACACTGGCTGCACCCGCACCTTTAGCATCCTTCAGGAGCAGCAGGAATGGTTCAATAGGGTTAGATGTCTTCTCTGTGGTCATGGTGGCTGTGGAAAAAAAAAACAACATGTATCGAGTTATGGCTGGGCTCCCATTTAAACTTATAGGCTAATAATATTTGAAAAAATAGTAATTTCTGATAAGAAAATGAGTCTCTCTTTCCTAGTGTCAATCACTTCACAGAGACTGGGGCTTTATCAAGCATTCGTCGTCTTCAATGCAGGGCAAATCATCAAATGTGAATGAAACAGCGAGGGGAAACACAGGCTGGTGTCAGTTACAGTTGTTGCCCAGTCTTCAAAAGGAAAACACTTATTTATACATTTATTCATTTTCAAAAACTGTCTCAATTAAGCTTAACATTACATTATTGGTAGACAATGAATTGAATGGCAGAGTTAGATCTACTTCACTGCACTTAGAATGGAAAATCGGAATACCGACTATCCCGTGGAAACTGGCTGCCAGAGGTGCAAAAACGTTCGGCGAAAGGATTGGAGGAAAAGGCTAGAGTAAAATTATATATAAATCTAGACTACGCTTTAAAAACCCTTTCCTGACCGGTGTATCAACAAGAATAGAAGTTGGTTGATCTGATAGCGAATGCTACTAGTCAACTAGTCGTACTAGTCTACTAGATTAGATCGAGTACCGGAAGTTTACAAATGAATGATTAGGGAAATGTTTACTCACACTCACAGGGTAGTCAATAGCGCTTCATGTAGGGAAGCAGGTAGCGACTTTTTGGCAGTTATTTTTTAGTGAGAATAAGTGTAGTATCATGATATCCGCGCCCTGACTCGTGTGTGACAGCCCATAAAAATGTCAGACGTCAATATTGGGGCCCGTCTACAATGTAATCGATATAGTGCTGACGTTTGACGTTAAACCAACTCAACTCAACTCTACTCGTCTCATTTCTAGAGTACTCCGGATCTCAAGTTTTTCAGAAATGAGATAGGATATTACACAACTGAGGTGACAATATATACATTATAGCATTGGGTCTATGCAACTTTTAAAATAAAATACTTGTATTATATTGAGAAAGATCGCAATTCTGTGATTTGTGATAATTAAACAAAACAAAAACAAAACAAAACAACAACAACAACAACAACAACAACAACAAAACAAAACACACAAAAAAGAAAACAACAAACAAAGCAAAGAGAAGAGCACTTACGTACAAATGTGGATTTTTATAACGAGTAAATAAAATAATATAATAGGCAGAGGAATATGTGTGAAGCATAGTTTATGCATTCCAGGTATTAGATTTGAGTAACTCGATAACAATGC
>RQTK01000512.1:0-2500 GCA_003991915.1 Elysia chlorotica
GATAGATAGATAGATAGATAGATAGATAGATAGATAGATAGATAGATAGATAGATAGATAGATAGATAGATAGATGGATAGAGGTGAGAGAGAATGTGATATAAATAAGGATTGTGAGAAAGAAATGAAAAGAGGGTGGTGAGGTAGAGTTAGAAAAGGATAAAAGGCGGGGAAGAGGGAGAAAAATATCAATGGAGAAAAAAAGATAGAAGTGGATAGAAAATTGGAGATAGATAGAGAGAGGGAGCTAGAGAGACACTCAGTGAGAAAGAGAGGGAGAGGGGAAAAGAGTGACTGAGGGGGAGGGGAGAAGAAACCTACCAGCTATTCTGAATTGGCTACATTTGTTTTTATAACAAAACATTTTTTTTTCGTTATCTGTTTCTTCGTAAACCTGTCAGAAAATAACCCATTTCATATAACCCCTTCCCCTAAGGATTTAATGCGTCTTCTCAAGTTAGGCTTTAACATTCATTATTTTAATAATAATTTTCTTTTTATTTTAAGGAAAAAAACTGAGCCCCGGAAGACATCGCATTGCACCGAAATGTAGACGAGATAAAACCACAAAACCCCTGACAGAGCAAAACACAATATTATCCCCACAGCCATCACATCATCCGAACTGCATCTATTATTCATTGTTTAGATCCCCAAAATATCATGAATTTCCTGCTCGCTCAGACCTGGCACCATCCTAGAACAATCGATTAATTATAAATCTTAGCATAATGTCTTTCTGTGTTAAGAGTCCAGCATCCAGCGTAACACTAGAAAAAAACACCTTTTGGGTATTTTTAAGCCTCTGACTGTGAGGAGATATTTGTGGAGAGATGGGGTTGGGGTTGGGATTTTAACGTCCAACAGCAGCACTATATAGGCTATATTGTGGACGGACCCCAAGACGGACGTCTGACAATTTTATGTGCTGCCACACACGAGACAGGGCGGGGATACCATGACTCCTATCTCAGCCGGTCACATTATACTGACACC
Organism: Elysia chlorotica; assembly: GCA_003991915.1. Classification (NCBI taxonomy): domain Eukaryota; kingdom Metazoa; phylum Mollusca; class Gastropoda; family Plakobranchidae; genus Elysia; species Elysia chlorotica. Next base: position 997 of record RQTK01000512.1, read on the forward strand.
GACCCAACCAGTAGGGAACGCAACAGCCAGAATTCGAAGTCGGGACCTTTTGCGTCGGAAGCCGATGTTCTACCCCTGGACTACCGCGCCCCCCTTGTGGAGAGATGATTAGTAGGACATTACCAGAAAGTATAAAATAATGAAAGGTTTCATCGGGAGGATTTTGTGTATATGGCTCAAGATTATTAAGGCGGTTGCTTCCTTCTTTAAATATTAGTAAAAACTCAGTCTCAATGTTGTGCAACTGCCTTAATTTTAACAAAGAAATAAAGTTAGAAAGCGCCACGCTAGCTCCTCGTATCAAAAGCACTGTGAGCCCTTTTTGTGAAGTATAGCACTAAATCTATATATAACTCAGCAGGCACTTCTACTTGTTGATGTGCAACCATTGCTCACTAAAAAATGTTGTTACTACCTTTTAATGTGTCATCATTGCTCATAGTAAAAAGTTGTTACTACTTTTTAGTGTGTCACCGTCATAGCCAGCACAGCTGCTGCCTCGTCATTAACATTGTAATTTTTGTATGGGGGGGGGGGGGCAGATTGTTTCTCAGGCGTGGGTGTTTTGCAATTATAGGCCATTTTTTAAAAAGTTTGTTATATAGTACACATTCGCCATAATTGCGTTCGTTTTTTCAATGCTTCCTAGAGTTAAGCATGACATTTATGCAACACTTGTTTTGTTTTGTTTTGTTTGCCTAAACAACTCTGTATGAGGGTTGCTGTCTGGATCAGTGTTAATCGAACCTTGATTTAGGTCAATAAATGGACACAGATCACAGAGTCAGATTGCTTCATAAATCAGCCATGACCATAAGCTGACTAGATTTATTTGCATCATCATCATCATCATCATCATCATCATCATCATCATCATCATCATCATCATCATCATCATCATCATCATCATCATCATCATCATCATCATCATCATCATCATCATCATCATCATCATCATCATCATCATCATCATCATCATCATCATCATCATCATCATCATCATCATCATCATCATCACATTAAAGCCATCATCATTATAACCATAACACAATTTTTTTCCTCCTCATCAGCATCTCCTTCAGTAACAATAATTTCTTTTCGAGTATTTCCTCGCCTTTACATCGTAGTATATTTTTTTTCGAAGATCACCATTCTAGCTTATACAACAAAATGCGTCTTAGAAACTCAACCCATAAATACAAAGTTCCTTTTCAACACTTAGCACCATTGACCTAAATATCTTCTTTCGCTGAAGATGAGCACGGCATGATTTATCCGACAATCTTCCTCCGGAAAGAGTAAAGAATTAAAACAAAGAAAACGCGCAAACCTTTTCTTTTCTCTTTCTTTTTCCCCCTTCTACAAACCCTCTCAGAGGTTTTGCTACACACATTCTGTACTCGAGCCAAGGAAATCGTGGAAGTATTTTTTTAGGACACCCATCATTGATCTCTCCTCAGCCATCGGATTTCTGGAACGCGATTCCGAGACAAAGCCAAACCCC
>RQTK01000512.1:5000-16530 GCA_003991915.1 Elysia chlorotica
TGAGGGAGAAACTCATCTACCTCAACATGTATTTTGTTCCCAAGAGAGATCTCTCTCCTACAACATTTTACTATGTTCCCTGTGTATTAAAAGATACCGTTCTATGACGTGTCCGCAGATTGAATTTTGACAATTTTTCCGTTCTGCAAAACAGAGACCTAGTGAGATTTTTTTTTTAAACAGGGATCACCCTCATCTTACTATATTACACTAATGCATGACATCGACTTAACCGTTAGCGAATAAAGTCAGCCTTATCGAGAATAGAACCTGTGATCTCCAGGTGATATGTCGTTTTCTCTACCGACTGGTCTACCTCGCACCCGTTTGTTGAAATCCCTTTGACAGTCTTATTATAACGATAGAGGGTGTTTTAATAAAAGGATGTTCTTCAGTTAAAGGTAGAAAAAGTAAAGGTTTAAAAAACATTTTCCATTGCAGCTCTGCTCTTATTAGATAGCTTCAACCTAGATTGTTGATTTTGTTATTGTCATTAATATGAAGATGCGTTTGATTTTCGGCTTAGCTACGTTAAACTAAAACTTGTACATACGCCAATTTTCCTTCCAAATTTGTAAAATCAAAAATGTACGTCAAAAACATGTGATTGGTTACGGAGCACAATTTGTATGCATCAAGTAATATCTATGTCGTAAATATGCCATGATTCTCTATAGAGGGAGGGAGAGAATTATCTCCCTCTCTCCGGGTTTAACGTCTCCTAGGTTCCCCTGGGGGATCCTATACTGTCTGTCTGTCTGTCTGTCTGTCTGTCTGCCTGTCTGTCTACCTGTCTGTATGGCTGTCTGTTTGTTTGCCTGTCTTTATGTTTGACTCTCAGCCCACATCTCTGTCCGTCGGTATGTCTGTCTGTTTCTGTCTCTCTCTATCTCTCTATCCCTCTACCTCTCTGTGTTTGTCTGCCTGCCCCTCCCCTCTCTCTCTCTCTCTCTCTCTCTCTCTCTCTCTCTCTACATTTCTCTCATTATCTTTTCTCTGTCTCCTTCCCTTCCATCCCTACCCGCCAGCAAATTTTCATTCTTTCATTTTCTCTGATTTCTGTTGCAACTGCCTCGACCCGTTTTTGTCGCTCCAGTGAGAGCATTGATTACCTGTCATATCCAGACATGCAGGTTACCTGGCAATGCCCTAATGACCTACTGATGAATATTGTAATTATGAGACAACGTAGACAGGGCATCTTTATCGCCGTATAGGATCCCCCAGGGGAACCTAGGAGACAGACAGACATAAAGACAGGCAGGATTCTAACAAACTGAGATCTAGTTTGTGACGAGGGTAGAAAAGTAAACGAAAAGCCATCTCGAAGTTGGAATACATATATTGCATCAAAAGCGGAGGACAATTACTGGCATATTTGCATATACATGGAATATCATTCCAATAAAAGCACCCCACCTTTGTCTGGCGACGTTGGTCGTCTCCTAGGTCTAGATCTTAAGAAAAGTCCTATACGCGACGGCAAAAATTATCCCGTCTCGCAAGAATGCATGTTTATTCACAGGGTTAAAAAGGATTCAATTTTTCTTTGATTTTATTTTAACTGGATTGACATCAGTGTGAAAAGTTCACCAGTCTCTTCCATTCTAAAGTTCGATATATATTGAAACCAAGACATTTAAGCATGAAGCAAAAAATCAACCAAAACAAAAATAGCATCAGGAAAACAAGAAAAAACCCAATCTAAACAAAAAAAAAGCAACAATAAAAAAACAACAACAACAAAAACAGGAACATATAAAACAAAACAAAAAGAAACGATTACTTTCAATGACTTGCTTTATCTTGTAACCAATAATACTTTGGACTCGCCAAATTTTGTTTTTGTTTTTTGGTTTGTTTTAAATAAATTTTGATTGAAATGGATCAATGGGTTACACAATATATTAACACGATTGCCTTGGATTTCTTTAAAAAAAAACAAAAAAACAACAACAAACAAATAAAACACAAAAACATAGCACAGTAACTAATTTATTGGTCTAGGCTTATTTTATGCTCCAAAAATGAGTTGGAAATAAAATAAAATCTTTGCTAGAAACACCTTGTTAAATAGGCATCAAAATGATAAAAAAGTAACATGTTACTCTCGTAAAGAAACATAAATATAAAATGTAAGAGCATTCATTCCTGTATGATTATGAAAGTATGCGTTTGACAAATAACCGTACATACAACATCGAGGCCAACACCACAAAGGTCCCCTCATAGAAAAGCAAGGTTCCTTGTCAGCACAAAAGGAAGATAATGCTTCAATTTTCCATCTTTTATCCAATGCGACGTAAGAGCTTAGCTATGTTCTGTCACAAAAAGACCATAGCTCAGAGAGGCCCGCCAGATAATTGTTTACTTATCGCAAATGTATTCTCTCGCCTACCTTATCTATGTCTCCGCCCGCCAGATAATTGTTTACTTATCGCAAATGTATTCTCTCGCCTACCTGATCTATGTCTCTGTCTCTGTCTCTGTCTCTGTCTCTCTCTGTCTCTCTCTCTCTCTCTCTCTCTCTCTCTCTCTCTCTCTCTCTCTCTCTCTCTCTCTCCTATTTTATATATCCTCTCTCTATCACTCTCTTTTCTTTTCTTTCTATCTGTACTCTTTCTTGTATTTTTCATCTCCTTACTCTTTTATTTCTGCCAAGGCCATAGCATACCTTAAACTCTAAATTACCCTCAATCCATCATTCCATTAACAAAGTGGAGATCTTTTCGGCATACAAACAAAGATGGCATCCCGCCTCATTCAAGTGAGGACACCGTAGTTTTCAATGACTGCATCTGATCTCCCACCCATTCTTAGAGTTTGCACACTAAAGTTTGCCAAGGCTTAGATCTATTACATGTATCACAAAAGGCTTACAATTATACATGTACAATGAAGTCAGTGTGCGCCAATGAATGGGTGCAGACAGAGACTGTGGAGCAACTTGCGAAATGATCTGTCTAGTAACCTCTGGCTATGAAAAATCGACGCAGTGGGCGGGCTGAATTCGATAGCATAATTATCTGGTTTTATTTGTTTCGTTTTTTTGTGTTGGCTGGGTTACGTTTGCCTTTTTTTTAAATTTCAAATTTAACCCAAAACCTTTTCTAGATTGTTTTCTGGGCCCCTTCCCATTTAGCATCGCCCTGTGCGTTGAGTTGATGATTTGGTTTAACGTCCAACACCAGTACTACATAGGCTATATTGTGGACGGGTCCCAAGACTGACGTCTGACAATTTTTTGTGCTGCCACACACGAGACAGGGCAGGGATACCAGGACTCCTGTCTCAGCCGATCACATTACACTGACACCGACCTAACCAGTAGAGAGTGCAATTGCCAGGGTTCGAACCCGTACCTTTTGCGTCGGAAGCCGATGTTCTACTCCAGGGCCACTGCGCCTCCATCGCCCTGTGCAGGCTGTCTCGTATAATTTAAAACGATTTTTAACACTGTCACTCGATGTGAAAGGCACATAATTTGTCAGAGGAAGGACGTGGAGTTCCATCCCTCCCGCCTTGTTTCATGAAGTATTCACCCCCCTTGTTTCATGAAATATTCACCCATCATTTATTTGGGAGAAACGAACAATACAAGATGAGAAATATAGTAGCAGCTGAAGGCGAGCCAGGAAAACAAAAAGAGCAAAGTGGAGGAAAGGACGATTCAATTAAACTAAACTATTTAAGAGCAACTATAGTTTTATTTCAATGCCCTTTTTGTAGACTGCTAAAATACTAAATGATATCAAAAAAATAATTTTTTTTAAACTGAAAAATCTCATAATTGAAATTAATAACAATACTTTTAATTAATTACAGTTTAATGACGAAGGAGACCATTATTCTGTTGTTTTTTTCATCTTGTGTATAATTATGTGGTATTTTTTGTACTGTATTGGCACTGTGATACAAATTTAGATTTCCCCAAATATTGGTAAGAAGAATTTGTGGAATAGAACAATTTTAATGACTATGCTATATATTAATCACCGGTATAACTTTCTAGTCATTTGGGAAGTTTACAATGCTTTTAAGAATATTGTTTTGTGTCAAATCAAGTCTTTGTTTATTATCATCAATTATGTATTTGATTTGTAATAAAGAGGGCCCCACTGACCCACATATTACACGTATTATTTAACCAACTTATAACAATGCTCATTTTGTGGTGCTATTATCCTTCGGTAATGCAATAATTACTTTTATTAGCTCGGCAACCATTCAGCTCAGCCTGAGTAACAATGACAAAGAATGCATGGAATTTTATTTGGGTAATGTTCTGTAAAGGCAGAGTATTCAACAAGGCTTTAAGGCCATTTATCGAACGCGCTGAGAACGGTTTAAGTATCTAGATTTATACTGTGACATCATGGTGTCTTTTTTTTTCATGGTAAGTTTAAGGTTTTTCTTCGGTGTCCAATTAACACTGAGTGTCAAATTCAAAGAAAATGGGAATGACAACGTTTTCAATAGGAGGGCTAATTTGTTAAGTTGGTTTAACGTCCAACGTCAGCAATAAATAGGGTATATTGTGGACGGGACCCAAGGCTGACGTCTGACAATTTTATGTGCTGCCACACACGAGACAGGGCGGGGATAACATGACTCTTGTCTCAACCAGTCACATAAATCCTACACCGACCCAACCAGAAGGGAGCAAAATCGCCAGGGCTCAAACCACACACCTTTTGCGTCGGAAGTCGATGTTCTACCCCAGGGCCACCTAGAGGGTCATGACATCACAGATAGATAGTGCGAAAAGAGAGCGGGTCCTTTTTTTTATAATTATATTGTTTAAAGCGCATTGTCTGATGCTCTCCTTGCATAAAAAGAATGTATACACCTTTCACTTTCTATTTCAGGGCAAAATGCAGATGGATAGCCATAAAATGATGTCAAAAGATTATAGAGTTATGAATAAAACGAAGAACATGAAGCGAGAGAAGTTATTTTATAGGTAAAATCTAAAAGATATCATGTTGCGTGACAAATCATCACAATGATGAAAGAATAAAATACTGAAAAGAGAGACTAAAAGAGACAGTTTGCGCCTCATAGAAATAGACAGTTAGAGCCTATGGGGCACTGAAGAAGATGCACGAGAGAGAGAGAGAGAGAGAGAGAGAGAGAGAGAGAGAGAGAGAGAGAGAGAGAGAGAGAGAGAGAGAGAGAGAGAGAGAGACGGAGTCGGAGAAGGACAACGTAGAGTTACTAATAATTGTCATCCATTACAAAAAAGCGATTTACAACGTTGTAAAATGGAACATATATTTGGAGAAGGACAACGTAGAGTTACTAATAATTGTCATCCATTACAAAAATGCGATTTAAAAACGTCACATTCATTGTAAAATGGCATGAAAAGTTACATAGACAAAAAAATTACATGAATATGCAAGTAATGCACTGAAAGCAAAAGAAACTGGAGCGAAAAAAATAAAGGAAAACTCTAAAGCATCATTCGAAGAAGAACGAAGTAGAACACACACTTGCACAGTGAACAAATTAAAATACAATGTAAAGCAGAAAATGACACGCTCAAGTTGAGGTTCCAGTCAGGCTATGGTACAGATTAGGTAACCGAAAAGATCAAAGGATCTGACAAGTCTGGATTCTGGATGAAAGTCTGAATCTGAGATACGCTTCCACTTATTAGCAGCTTTGCGTAAAAGGGAGTCCACTACGAAAATGAAGATGACAGATAAAGGAATCTGCATCTACGGCGAATTATTGCTTGTGGAGTCAATGAACGAGCAGAAAGCCTAATATCTCTTATATCTCAGAGGCTTCATTGTGTCATCAGTGGTAGAGCGTTGATTTTCAGATCGGGAGGTCCGCGGTTCGAATCCCATGATAAGTCAAAAATGTATTTTTTCAATTTCTTCCCCTGCAACTGGATAGGTCGATTTCAGAATAGTGTGATCGGCGTGAGACGGGAGTCCAGGTCTCCAGACCTGTCTCGTGTCTGGCAGACAGTACATACAATCTTGAGACATTAGTTCTCTATAGGGTTTAACGTCTCCTAGGTTCCTCTAGGCAGTCCTATATGGCGACGGGTGAGACGTTAGTCTTGGCGCCCGTCCTAAATGTAGCCTATTATTATAGTGCTGACGTTGGACCTCAACCTAAGCGTACATAACTGGGACCTCTCAGACCTCAACTCAACTTAACCAACGAGTGCATCGCAAAGCCTGTATTTTCCCCAAGATTTAAACCCCTAGATTGTGACACTTGATGGGCACAAACACACACAATGTGTATACACACATACACATACACATACACACATATACATACAAGCGCTGCTGAAGAAGTTCCCTCCTGCATTGTGTTTGACCCCCCCAGGCTGGCTGACGCCTGACGGTCAAGGTACATAATTTATTATAGGCTTCGCGATCCACACGACGAGAATGTATGACATAATACCGCCCATTAAAAAGTTGTTTTTTTCCCCACAGATTTCTGACCAATAATTATTATATAATTGACTCCTTAAGTCTAGAATATAACTATGATAAAGAATGTATGACATATTCATGCTACTTAAACAGTGGTTTTTTTCCACAGATCGGACCAATAATTGGCTTCTTAAGTCTAGGATATAGCTATGATAAAGAATATTATTATTATGACATATCACGTTCCTTAAACAGTGGAGTTTTTTTTAACAGATTTCTGACCAATAATTGGCTCCTTAAGTCTAGGTTATAACTATGATAAAGAATGTATGACATATTACCGCCTATTAAACATAGTTTTTTTTTCCACATATTTCTGACCAATAATTGGCTCCTTAAGTCTAGGTTATCTATTAATAGATAGATCTACAACACAGATGTCTCTTAATAGACATCCGTGATCTACAATCACAGATTTCTATTAATATAAATGCATACATCTATGGGTTATAGCTATGATTGGACGCCGGTGCAGGTTCCCTTATTTCCCCATCGTCTTCGTTGGCGCTATGGAGCTTGTTATCGCAAGGACCCAAGTGTCCTTACCTAATCGACTGGCGGGTATGGCAGTAAGCAAGTGACTATGTAAGTGGGTAAGGAAGAAAGAATCTTGCCATTCAAGTTCAAGCACCCTGGAAGCAACAGACACTCCGAGCTCTAAGCACAAAAAGGGGCTAGATTTAGTCGCCCGACTTTCTGTTTAATTTAAAATAGATAGTTGGGGCGTAAATGTTCTTCCTTTTTGTACTTAGTACACTTTGTGGATACTGCAAAAAATGTACATGAAGCGTAGGCTAAAGACTAGACATGGAAATAACGTATAACACGGTTTTTCGTCACACCGAGATAGATAGGAATTACTAGACCACTCGGTGTCACAGCATAATCTTTTTCTCTTTTTCTATCCGTTTGGTCAGGATGGCAGTCAAGCACATTAACTTCTGTACGTGTTAAAAACAGTTATAGGAGGAAATGTAAAGAAAGGCCAAAACCCTGTGTGGGGCTACAGAGTTAGAAACCAAAATAAACAAAGGGTTTGTGTCAATTTTGCTATCTAGACACTAGGAGATGTTAAACTCGGATAGAGAGAAAAGGAGGGGGTGGGGAGGTAAAAACTAAAAAGTAAGCCCACGGTCTTGTGCCGGTGTGATACGCCACTCTGACTCCTCCGTCAGCGCAAAGTCAAGAGTCCATCTGGCGGCCGCCAAAATTACCCTAGAGTCTGTGTGGCGGTAACCAGACAGACTCTGTCTACGCGAAAACGACTCTGTTGTTCTCTATAGAGGGAGGGAAAGAATTCTCTCCCTCTCTCCGGGTTTAACGTCTCCTAGGTTCCCCTGGGGGATCCTATACGGCGAAATAAACGACTCTGTTTTTGTTGTTGTAGAGGACCACATGTCTATTCCTTAGTACTGAACCAAAGCTGTTCGTAAAGATAGAAATTAAAATAATAACAAAGATTCTTCTTTTTTTTTTAAATATAATACTTATCCGAAAATGGCAGCTAAAGACATCAGCTTCGGCAAGGTTTAAATTAAAATGCAGGGGAAAGTGAAAAAATGGGGCCAAGCTGTGCGTGTCTGGAGAATTTAAAATCAAAATAAACTAGGGATCTGAGCAAAGCAAGAATTAGTGTTCAAACAGAAGGGGTTGGGCCAAGTGTTCAGTAAGCAGACCCAAGTCTAGATCTTAGAGCGGGCTACGGACTCCTTCTACACCTAAGGCTTAATCTTTGTCCAGTACTTCAAGTCTTCCAACTGCTTCACTTGTCTGTGGTTTGCTTGGGTTAACACTCGTATGGTGTTAAAGAGTCCGGGGGAACTTAAACTTGTTTTCGCAATGAAAAGAGCACCATTGTTGCAAGGTCACGGTTAGTTTCGCATCGCGGTTCCGGTTAGATCTAGATCTAGATCTATGTCTAAACGTTCATAACAGACCCATGTGATCTCTCAGATCTACGTAGTTTGGATCTCCGGTCTCAGGAGAGTGTTTTATTGATATTTTGCATTTTGACGCTCAACATCAATAACAAGGTCATATCGCGGAAGGATCCCAAGACTAACGTCTGATAGATTTGCATGGAAGTTGTCACACAGTGAATGTTTGGGGATACCTGAAACCATGTATTAGCCGTTCACGTTATACTGCCACCGATCCAACCAGTACCAGGTATAGGAGAGTGCTTCTCTGAGTTCGCAAGTAAAATAAGCTGTATATGGATCTCGAAAAGTCGGATAGTCAATGAAGACGATTGAGTTCTATCAGTAACTATAGTTAATAGTATCAGTAAGTAAATCCGTATGCCCCCTATTTTTGGGGTACTATTATAAAGCTTAGTTCATGAAATCTTCAACAAAAAAAATCTATTGTCTAGCCTAACTTGAATTTTCATTAGAGAAGAACACGCTAATTGTATAAAAAGAATTCTCCTAATCGTAAGCTAGAAATTTTAATGTTTCGTGCTTTCGTTAATGTACAAGTAACGTGCTTTACGACAACAATGTAGGTTTAAAGCTTAGAACTAAGAATTTCCTGGAATAAATTTAATTTGACCTACATCTCAACTCTACGTTTATTTGACAAGCAATTAAAAGCAGTCTTGAGGGACATTTCTTCTTTTCTTGTATTTGCGGTGCCACATTGTGATTCTTTTGGATAGCTGTCAACTCTTTACCATGGAAAGTAATGTATTTTCTTTGAAAAGGTTTGATGGCCCATTGTCGTGAATTTTTGCAGCCAACCAAAGAAAAGGATTTGTGCCTTGGTCTGGTGTAATATCTTAGTAGTTGTTTTGTTGTTTGTTTGTTTTTAATTTAAAAAAAAAGACTATTAAAAACTACCCATATCCCTGGGTCGTTTGGGCTCTAAGCTTATAGTAACCTTGTTCTTATTGCCATACCCCACCCTCTCCCCATGTTCCCCATTAACTCACCCATATCGATGGATACAATTCAACTATGAAGTTTTGTTGTCATTCTTAGATGCCGCCAGATGTGCCAAAACCTTTTCTTTCAAACCGCACCAGTATTTTTTGTTTGTTTTAAATACCGCCATTTATCTAACAAATTTGTTTTAAAAAATGTGATACGGATCGGCAGAAAAGCCTAATGTTTGATGGTTGAATACCTTTGAATCCCTCCTGGACTTTTAGCCTTACTTTCAATCCTAGAGTGCCAATTCAATACATTGTCAACATATCAAGACACTGGACATATTGGGTCTTAAAGAAAAAAATCAGTTCAAATAAGATCTAGATATCTAGATCTAAAACCATAGAAGGATAAGGAGATACTATGGAAGGCTCAGCTGCTCCATTGCCTTAATGCGGTGTCTTCGAAAGGTTAAGAAAATAATAAAGGTCTTCCACGGCTGACTCTCCCTGGCCAACAAAGACCACCGATCTCAAGGGTGGTATCCAGCAATAATGTGTGCCAGATTGTGTTTAATTATTTTTCCCGCAGACCGTGTTCGCCGGACGGCGTTTGTTTTTACAAAGTGTGGATTAAAGGAAAATAATCTGGGTTAAGTTGAACCCTTGCACAGTGTCATGATAAGGCTGGCGTTTGTTAAAGTGTCAAATAAGAAGTGAGCACTAGAAGAAGAAGAAGAAAAAAAGTATCTATGAAATCTAGAATATAGCTCAGCACGTTCTTTGGTAATAGCGGCAATATGAGAGAGAGAGAGTGAGAGATAAATAGATAGATAGATAGATAGATAGATAGATAGATAGATAGATAGATAGATAGATAGATAGATAGATAGATAGATAGATAGATAGATAGATAGATAGAGTAGATAGATAGAGAGAGAGAGAGAGAGAAGAGGAGAGAGATAGAGAGAGAGAGAGAGAGAGAGAGAGAGAGAGAGAGAGAGAGAGAGAGAGAGAGAGAGAGAGAGAGAGAGAGAGAGAGAGAGAGAGTAGATATGTGCGAAGAACTGTGATTTTTTAAGCAAGAAAAAAACAACGTTTGTGTCCAATAATAACAAGTAAAAAAACTTTGATTATGCACGTATGCTCCCAAAGATCACACTGGCAATACACAGAGACACTTAGGATTTATTCTATCTACACAATGCAGAATTTTAGGCACGAGTAGATAGAGGAAACAGTGCTGTTGTTATCACTGCAAGCGTGTTAGTACGTCCAACTCCGTTGTGCGGTAGAGCGTAGTCCAAATATTGTGAGAAAAGCTCGGAGCGACTGTGCGGTGTGCAAAGATTATGGCTCTGTATTTATAAACAGATACGCCTATTGAACATAATCTTCGCTGTTATGTTCATCACATGGAAGGAGGTTCCCTCGGTGGATCCAGTTGTGGTAGAATTATTAGTAGGTACTACTGTGATTATTTTTAAAGGGTTGCTGTATAATAAGAAAAAGAGATTTTGAAACAAAAACTTTGTCTTAATGCAAATAAGAAGACTTCCGACGTGTCGTAAACTCCCGCGACATACATGTAGTACTTAAGCCCTAAGAGTCAATCTTCACCAAGACCCATTCAGTAGGTCTCCATGTCCCTTGAAGTTGAAGAGCTGTCTGTGTGCATTTCTTCAAACCCCAAACACCTTTCAACCTGTTCCCCCAAGTTGGGGTTTGTATACATCAGGTAAAAACCAAGGCATTGACAAATGAGTGCATCCTCTGTGAAGGTCAAGGTAAAAAAATGGGAGGTCAGTTTCAGGAGGCTGAAGCGGAACGTGTCTTTGACAACTGGGGTAGTCTTTTTGTTGTTGTTTTTGTGGCGTTTTTGTGTAAATAAGTAATGACGATGCTGTTGTTGTTGAGCTGGTATACCGTCCATCATCAGCACTATATAGGCTATATTGTGGACGGGCCCCAAGATGGACGTCTGACACGCACGAGACAGGGCGGGGATACCATGACTCCTGCCTCAGCCAGTCACCGACCCAACTAGTAGCGAACGCAATCGCCAGGATTCGAACTCGGACCTTTTGCGTCGGAAGCCGATGTTCTACCCCAGGGCCACTGCGCTCCCCAGTAATGACAATTTCTTTTAACCATAGCACCAAAGAAAAATAACAACAACACCCCCCCCCCTTTTTTT
>RQTK01000512.1:29524-32024 GCA_003991915.1 Elysia chlorotica
AAAAAAAGAGAGAGAGAGAAAGAGAGAGAGAGAGAGAGAGAGAGAGAGAGAGAGAGAGAGAGAGAGACAGGCAGACAGAGAGAGACGAAGTCAAAGATGTGGGAAGAGAAACACAAAGAAAGTGAGATCTAGTGAGATTAAAGGCGACACAAAATCAAAGGACTGATACAACGTAATGTTAAAAAACTTACCGCCTTCTTGCTGCAGTAGATCTGCCATTTCTTCTCTGGAGGTAGATTGTACAGGGCATCTCTGTGGGCCTTGTCTAATCCAAGCTCGGCCTGAAGGGAAACAGAACCATCGTTTACATCACAAACTGGTTAATGTCAGGGTATAAACAAGAGAGGTTGATTTGTTTTTCAAAAGATTACTTTAACTGCGTTTCTAAACAAGTATAGATTTTTGTTTTTTCGTTAAGGGAATTTTTAGTATAAAAGAAGGCGTGTTGTCTTTTTTTTTATAGAGCAGCAAAAGAATAGAGAGAGAGAGAGAGAGAGAGAGAGAGAGAGAGAGAGAGAGAGTATATATGTTTTAAGCGTTTGCTTTCCGAACTAGAAAATGTTAGGAGATAAACAATAGAGGTGGATTACTTTTGCTGTGTATTTTAACAATATTATACATCCGTGTGAAAGTTGATGCTGTGTAAAGGATAAGGAATCGTAAGTACAATGCCACAATACGCCTAAGACCCGTCTTAAGGTATGCGAATAGACGGCTTACGACAAGTCGTAAACTACCGTGACGTTGTACTTATCACCCAAGGTCTGTTGTCATTTCTCCAGAGGAGTAAAAGAATTTAATCCCCAATTATTATTAAATGCTCTTTTTCTTCAGACAATGGTCTAGAGCCGAGGATACCGGATAGCCTCATCTAGAGCCCATGAGAGTCAGGATTTAATAAATAACACTGCACCGTATTAAACACACATGTGCCGAACATTATAAGTGTAATTATGTGAGATACCCAGAAGAAAACGAAGATCAAGACTGTGTATTCCTACTCACATGTAAAACTCATCCTAACCAGTGTTTGGAAATGGAAATCGTGTAGTCATGAAATTAAATATTTCCACATGGCCATTTATTGCATGCTGTGAGCACGATATTGAAAGAATGTGCTTTTGAAAAAAAAAGGATTCATTAACGCTCTTTTCATCAAACCCTACGCTTGTGAGGGCGTAGCTCAAATAGTTAGAACTCTTGACCGATAAGCATTTGATTCGCGGTTCGAATATCAGCTGGTATATATAAATACATTGCATAATTTTAAGTCTTCGGGAAGACCAGATAATGTAAAAACTCAACATTTTTGCTTCATCTGCAACTTGCTTGAGACTTGAAAAATCTTTATGGACAATTACTTTCGCAATTTTATTGTGAAGTGTTGCATAATATTAACACTTTATTGTTTAGTTTTTAACATTAACACTTTTTCGTCTTATTTTTTTTTAATTAAACCAACCGGCCTTCAGACGGGATTCGACAAAGATACTTTTTTCATAGCTGTTGTCGTTGGGATCTCCCTCAAAAGAACATTGCACTAAACAGGAAACGTAATAAATCGCCAATGTTACCGCAATTTCCCATTCCATGCCGTTATGAAGAATATACTATTTGCTTTTGCCTATACTTCAGTCGCACCATTAATTACTTAAAATACCTACCACTAATTCCTCAAATTTGTTGTTGAGTTCATTTTCATCTGTTGGCATGGGCGTGTCTGGAGACATAGCCTGGAGCGGGGTGGCAAAGTCCATTCCATGTTTGATTTCTGGAGGACGTGGGCTGCCCCCCAAACACCAGCAAAGACCTCCGCCTCTGGCAGGCATTTTCTGGCTAGAGTTCAGCTGAAAACAACATAAAAGATGGGGTTTGAAGTTTGTGTTTTAATGGTAATAACCCGAGATAATATTTTATAATATAAAAGAAGATGTAATACACATGTATAAATTATGGTTTGGGAGGTATGCGACTAGCAGTAGCGAAGTTTAGGAGAACAACAAGAGAATAAGATTTCAATGTCCAGGCAACGTTCAACATATTTATTTGTTTTAGGTTTTGTTTGTTTTGTTTATTTGTTGCTTAGTGTCCAGCATTAAACCGTTAAAGCTGTATTGTGCACAGCGTCCAAAACTAAAGCCTGACCATGTTCCGTGCTGCCATATTAAGATCGTGAGGGATATAATGATTCCTGTCTCAGTCGGTCACATTATACTGACACCGACTTAGCAAGTAGGGAACGAATCTGTCTAATACACTTTTGACGGAGAGCGTGGGTCTCGAACTAGGGACCTCCATATTGGGATACCAACGCTCTACCAATTGCACCAGTTCGCCTTGCCCCCAAACATATAGGTTGATGGTTCGGTGTAACTATGTTATATTTTTGTAATGCTCCTTCAAGAATATTTTAGTTTTAATATTTTAACAACTTTATCTTAACGTACGTGCCGAAAATAAAATTAAATTTATGCTGATACAACCAGTTGTTGAGAGAGCA
>RQTK01000512.1:37024-41750 GCA_003991915.1 Elysia chlorotica
TCTCTTTCTTTCTTTATCCCTCTCTCTTTCTTTATCTCTCTCTCACTAACACGGGCAGATTCTGCTTATCTCTCGAAAGCACATTATATCCTCCATCCTCCTCCCCTCCCCCCCCCCCCCCCCCCACCCCCTCCCCCCACCCCACTTGGTTTATGCTCCATGTTTATAAATTAATGCATATGAATAGAATGCATAAACTGTGAGCCTAACAATTCCATCAGTTTTTACAGCAATACATTAACAGTTTGCATGTGCTTGAAAATGCAAACGTCAAATGCATAGCATGGTAAAAAAAAATATTGATCCATCCACTGCAGTTTACGAGCAAACTGATAAGCGCTGTGTAAAGAACTATCCAAACGATACTTCACATTATTTGACACTGACAGAAGGCGCATATAGCACTGTTAATGTTGAAGAAACGGAATTAGTGTCATACGTCAGAATGGATAAGATTAAGAGAAAAAAAAACAATTTGCATCGAGCACAGACGGGATATCTGTTGAATTAGGTCTCAGTTCTATGTATCCAATATTATTTTTTTCATATAGTTTTTTTTTTCTTCTTTAAAAAAAATACAAAATATCGTTTAAGGATGAAGAAAAAATAGTATTTGCTCCTCAAGATCTGGTAATTTCTACGACCTAGGCTGCTAAATAAACTTCTATTTATCCTATTATTTTATGTACATTAGTTATAATGTTAGTACTTCGTACAATACACAATATCACATTCTTTGATTATAGGACTATGCAAGAGTATAGCCTGAGTCTGTATAGACCTATTTTCTAATCGCTGTGCCTTCAATCACTGCTCTTTAAATAAAGTAAATTCAATATATATTGAATCGCGGAAGAAAGGAACCATCCCAAACAGTGTGCAACCGAAATGATAAGCCTCTACTTAAGATCTAATTCAACGGCGGCATGGCTTGAATTCACGACGAAAACGTTGGCCAAGCATGAAACTGATTTCGTTCTCTTATTCTAAGTGCGATTCTTAATCTTCCTTAATTTTTTTTAATATGAAACTGCCAGATCAGCGAACGTCAGAGGTGTGTAGTAACTTTTGCCGCCTTGGAATAAACCCTTTTTGCGTAAAACTATGTAAAAACAAAAATGACAATACCAATAATATTATGCGGGTTAGGCTAGTTAACTGAGTAGATGAGTTGAGTTAATCTTTGCCTGCAGCAACAGATAGGGAGGACATTCTTGGTAACCCAAGCATAGCAAATTATGTAAGTGACAACCCATGTTTGTCTAGTTCGCCATGATTTCTGTTGTGAGGCACAATCCTCGTTGGACCATAATAAGCTGGTTTCGTTGCCGGCGGAATTCATAGTTGTTGACCCAATGGTTTATTCCAACATGCTAGGTTGCGAAAACCAGGAACAACTTTATGGGTTTTTCTACTTTGTCCCAAGAAGGTGCTAGCTAACTCGCTTGCTTGGTTTCGAAACGACGAACGTTAGACACTAGACTATCTCGTGGACGGGTCCCAAAACTAACGTCTGACAATTACGCGCACTACCACAAGAGACAAAACTACACCAAGACCATAAATATTTTTCATTCAGTTACTAATATACTGACGCCGACCCAGTATTCTCCAAGTTATTTAAAACATCCACGACTGCAGTAGAAAATTATAACAGGTGTTGCTGTGCTGTTTGGGGGCGCTAATATACTGACGCCGACCTATATATTTTTCATTCAGTTACTAATATACTGACGCCGACCCAGTATTCTCCAAGTTATTTAAAACATCCACGACTGCAGTAGAAAATTATAACAGGTGTTGCTGTGCTGTTTGGGGGCGCGGTAGCACTGGGGTAGAACATCAGATTCCGACATATGCGGTCCGTGGTTCGAGCCCTGGCAATTTACTTCAACTGGTTGGGTCGGTGTCAGTTTAATGTGACCGGCTGAGCCATGAGTCAAGGTATCCCCGCCCTGTCTCATGTGTGGCAGCACATAAAATTGTCATACGTCAGTCTTGGGGCCCGTCTGCAGCCCGTCTACAATATAGCCGATACTGTGCTGTTGCCCGATAAACCAACTCAACTGTGCTGTTTGTGGGAGTTAAAATCTATGTACAGTTTTACACCACTTAGACTGCCTGGAGAAGGAAGTATACATATATTTGAAATATCGTTTACGGAAAGATCGAATGCATGAGGAGTAGAGAAAACCCTAAAGTAGGATACATGGACAACATTGACGAATGGACTAGAAGAAATAGCACAGAGGTAGATCTATGCACAACACAGAAAGCTGAGCATTAGTGTGAGAGTCCATGTTAGACTTACAGAAAACACTGAGGGCAGCACACGTTTCTATAAACGACGCTGAATAGTGAGTGAGTAAATGAGCGAGTAAGTGGGTGAGTGGGTGAGTGAGTGAGTGAGTGAGTGAGTGAGTGAGTGAGTGAGAGACTGTGTGAGTGAGTGGGTGGGTGACTGTGTGAGTGAGTGAGTGGGTGAGTGAGTGCGTGAGTAGGTGTGTTGGTGGTTAAGTGAGTGAGTGAGTGAGTGATTGAGTCAGTGAGTGAGTGCGTGAGTGGGTGACTGAGTGAGTGAGTACGTGAGTGAGTGAAAGAGTGAGTGAGTAAGTGAGTTCGTTAGTGAGACTGCCCAAGGAGCAGTTAAAAACACTAGCTGAGATTCAAACCTAAGGTCTTCTGTTTGTAGATCAAACAAATTACCGGCTAAGCATGCTGGCGTTTCTGGTGTCCTTTTCTTTTAGTCTCTTCATTAATTTTATTTTAAGCCCAAGTCTTCACCCCTATCTATACCCTTAAAAACAAAAAGAAAACAAAAACAACAACTGGTGAATATTTTGTTGCAGTTGGAAAATTAATTTTCTCCCACTACATTATAATAAACAGATATTCCTATTAGGATACAAGATATTAAAAAATGGCCTATGATATAAAAAAAGCCTTAATGCCTGAGCAATTATATTACTTCCCAAACACAAAACAATGCAAAAAACATTATGAAGTTCGACAGTTTAAAACGCCTGGGACTTTTAGTACATGCATCCCGAATCTTGGGACAAAACGCAGTGGAGAGTTAGAATGCTGTGATCCAATGGTTAAGCGAGCGGCTTCCAAACGGACGATGCTAGTTCGAAACCCGTCTGTGATCTAGTATTATTATTTTAATTAATTAGGAGGTAATCTCACAAGCATGCAGCGATAGTGGACAAAAAGAAGGTGGTAGGGGCGATCCAGCAATTTGTGTGTGTGTGTGTGTGTGTGTTATTTGGGAGGGTGGGGTGCAGTGCTACGAGCTCAACAAGTTAGTATCATATTTCACCAAGCATCGCTAATGAGTTAGCACTTGTAACTTCTAAAAGAGGTTAGAATGCTAGAGTGCTAGCCTTTTAAGTAGGCATTCTACACGCAAGCTTGCTAGTTTCTGTTCATGCTTCCCTAATGAGCAAAGTTTTGTTCTGGATCAAGCCATTCGCAAACCCAGTTGCCCTAGCTTGACTGTCTACATTCTATAATAATTACGAGAATCTGACAATAAAAAGGGAAGGAAACCAAAGAGAGAGAGAGAGAAAGAGAGAGAGAGAGAGAGAGAGAGAGAGAGAGAGTGAGGATAGAGAGAAAGAGAAAAAGAGGGGAGGGAGGGAAAGATGTAGAGGGTGAGAGACAGACAGATAGACGGGCAGGCAGGATATATAGACAGATAAAAGATATAGATTTAAATAGCAAGAGAGAAAGAGAGAGACAGATAGATGAGGCAGGGAAACAGAGACAGATAAACAGACAGGAAGACAGACAGACAGAGAGAGAGGGAGACAGAAAGGCAAATAAGTAAGAAGCTAGATCATTGAAACAAAAATATTGATATTTTACGATAATGTTTTTATATCGAACGGTATTTTTAGTAAGTAAAAAGGAGGATCAGTAGAGAAATTAAAAAAAATAAAACAACAACAACAACAACAACAACAACAGCAGCAACACCCTTAGCAACAAAACCATAGAAAAAAATCTAATATTGGCGAGGACAAAAATGTTAAATAGATGTACAATCCTCATCAACATTAGCAACAAACGTAATTCTCAGTTGTACGCAAAACAAAGTTCTGAACATGAAAATAAAGCGAGAGAGAGGGGGAGAGAGAGGGAGAGAAAACAGGCGAAGAAAATGGGAAAAAATTATTTTAAGTGGATGAAGCCTTAGAAACCTGGAACATAAAAGAAAGGCGTTCCGCCCAGCTGCATCTTTCCTTTTTTTTTCCCCTTTTCGCAATAAAATATCCATTTAGTAAGATAGTATTTTTCTATTAGGAAATGAGATGCAGTCAAGGTAGTTCTTGGATAGCCAGCTTCAAGGTTTTAATTAGATGGCCTGTAGAACACTGTTTCAGGATAAATGAGTTAATATTATAATTATACTGCATTGAACATCTCACGTTCTTGTCAGGACAAGGAAGAAAATGCAATGTTAAAAGGGGTTGTTGAATCAGTAGACAGAGAGAACATTTCTGTGTATGGTGTGGTTCAAAATAGAAATAATCTTTAGTTGCCATAGTAGTAGTAGTAGTAGTAGTAGTAGTAGTAGTAGTAGTAGTAGTAGTAGTAGTAGTAGTAGTAGTAACAGCAGTGGTGGTGGTAGTGGTATCAACGGTAGAGGTGGTGGTGGTGGTGGTGGTCAGTGCTAACATTAACAGAGTAGTAGTAGTAGTAGTAGTAGTAGTAGTAGTAG
>RQTK01000512.1:43339-88867 GCA_003991915.1 Elysia chlorotica
ATAATAATAATAATAATAATAATAATAATAATAATAATAATAATAATAATAATAATTTTCGATCACTGTCAGCTAACCAAAATCCCCATTTCTCTGAGCCCAAGGCATAGTTGTATAAGCGCTAAAATTTTTTTTAATGAACTGATAGTCCTGTGGGTAATGAAGTGCAATGAGTAAGACTCAATGCTATTGACTAAGTTACTCACTGTTCTTGCCCTATTACTTAATGTTTTTGCCTTCTTCTAATTTCTGCTGTGCTCTTTTACTCGATTATAATAAAGCATAGGGGCTATAAGTCAACGCCGCGGTAGGTTACGACTTGTTGTAACAATTTAAGAATAAGAAGGCTTACGACGTGTCTTAAGTTATCTTGACGTTGTAATTACGGTTCTTGATGATTATAGAAACGCACTCAGCCGTCTTGGTTACTGTATTATTATTATTATTTTTTTTTTTTTATCATATGTATTTTTGCTAAAAATCTTTGCTTTTGTTGTAAATTATTCTTTCATTTATCATATTATCCCCACTCACACCCCTCTGCTCGCTCATATTTTGTATATGATGCAGCAAGACACATAAAAAAAAACATCTTTAGAGTGTCCGAATAATCATATACGATCAACAGCTGGGTTCAAAACCTAGGATCTCTGCTCTTTTGCCCAGAGCACTACCGCCTGAGCTATCTCACCCTTGTTGAAACCGATTTACTTGGAATATATGCAATGAGAGGAGAGAAAAAAAAAGAAATAGATGGAATTGGACAGAGAAGGACGAAAGAAAAGGAGGCGAATTAAATAGAGTGAAAGAGACATGGAGAGAAAAGGAGGGGTGGGGGAGAGATTAATTTATAAATATATATTGCGAGAGAGAAAGATAGATAGATAGACAGACAGACACAGAGAGAGAGAGAGAGAGAGAGAGAGAGAGAGAGAGAGAGAGAGAGAGGAGAGAGAGAGAGAGAGAGAAGAGAAAATATGGGAAAATGGGAAAAGGTTAAAGAAAAAATATGGAGACAGGAAAATTGAAACTGAGAGAGAGAGAGAGAGAGAGAGAGAGAGAGAGAGAGAGAGAGAGAGAGAGAGAGACAGACAGAGAGAGAGACAGAAAGCAGACAGACAGACAGACAGAGAGAGAGACAGAGACAGACAGACAGACAGACAGACAGACAGACAGACAGACAGACAGACAGACAGACAGGCAGACAGACAGACAGACAGACAGACAGGCAGAGGAGCACTGAGTATGGAACATATTTTTAAGGTATAAAGACTAAATTACATGGAAGTATTGATTTTTTATTTAAAAAAATGACTTTATGTGAAACTTTATAAACGATAAAGAAATATGAAAAATGTTGAAGAGTACGTTATAGGAAACATGATATTAAACATCCTATGGGATCTAATGAGCAAAAACTGCGACTGAGAGAAAAACTGAAATGATTAAATGGAACAAGCGTCCTCCACCACTTGCATGCAGAGTGATGGCAGCAGTAGGAGAAGTGTAGAAATCGATAAACCAATCCTGCGGGCTGCTATGACTCACAAAGTACCGGCATCTCTGCCTTAACAAAGAAACATGTTGAATTCTAAATAACTGAAAGACCGTTTTTCGTTTTACTCACTTACTTGGAACAGTTCATGAAAATAAATCCAGCTGTTTTTAGTATAGAAGAACACAACACGCACTGATAGTAATAGTCCGTCTTCTTCGGTTTGTTCTGCGGCATCTGCGCTACCCAACTCGTGCCGGGTTCAACGAACACTGTAAAAAGTGGGCGGTTGGCTTGGAGTCGTCACGCATCGGTTCTCAGTCTGCGAGGCGCACATCGTAAAAGTACAGTCTCCTAAGTCTAAAAATGATATGGCATGTTGCCTAAAATAGTTACAATTATAAGCCAATGAAAAAATAGCAAGCTGTAAGTCCGTATCAGCCATGTTTGCAAATGGCGGATATGTGATCTACTTTGTAAACTAAACATTCCAATAGTTGTTTGACTTGGAGTTGATTTTTGACATTATCAAACTACGCAATCTTTGTTATTGTTACATCTATTTTTGTTCAAACATGGTCAAGCAAACAATTCAAATATTTGCAAGGGTAAAACCCTCCAAAGCAGTCAAAACTGGGGTATGTGTTTCCGTTGGCAAGGACGCCGATTCTTCACTAATCATATAAACGTCTTCGAACTTGATCTAATCTAGATCTATATCTAAATCTAGATAAATATCTGATTTGAATTAGTTGTCTGTAGGCCTACTTTTATTTTGATTGTGTTACAGCTGTATATGTTTCTCAGCGAATGTTAGATCGAAGGCTAAAATGCATCGTCAATGTTCGTTAACATCCACGCAAAGATTGATAATGATGAAAGGAAAAAAAAATCTGTACCAACATCTATAATCTAGATCTAGATAAAGCCCATGTAGATCTAAATTTTGCCATAGGGAATATTATGTACTCTTAGAGTCATAACATTTTTGGAACACAGCAGCTATAGCTGGCTACTACTACTATTTTAATCCTAATTCTATACTTTGTTTAAACAAGATATAGATCTAGGTCTATGGGTCAACAGATATTGTAAAACATGTTTTAATTTTTTTCCGATGCACTTTCAAAATCGATCTTGGCCTATTGCGCTAGTCTACATACAAGTGAGGTTGCATCATACTCTCAATAAAGGCTACATGTCTAGACATGTCTATTTAGCATGTAGACTGAAAATAGCTGGGGCAATCATGATTAGGCTATCGAAGAAGCAGGGTAACCCTAGAGCTACTTATTCCATGTCTAAGGCAAAACGATGAATATTGCCTTTCACAAAAGCCCTTACGTTGATCTGCCTTTGTGGATGAAAAGCAAATTGTTCGATGCTTTGAGTTGCAGATACATTTTCATGCCTTTGTCAAAAGATGCAGCATAGCTAAAAATGCCTGTTTAAGACATGACCAATAAATCAGCCAAAATGTAGATACGTCGCATTGCCCTTAATGATAATTAGGCCCTACATTTTTGCAAATTGGGAGATGGGCATATATATTTATCTTACTTAGTATTTAAGATTTTTTTTTAACTAGCACTAGATCTGTTTCTTAGAGTGTGCGGTTGATGCCTACTCATTATGTACATGATTTTGTAAATCAACCTTTTTTATTTATCTTCAGCTTTATGAAATAGATGATGATGAAGCAGGAAACCCACGACTTCAAATTGTGGTTCCAAGAGAGCTTGCTTCAGGTTTTATAAATAATAAGAAAGAGAACTATTCCTTTAGGTGAGTTAATAACTATAAATAACTAACGTGTAAATAAATCACTAAATATGATTATCAACCACTCTCACAATTATATTTTCCAAATATGACTAAAACAAAATTGTCTCCTTTTGTTGTTGTTTTTTGTTTGTTTTTTTAGCTATAAAAGAATGTCTATTGTATGAGAAAAGATAAAATCAAAAACTGAATTTAGCAACAAAAATGATAATTTCTTATTAGAATCATGTAATTTATTTAAAATTTTTCTTCAATTCACCTCATACCACATTTCGCAGAGGCTATGGTTACTCTAGAATTGAACTTTGATTTCAGATTTGACAAAGTGTTTGACCAAAAGACATCACAGGATGAAGTCTTTGATGCTGTCGCAAAACCTGTAATAGATAAGTAAGTTTTAAAATATTATTTAATTTTTTTGTGTGAGACTTATTCAAAATATGTGATATAATTATATGGTGTTTGTTTTGTATTTAAATAATTACAAGTATTTTGTTATCTGATTTACTTTTTTAAAACCAACCATTGAACAACACTAAGCTCTTTACTCTCATTTGTTGGAAATTTTGCTTTCCACAATACTTATCTTTTTAATATTATTATTAAATAAGTTTCACGCAAGGTTATTAATGTAGAAAACAATTGTGTACCATATCTGAAAGATATTGCAGATTTAATCTATTTAAAATTTCACTTTTACCTAGGAAAGTTC
Source organism: Elysia chlorotica (assembly GCA_003991915.1). Taxonomy (NCBI): domain Eukaryota; kingdom Metazoa; phylum Mollusca; class Gastropoda; family Plakobranchidae; genus Elysia; species Elysia chlorotica. The sequence goes on from RQTK01000512.1 coordinate 47,329, forward strand.
TATTTAGCATCGAATTCAAAAATATAAAGAGACATAGATAAAAATTTTCAAAACAGATTGTGCTGCTACAAAAGTCTGTTTTGAGGCTTTTTAAATAAATTATGACAGTATTCTTTTCATTTCTTTTTTGTTGTTGTTTTCACCCTCTATAGTTTGATTCCCTTTATAATGTAATATCCTTTTTAGTGTGTACCAAAGAAGGGAAATATGGTTTCAAACAATACTCTGTTCCTCTTTCTTTAGTGCTATTCAAGGTTACAATGGCACCATCTTTGCTTATGGGCAGGTGAGTAAAAAGATCAAATATCAACTTTTTTAAAATTTTGCTTTCCACAATACTTATCTTTTTAATATTAAATAAGTTTCACGCAAGGTTATTAATGTGGAAAACAATTGTGTACCATATCTGAAAGATATTGCAGATTTAATCTATTTAAAATTTCACTTTTACCTAGGAAAGTTCTATTTAGCATCGAATTCAAAAATATAAAGAGACATAGATAAAAATTTTCAAAACAGATTGTGCTGCTACAAAAGTCTGTTTTGAGGCTTTTTAAATAAATTATGACAGTATTCTTTTCCTTTCTTTTCTGTTGTTGTTTTCACCCTCTATAGTTTGATTCCCTTTATAATGTAATATACTTTTTAGTGTGTACCAAAGAAGGGAAATATGGTTTCAAACAATACTCTGTTCCTCCTTCCTTAGTGCTATTCAAGGTTACAATGGCACCATCTTTGCTTATGGGCAGGTGAGTAAAAAGATTTAATATCAACTTTTTTTTAAAGGGAGGCTTTAGTATGTATTATGCATACTGAAGTCAGAAACGAGAACCCCTGTACAAACTGAATAAGACCCAACAATATGCTTCATTAATTCAAATGGATCAAATAAATTGTTCCATTGGAAAAAAAGATTCTTGTACATTTGCTTTTTTAATGGGGAAAACTACAAACTTAATTCTCTTTTTTTAAATTTTTTTTTTCATCATTCTCCAGTCCATACACTTAACCCTACTCCTTAAAAATAATTTTTGAACTAAAAATGTTATTTCTCTTTGATTTTCAGACGGGCAGTGGAAAAACATTTACCATAACCGGTGGTGCAGAGAGATATATGGACAGAGGCATTATTCCAAGGTCCTTGTCATATATATTTGAAACGTTTCAAAAGGTATGTTGTCCTAAGTTGTTTGCACTATTTCAATTTTGTTTAAATTTATGAGCTTTAAGATATGATATATGAACCCCAACCACAAAATGAAAAGGTTAACCATTCAAAAATGTTGTGGGAATAATACTTTTTTCAATAGTCAATTTTATATTGAAAAATCTGGCAACACAGGTGGCAACTGGTACATGCAGGAAAAGCACAAACTTCTCTAGTCCAACTGTATAAAAATCATGCCGAAAAAGGTTGACTATAATGAAGACAGTTATATTTTTTCCCAATTGTCTATAGGCCTATATAAAAAGGCCAGCCATTACAAGTGGCAACTGGTAACATGCAAGAAAGCACAACATTCCAGCTTTTGCTTAACCCTTTGAACCCGTAATCCCGCTACAGCGGGATATATTATTTGTCAACTATCCGTAATCACGCTACAGCGGTATCTGCCTTATTTGACTCTAGGCTGTTGTACCGCTATATCGGGATTTGGAGGGGTATGATCTAACGCCTATAAATAACTACCAATAAGATTCACATCCTGTTTAAAATAATAAATAGCGTCAGTTAAAGATGTCCGCGTCCATCAGGCATGTTTTTGATGATATTTGAGTAAGAGCAGTGAGGGGCCAGGAATATAGGTCAATGTGGTAAGGGCAATAGGGTTCAAAGGGTTAATATTGTTGACAATAATGAAAATGAAGTAAGGGCATAGTTGAGCATGCAGCTTCCTATCAGAAGATTGCAGGTTCGATCCCCACTCAGACTGCCACATTATTTCAGTATTTGTTTGGTTGGTTTGTCCCCGGTATCCCGCCTGGGATTCCTTAACTGTTTAGGATCATTCTTGAAACAAAGAAACATTAAACTAGGAGATAGCTTTCCTTTCTCTGACCAAATTTTAAAAATTTATGTTTTGGACCTGTAACAAAACCAATGATTGTAAAGTGACTTTTTTGTTGTAGTAAAATCCTTGGGACTAGATCATTTTCATAAAAAAAAATTCAATATGATGAAGGAGTAGAATGGAAATTATACAAACAATAGTATTTCTAAGAAATATAAAAAAAGTTTCAATAAAGTCCCTCAGCCATAATGACTGAATGAATTTCGAGGAGTTACATCACTGGATCTCAGAAAAATGTAAAAAAAAACGAATTTAATAAATAATTGTTTTTTTAAAATCTTAATTTAGTTAAATAAATGCGCTCTGTTTCCAAGTACCCAGACAAAGTGTTCACAGCCCACATTTCTTACCTTGAGCTGTATAATGAGAATGGCTATGACCTTCTGGATCCTAAACATGAAGCAACAAAGTTGGAGGACTTGCCGTAAGTATCACTAATCTTCTAGTGCCACTTTATACTCTTTTTTTTTCTCCCTTTCCTTCCTGCTCACCATTTCATTCAATAATTATTCTTTAAAAAAAAAGTACAATTGCTTTATATCTTTTTTGTAGGCCTAAAAATTAACTAAAATAAAAACACATTTTGGAACCACTTGTTAAAATTATGTGATAGGCACAAACTAGATATTCTGTAAAAAGCACTTATTAATATGGTCCACAGAATTATTTTTTTTATGAAGAATTTCTTTTACAGGAAAGTTTCTCTTATGGAAGACTCAGACCAAAATATGCACCTAAAGAATCTTACAGTTCACTCAGCACAATCTGAAGAAGAGGCTCTCAATCTTTTGTTTATGGGAGATACTAACAGGATGATTGCTGAGGTAAATAAACGCAGCAATGTTGTTGTTGTTGTTGTCGTCATTGTATATGATAAATAAAGTAGAGATGTACCTTTCATTCCTTATTTTTTTTTATCTTCTTTTCCATTTAAATATGCTATTTGATATATTATTTATCTTTTTTTCTGTTGCACATAGTTGTATGTTTTTTATTACCGTACCCTTTGATGCTAATAGCATCACCATCACATTCATTAAACTTAATGGTTTATATTTCAACGTTTTTTTTTTCCTAGATATGGGCTAAATCGTGGGTGAAAAATATTGTCTAGATATTGCTGTCATATGTAGTAAAGTAGTGTAACAGAAGGTCTATTGTTTTGAACACTATATTCTGTTACTGCTTGAATTCATACATTTGTTCATTACTTTTATAGAGACCAATATCAAGACAATGAGTTTAAAAAACTTCTTTGTATTAAAATACTGTAGAAGGCGAGTTGTAAAAAAATAACTTGTCATCATCAGCTGCATGCTGTTTTTAGTTGATTTGATTGTCATATAAATGGAAAGGGATGAGACCAAGACAGAGACCCTGAAATGCGGGCAACAAAAAAAACGAAAAATAAAAAAGGCCATATTTTGCTTTATGACTATAGCAATTTAAAGGACTTTGGAGAGGTTAATTAAAAAAAATGTTTTTGTTACATTTCTTTCTCGCACCAGACACCCATGAACCAGGCCTCCTCACGTTCGCATTGCATCTTCACTGTGCACCTCACCAGCAAAGAGGAAGGCTCAGCCACCATACGCAGAGCCAAACTTCACCTTGTAGACTTGGCAGGGTAGACATATTCATTCTTTTTTTGAACGCTTTTTGTGTGTGATTTTTGGACTTAAGAGTTTCAGTAAATTTATTAACTGATAGTTAAACTGGTGTGCAATATCTTTCCTATTTCTTTCCTTTCTTTTTGTTTACTCTCATAAATTGACCCTCAATACAAGTACAGGTGTAAGCTGTAGGCCCTATAAGAGCCAAAAAGTAGTCTTATATTGTTCTTGCATGTTTCCACCACTATATTCCTTCAAAGTTAAAAAAAATACTATGGGTGGCTGTTTTATTAATCTGAGCTAAAGTTTAGGTTCGCAGAATCGATGTTTGTCTTTTTTATAATACACTTTGAAATATGATTTAAAATCAAAACTATAAAATGACAAAGTCAGTCATTCACAATTTTTAGACAAATTTTTTTCCCACGGCCTATAGATATAAAAAGGCCAGCCAACACAGCTTTTAATGGGTCATGTCTTGCCTTCATCCTGAGCTTTTGTCTTCTGTCAACGCCGCCTGTCGCCGTATAGGATCCCCCAGGGGAACTTAGAAGACCTTAAACCTAGAGAGAGGGAATTCTCTCCCTCCATCTATAGGGAAGAGCTTTTAAATGGTAACATGCAGGAAAGTACCACAACATTCTTTACATTCCAGCCCAGCTATATAAAACTTTTGCTGAATAAATTGACAGTGATGAAGACGAGGAAGGCTTAGATCCATAAAAAGATTAAAACTCCACCTTGTAGGCTTGACAGGGTAGACATACTCATCCTTTTGTCCAATGTTTTGTGTGTGTGTGTGTGTGATTGTTAGGCTTCAGAGTTACAACCTAAAGGCTGCTAGCTTGCGTCTCTCATGTGCAATATACATGCTGATATTGGAGCTCATCTCATCTCATGTGCAATATATTTTCAATTTTTTTTCGTCTTTTTTATTTACTCCCTCCTGTTATCTCAACACAAGTACTAATGTAAGCCATACAAGAGCCAAAAATTAGATAAAATTTAGGCTCAAATGATATTTTTGTGTTCTGTTTTCTCTGCAAAACAATCATAGGAATGAATCGTTGGGACTGGATTTAGAACCAACGTAAATGAAATATTTTTTTATTGCAATTGATCTTTTAAAGAAAAAAAAAAGCTATCTTTAGTCATCTGTCCTGCAAAAAAGAAAAAATGACGTGGCTTATGCTTGAAAAATTATATTTAGATTTAAATGTATGATATGTGTTTTTTTTGTTATTTTTTTCCTATTCATATTAAAAAATGCTATGAAAGAGGTTTAACTATACTATGGCGTTTGAAATTTTTCTTTTATATTTTTCCTTTACTATTTATCTGTTCAGGTCTGAACGTGTTTCAAAAACTGGAGTCAATGGAACTCTTCTGACAGAAGCTAAATACATCAATTTATCATTACATTATCTGGAACAGGTAAGTTCTTTAACAATGTTTAGAGAATTTAATGACTTGGGGTATAAAAAATATTTAAATTTTTCTATATTTTATATCAATTCCAAAATCAATGGCTGTTTTGCCCAATCTCTTTGAGTCTAGGCCTATATGATTATTAATTCTCAGTTTGAAAAGAGTCTTTTTTTTTTTAAACATTTCTGTCAAATATCTGTCTCTTTGTGATAAAACTGTATTAACTATACCAAATGTCTGTTGACAAAAGGCACCACATTTTTTAAATCCATAAAATTGTCACGCTCTTGACAAGATGCCATTTGAATGGATGAGCGGTTTGTTTGTTTTTTGCTTTGTTTTTGTTTGAAAGATAAATAAACTTAGCACTAGGCAATACCCCCAATTATTATGTTAATTGTTTATATTTAATTATAATAGTGGATGGAGCTGTGTGTATTCACTCTCATTTTCAAAAAATAAAATAAAAAATAAAGTTTATATAAAAATGTTGATAATATCATCCTCTTTAGGTGATTATTGCGCTATCAGAAAAGAACAGACAACATGTGCCATATCGAAACTCTATGATGACATCAGTACTGAGAGATAGTTTGGGAGGAAACTGTATGACATCTATGATAGCGACTTGCTCAATGGAAAAGAGAAGCATGGACGTGAGTGTTAGAAATAAAACATTACATTAATATAATGCTTTCTGGAAGGTTTAAAAGTTAAGTTGAAAAAAAATATACACTCTAGGCAAAACCTAATCATTTTTCTCTTTTTTGGTCATATTTCATTGTTCTGCGCTTTTCATATTTTGTCATCTTTCCTTATTCATTTTTTTTTCTTACTCACATGACAGACTTTTATTATGTCATGAAATCTTAGTATGGGAAAAATGATAATTCAATGGAATATTTTTTATAAATTTGTAGATACAGATCTAAAATCAAGCTTAAAGGAAGCATTTCTAGCTCATGAACACTATTTAAAATTGCAATGCTTACAGTTGTATTATTATTGTGAGTGATCAAACAACAGTAAGCATAAAGACAGCCATTTCACTTTGTAAAATTTCGAGTTGCCAACATTCAATTATGTTATGTTCATTCCTTTCAACCTGAGAATAAATATTTCAAGCTCGCATTAAATTGAGCAGTCAGAGGAGAATAAGTTGGATGAGACAGATTTCCACTTTCATTGTTCACATCAATTGTACACATAATTACTATTTTGTTTATATATTTATAAACATCCATATATACCTTTTTCAATTTATAATTTCAGGAGTCAATATCTACTTGCCGCTTTGCGCAGCGAGTGGCTATGATCAAGAATGATGTCTCTTTGAATGAAGAGTTGGATCCTCGACTATTAATATCAAAGCTGAAAAGAGAAAATGCAGAGCTTAGAGACCAGCTTACAATGGCAACAGGGGAACAATTATCAGAAATGTTAACCCCTGATGAGATTGAGAGGTAATATAAATGAATCGTTGTTTTATTTTTTTTCATTTAAAGTATATTGTGGATTTCTCGCATATTAGTTACTTTGAGATTAGGAATGTAGGAAACAATGATTGCACAGGATGTAAGATTCATATTGCTTCTCTTCCTTTGATTTTGCTCTTAATCCAGATGTGAAGAGGCTGTTAGGAATTATTTACAAGACCCTGACCCAGAGTGTATTCTCAATGTGGGACATGATCTGAGAAAAATACAAAAATGTTTCAAAATTTTGAAGGTAAAAGATAAAAGATATTTTTGTATCTCATACAGATTTGTCTTAATAGATTTCAATTTATTATGTCACAAAATTTGTAGATGTAGGAAATTATTGGTTTTGACGAAAAATAAATGGTAGGTAATGTGAAAATATCAATGTAATTAAAAAGAGCAAATATGGTAAATTACACTTTAAAAAAAAATTTAAGTAAAACCACCTTTGAAAAAAAGCCTGGTTTGTACATCTCATGATGCTAGGCCTGTTCCATGTGTGCCCATTATTTTTTATAAATTTCCGAGAGTTTAAAAACGTTTAGAGATTTGATGTTTATTCATTGGTTTAAAATGGAAGATGGGAAGTTAAATGCAAAGATAAGTATGCCTATGCCAAACCTTGAGCGTGATGGGAATAGGTTAACAGGAAAACTGTAATTAGTCAATAAATCATCACTCCTACAGAGGTTAATTCTAGAGAAACCCCAGCAGCCCCACTCACCTCGGCAGCCAGAGCTCTCATCGCGGGAGGCCATGACACCTGATGTGGGACCCTATCGTGATGCCGAGACAACTAGACTCAAGGAACTGGTTGAGCAAAGAGATAATGAGATCAGTATCCTTGTCGCATAAAAAAATTTAGTTATTCCTTGTTTTATATTTCTTTTTATTGCTGTTGTAGTTGCTTTGCTATGATTGTTTTTGTTCTTTGATATTTTATGCCAGGTGTTATCAATTAATGATTTTTAGACGTAAGAGAAAGGTTAAAAGTAATTTTTTTTAATTATCAAGAATGGGAGTACACATATATCTTATTACTATTGTGATATAGAGATTTCTGGACAAGATGCTGATTAAAACACAGATTATTTATGATTGACTGGAAAGGTTGATACTAAGATATTTCTAGTTATCTCTGTCAGATTTCACTTACGTAACCTTAACCAATTTAAGATATTTTGGTGAATATGCTCAAAAAAGAACGGAAGAGAGCTGCTGATGCTGAGAAGGGAAATGTGAGTGTGAATCAAACCAACACAAAATCAGATGCTGGTGATGGATTTGGTGAAGGTGGTGCTAGTCAACGTAGAAGAAACAGTGATCATGTGACAGGGAATCATAAGTCAATAGCATCTCGCCTGGAGAATGGCCACCAAGAGGGAAGAAACAGAAGACCAGAGAGCGACTCTCACAAAAGACACAATCGACAGAGGACGTTTGATATACCTCGGAACGGTGGTACATCAGCAGCTGCCATTGACAAGGACGACAGAATGAAGACAAAAATTTGTGAGAGTGAAAAATTTGTTTTGATATGAATTATCACCTTGCCATTTTTTTCTTTTATATTAGTTCATTTCTCACAAGCTTTAAAATATATTAAAACATTGTCATCTCTTTTGTGCAATATATATTATGGTATTTTTCAGAATAGACATATCATGGTAATACAATTTTATAATAGTAAAAAATGGTTATGTGGAGGAATGAAAACAATTTTTATCTTCAATTTCCATCGCAGAAAAAAACCCCCAAAAATGGCTGCCAAGTAACAGCTATTCCCTACTGCATTGTTTTTTTTTGTCCATTGTCTAAGATTTCTGTACTTCTTTCATAAAATATCAGCAAATAGTTTATATGTCCAAAAAAATCCAACCCTTATATTCAAATTTTTAAATTCATGTTTATAATCCGTGTGTCGCTACTGAATTTCAATAGTTTTGTAATTTAACGTCTTTGATAGACATTTTTCTTGATCAATAGGTCCATTTTTGTAATTTAACCACTTTAATAAGAAATTTTTCTTGATCAAATATCTTCAATTTTATTTGGTTAGCCAGTTTTCAATGTTTTTGTAAGCATTAAACTCATCTTACCCGGTTCCTCCACCAGTGGGCAACATGTCTCTTGGACGCCAAGAAGCTTTCGACATCTTCATGAGAGATTACAGAGACAGGAAAAAGATTGATACCAACAAAGAAATACTGAAGCAGCGCTACAGTGAGGCCAAGGCATTGGGACAACAGCTTAACAAGTCAAAGCAGAAAATGAGTAAGTTAAACTATTCAACATACTCCCACATAAAGGCACTGATCTCGCTTACAATTTAATTGAAGAAAGTGCATAAATCCTCTCTCTGTTGACAGAGCACTAATGTGTCCTAGGCTCGCCTTAGGGATCTTAGATGAGATAAAGTGTAGATAGATCAATTTATGTTAAATTCACTGGGGATAGGTGTGCAAATGATCTTTTATACCTTTAATTCTGCTAAAGTTAACCTAAAGCATAAAATTAGATTGAATACAATTAAATTCATATGTTGCAAGTTTTGAAAGTAATTGTAGCTTACTGTAAAAGAAAAGGTAACAAAGAAAAGCTGAAAAAAAATGTATCCCAGACGTTACACAAAGTTTAAGGGAAAAATAATATTTCAATTTAATTTAGATTAATCTATCAGTATCATATTTTGAGGCTTAAATTAAAATTATGCGTTGGCTGGGATAATTGGCTCTTTTCTGGATACATTTTAATTGAGACATCTAAACTCAGGGATTTGAAGTGAGAGAAGACTTTCTGAACATTTTCTGTAAAATGACTGGTTCAAAATAATTTTTGGATAGCAAATCCCTAGAATTCTTCTAATTTGTCGTTGATGGAACAAATCAAGCTTGATTCCCTATGTTTTTTTATGTGTTAATGTCCATGTACCACAGTTTTTGTAAAAGAATAGATCTTAGTTCTAACCAGGGAATGGTACAATTTTATCAGTATTAGTGACTTTGAGTTTACTCAAAACACAGAAAACACATCGTAAGTAGAGAGTGAATTAAAAAGACCATAAGGAATGCCATCACATTTTGTAGTCATTTAAACAATTTTTGTCTTTCCATATTTTTTCTTCCAGGTCATTTAAAAAACTCACTTGCTCAAGTGACTATGTCAAAGCAATATGAAATGGAGAGTAAGTTTCTAATCAATCAAAAAGCATTAAACTCTGTTATTGTTGACTTGAGAATGAGTGTTTTAAATGTTTTAAGATGAAGATAGTAAGCAATTATTTGTACTTTTTTCTTTTTGGCATACTATTCACTACTTTAAAAAATCAAGGGTGACTGGATGAAATTTTTTTGAATACAAGTAGATTATATTAGAGTTCGATACAATTGTAAAATTTCTTAGATAAATAGATATTGCATTTTTTTAAACAATTTGTTTACTGATCATGTAGAATCTGCAGTATGGCTTGAGTCTAAACTTACTTATAAGTAAATTGAATACATTAACAGATTTTGGCGTTGCTGAAGGCATGGAAGGGGAAACTCAAATGGAGAAAGAGATAAGGAAAGAAATGAATGCAGAGAAACACATGTAAGTTTAGTATGAGAGTGAGAGCATGTACAATCTTTGTAAGTATGTTAATATTTCCTTTTTGTTTCTTTGTAAAAATGTATTGCATATTTTTACTCACAGTTTCATACATCTTTACTGATTTCTGCTTTCTGATTCTGTTTACATAAATATTATACTTAATACAATTAATATGGAATTAAGATAATCAACAAATATTTTTTTTATTTTCTACTATTATTTAATAAGTAGGCTAAAGAGCTGATAGCACGTGAAATTTTTATACAAACTTGAAAATGATTTATATTAACCCCTTGATTTTACCATCAGATACAAAGAAACTTTTAGTTCATTGAGAGAAATGAAAACAGAAATTGAGCATCTACAACATTTTCTAGAGAAGTCCAAAGTTCAGTTGATGAAAGATTTTGAACTGTGGTGGGCAGAGCAGTCAACAATGAACCCACAACAGGTGAGGTTTCTTTTTACTTGTGTTAATGTGTTATTTTTTGTTGTTGTAGTAATTACCGTAGGTTTAAAATAATAATTGATCTCAACGGTTAATACAGTAAACGCAATGAGTAGTTCATAATTTTTTACTGCAAGTCATAAAATGTGAGCGGGTCTGAAATTACAGTGGAACATTGTAGTCAACAGGAACTTCCTATTCAAATCTGTGTAAATTTTTTTTCCTTTAAGTTTATGAAAATAATTACAGTATAGGGCAACATAATAGGGAATATAATTTCACTAAGAAGTTATTAATTCTATCTAAATAAATCCTAAAGCAGGAACCATGGCTTCCAACTAACTAACATAAATTGGAATTTGATTTATGGTTTTTAATATCCACAACTACGAATTTTGTATTCCATGAAAAGGGGGGCAAATTGGCGCAAGTGGTAGAGCATTGGTCTCCCAATCTGGAGGTCTGCAGTTTGAAACTCACAATCTGTTAAAAATTTAAGGTCGATTTTGTCCCCTACTGGTTGGATTCAGTGTCAGTTTAATGTGATTGGCTGAGACTGGAATCCAAGTCTCCACACACTGTCTCTCTGTGGAAGCACTTACAATTGTCAGACGTTAAGTCTAGGAGCTATCCACACTATAGCCTATATATTGCTTACGTTGGACATTAAGCAAGCAACTCATTTCATCTCGCTTTTCAACATCCGCAACAATTACTATATAAGTATGAGTATTGTATTTCTTGAACATATTTTTTTCTTTCCTCCTCTGTTGTGATGCTGTGACTCTCAGAGTGTTACCGAGTCTCTGACATCTGTGGCCAGTGGTCGAGTGATGGCAGCATGGAACACTCCTCCAATCACACCTCCCACCCCTGGCCCTTCTGATAGCCATACTTCGTTCAGATCATATTCTCAGAGTGGACACGGCCAACAACATACAGATCCCGTCATTAGAGGAAGTAATTCCTCAAGGCAGACAAAGTTTGTGAATTTTTTAAATTTTATTATTTACGGCCATGGCTTATGATAATAAATTACACAGCGGTATTCCCTTATAAACAAACCTGTCCAAATATGAACTATTTTTGAGGTACCAATTTGCCTTTTTTTTGTAAACTTAGCAGTCACTGTTTAATGTAAACTTGGGATAAAATTAAAATAAACTTTTAGGCTGTCTTCAAAAGGTTTATTTTAAGCAGACTCCTATGCATTTGTATAGCCCAAAACCTTGATATAATTGCAAGCATTGTGATAGATGGACAGTGTTTTTATACTATCAGTTATGTTTTCTCAAGTTGTAAATATTTTCTAATTTCATTATCTCAAGTTTGGATGTCTGAAATCAGTTGCAAATATTATTATTTTCCTTATTTTATAATCTTAAGTTTGAATGTCTATATTAAGTTTTAACAGTGATGCCACCTGGATAATTTTTGTTTTTAGGGAAATTTTTCATGAACCAGTACAGCAGCGTATCAGATTAAGAATCTCAAAACACACCCCAATCAATGTCAGTAGTATATTAAAGCAAAATAAGAACGATGTACTTTTTAATCCAATTGTCTATTTGTATGCTTTATTTTTATGGTATTGAGAGAATTTACACATTGTATAGCTAAGGTGGAACAAAATGAGGGTGGTTAGCAGGACTGGCTGCTTTTCAAGGCTTTACGAGCATTGATGTCACATTTCTTCTTAGCGTGGCTATTCAAGGCTCTTTTTCCGTTGGAACCATAGTTGATTCTAGTTTTACATGTGATGCAGTGAGCCAAACCAGCTTTTTAAAACTTTTAACTCAGTATTCCAACAAGAAATCGCCATTTGCATCTTTTTTGGCTAACCAAAGCCAATTTTCACTCCTTTATCAATTTCTTCAATGTCCAGTGGACCAAAACGATCAACAAAATTGTCAAATTCCACCACGCACCAAATTTTATTTCTAGATTCTATTTCTAACCAATAACTAATGAAAGTCTAGTCTAGGTCTATTTGAAGTCCTTAGATCTAGATACTCCTCCTACAGCCCTAGTTAAGACTTAGCCCACTAGATCTATAGGATGCAGTTGCAATTTGAATCACACAAAATAAATCCAACTAAAGTCTTTGATCGAGATTAGCAGATCTAGGCCTAAATCCAATATTCCGAACTCAAATTGAATGGACGGATGTTGTTACTTGGTTAGTTAATAGTGTATGCTCAGCGATGTTCATACTTTTTTCCGGTTTGCTTATTCTGTTGTTTTTCTTGTTTCCGTAAATCAATGCACGGCTGCCCAAAGACTGACGAAGAACTTTGACGGACATGAACGGAACTTGGACCGATGATTTTTTTTAACGAAAAATGACGGGCTATTATTTTATTTTTACGGAATTCTGTAAATTTACGGAAAATTGGCATCACTGTTGTAAACATTTCCTAATTTTACAAACTAAATTTAATTGTAAGTTTTTCCTCATTTTATAGTTGTAAAATATAAAATGAAGCAGACGTTCATGATATTATATAATTTTTAATTTTTTTTATCTTTATCACAGCTACAAACCTTTGTCAAGGCCACCCTCAGGAGGAGGCTCTACAGTTGGACAGTTCACTTTGACAGGAGACAGCAAAGTAGATGCAGACATACAGGCCTTTGTAAGGGCTCGGCAAAATATTTTGCAAAAAGGTGACTGACAAAAATAGTTAATATCACAATTCTTGACAACATACATAAGGTTTTACCTTTTCACTATATTGCTCACCAGTAAATTATTAATTTAAATAATTATTATTAATTAGCAATTAACTTTCTTGATCAATAATTTCTATAGATGAAAGAAATTGCATAACATTATGACCCAAAAAAAAACCTCACCAAAAACATATTAACTTGCTCTAAGAATGTTAAGAAATCTTCATGATTTTTTCCCTTTCAAATTCAAAGAATTCTTTACTGTACTTGACAATTTTTTTGTTTTTTTTGCTGAATACATCAAGTCAAGATATCTCAATATTTTAACATATGGATAACAAAATATTTTTTTTTTTTAACATTTCCTCAGTTAACACGAATCAAAGATGATGTAAAAGGAAGGACCCTTCAGATCTAAGTTGCATAAGAGTTTGTATTGCCATACAAAATCCCAACAAACTGCACTTGAGAAGCGAAAGCAAAAAAGTGAAATTTCTAAAACATTTCAAGAAATTTTGTATCTGACTTTCAACAGGACTATACATTTTTGAAATAAATTTTACTCACACCTAATTCCTGGCAAGCCAAAGAGTGCCTTAGAACTCGGGTGACAATAATTGTTGAGGATCAATGAAATTTAAAAAAAAAACATCCCTTGTGTATGAGACAGTGGAATACAGCCTCAAGATGAATCATGGCTTTATATAAACTTTTCCCAAGGAGCAAGTTGACTTTACTTTTCCCAAGGCGCAAGTTCACTTTTCCACTCTTTGCAGTCACTGTTTAATATAAGCTCGGAATAAATTTGTAGGCTCTCTCCAAGAGCTTTATCTTAAAGGGATTTCACTGTCAAGGAACTGGAATTCCTGACACAGATTTCTTGATTTGGTGCTTTTTTCTTGAGTTGTTATTGAGGATTCATATCATATTTATTCCATGGACTTATTTAATGTACAGTATGCTTGCAAATACATCTGTAAACTATGAAAGTAGGAAACTCTTCATTCAATTAGCCATGGTGTTTAATTAGAGATTAACAGAGAGTATTTTTTTTTTCACCTTTTTGTTTTTGTTTTAACATGGTGCAAGCTTAAACCATGCCTCAATATCTTGAATTGTTAATACATCATGACTCAATAGTTTCACATTGCCAAACAAGAAACAAGCCAAAAATTAAAAATTTTAAAATTTATTTATAATTAACCTAAAAATCATGGGAAGAAAACGGGTTTAACATTTTAAAACAAAGATCACCCTAAAGTTAAAAAGGCAAAACATAAATGTTTAAAAATTACAATTCTGAATTCAATACAATCAACACCTACTGAATAAATTACTATTAGGACCAATTTCATTCAGTCTACCTGTAATTTTTAAAAGTATTAAACATGTTCCAGTTGTTAGTATTATGTCTATGCATTCAAATAACGACAATAAACTAAACATATCAAAGAACATCGTAACTATTGTTTTGAGTTGGCATGAGAGAACATTTGAAAGTGAGTACATGCATGTTAATTTCAAAAGATTTTCATTTCTTTCTTTCTTTCTCTTTTGAATGGTCAACATTATATCACAGATCTAAATCTTCAAAAAACAGAAGAAGATGCACACCTCTTTTGACTAAGTACATTAGAATATCATGCATCTAAATTATGGACAATGTAAAAAAACACATTTGCAACATGTGCGGTTTTATATGATTTAAAATATGCATGAATGCAATATCATACAGTAATTAGTGTGCAATCTGCAGTTAAAACTTTTTATACGATACATATTTACAACTATAAATAAAGGTGCCAAAAGGCACTTTAAAAGCAAAAAAAGTTCAAACAAAGAGAGAGAGATAGCCAAAAGGTGAAGAAGGTGGGGGTGAAGGATCAACATCTAACATGTAACAGGATTAAAATACAATCATAGTTTAAATTAGAAAAAAAAATTAAAAAAAAACAAACAAAAAACAACCAACAGAAACACTGACAATGCTGCATTAAGATAACAGTTAAGATGCCAAAGAGGGATCCAATAAAAAGCTGGAATTATGACCAAACCCATCACTAAGTAAAAGTAAAACAAATCTTTACTTTTGTACTTTTCTGTGCTTATGACAAACTTCTTTTGGAATTGAAAATTTGTGATGTTACAAGAACAGCTTTTCCATTGCCTTTCTTTGTGTAAGTTATGTAGCTATACATTCCATGATCTATTATAAAAAAGGTTTATGCCACAAATGGTTTCATACATTTCTTTTTCCGAACATTTTACTTTACTTGGTGTGGTAATGACCAGGCTGTGAAGTCTCCCCTTTTATTTATTTTCTTATCAAATAGTTGCATGATTTCAGCAATTTCAATAAAAACGTCATGGTAAATTAAGCAAAGTAATTTAAAAAATCCAATATCATAACATTTTACTAGCGTTTCTAAATTTGATTATTGTCTGCCTTTCATAAAACATGCTAAAAATTAATTCCTAGAAGAACTTGTTTATCCCTATGATAATGATTATCTCATAGATGCTTTGACATGTTGCTTAGTTTTACTTTAAAAAAAAACCCTACTAAAACTACTACCCGCTTCTTAAACAAAAGAAAAATGTGTGTGGCAGACAAGTGTGTTGGCGCTGAATTTAGAACGATGCAGAGGTCTTCGGGATCCAGACAGAATTCTTCCTCTTTCTCTATATCTCTGCACCAGAATAATGTGATCAGCCTGGGTATCCTAAACTGGCGTCCCATCGCAATATAGGATCTTTCTTTAGAGCTTGTAGACAGCTCAAGTTTAAAAAATTATGTTCCTGTTCCACAAATACATTACAAAGAGAGAGAGAGAGAGAGAGAGAGAAAGAGAGAGAGAGAGAGAGAGAGAGAGAGAGTGAGAGAGAGTGAGAGAGTGTGTGTGTGTGTGGCTGAACAGTATCAGACATGCCAGATTCTGGGTACCGTCAAGAAAAAACAACCATTCCCTACAAGCTGGACTTTTCTTACTAATCTTAGTATAAGCTGAGACAGAGGTCCTGGTGAACCTGCCTTGTATCTGTGGGGCAGCACATAAAAAACAGACTTTTAAAGTCTTGTGATCCTTCGCCATATAAGATGCTCATTAAGAGCCTAAGAGGTTGTTCTCTCCAACAAAGAGTCTCTAAGACGCATGAACATTACATTGTGCACACACAGGCTAGAGTACATTGTGAAATGTAAAGCATTCTGATCAATTATAAAATAATATAACGCACTGGTACAGTGCCCGGTGGAGCAAAGGAATGATGATTTGAAAAACAAATTGTTTTCTTACACTAACTTGACTGGTGGCATTTTTATGACATATTTTGACATTAAATATTTCATCCATTCAAGAGCAGCTTTATAATATCTATATAAAAATGTAATCCATCTAGCTGTTATTCAAATTAAAACAAAAATCATAAAAACTATAATGACTTTTTTTTCTCAATTTAAATGCTGCTATAATCAGATAAATAAACACAAGTTCGGTTGTACAGTTGTACAAATTTGAAGATGATTTTACAAAAATCAAAAATATGTTTACATAAGGGTGAAAAAAAGAAAACTTTCATAGTTCTCAACACTGGGCTAGGGCATGAATGATATAACCAATTTGTAATATTAGTTTAAACACAACCAGAAACATTCATGTCCTTTAGTTTTTGTTTTGTTTTAGTATTTCACATAAAATAAGCAGTGTAGATTCTCTCCGGCATGTGACAAACCAAATTCTGTGTGAAAGGACTTCAACTCATACACTCAGGTGGCTGTGTGAATGTGAAAGATATCACCAGATCTCTTTTGTCAGGCTACGTAAATCAAACCAAGGTGACCTTATATTAAATTGAATAAAACAAAGATAGCACTTGCACTAATATTTGTGTTCCGTTGCTTTGGTGATCTGTACAATACAAGACATCAGCCCAATGTTTTATTCAGCAGTGTATGTCCATACAAATTTGGTTCAACGATTAATTTCTTCATACGGTTTGATTTGGTAAACTTCTCCCATGCCTTTTGATTTTCCATCTCTGAAAAGTAGTCTGGACCCAACTCGTATATGTTCTGGCTTGAATTTGAAAGCGAATGTCACCCTTGCCTTCTCGTTTGTTTTGATGTGAGGCTGTGGAATGAGAGAAATTTTCAATAGATGAAGGCCTTGCAGTCTTAAAGAGATTGTTATCAAGCATAAGCCAATATTCAAGTCGAATGGCAAAATGAGGGCAGGACAGTTTTCTTTTTCAAACAGCATTGTGGAACATAATGTGATTTTTTAAACAAAACAAAAAACCCTTTGTAAGTTTGAACAATGTGCACTTAACTCTTTACTCTCCAGGAGCAAAATATTATTGAATGGTTATTATTATTCGGCATGTATCACACTGAAACTAGTTCTTCAGCATTATTTTTTAATGACTATATCTCGTTAAATCTCTGTTGTATCAAAAGTATTTTTAACCCCTAAAGTAAATTTTTCTGTAAAGTAAAAAGAGTCAGAGGAAACCAAAAATCTGAGGGATTCATTCTTTTTCAGGATCTGTGCTTGATCTAAGCCAGCTTAACTGAATAGAATACAACTATCATTTTGAAACATGATGAAAAGTATCTTTTTCTCCTGGTTTTTTTAACAGATGATTTTTATCTCTATATTGTTTTCATTTTCTTACCCTCTAAGCTTGTGTCTCTTACTAAAAGGCTTAACATTTTTAGACACTGCAAAAATTTTCATCACAGGTTGACAGTTTCTTTGCAACAGTGCAGTTTTCTTCTTCAATTGTAATGATTTGCGATATTTTAAAATAAGGATAAAATGGCCTAACTAATATTCAAATTATTTCATTTTTGTTTCTTTTCAAATGGCATTTTTGTTATATGTTTAATGTTGCCTGTTTTAAATTAAAAAAATCTGTCTCATTTTAAACTAGCATTGCAAAACATTAATATAATATGATATAGATATATATATGTAAACTTTGATTTTGTTTCAGGACTATTTTAAAAATCTTTGCTCAAGCCATTTTATCTTAAAAACGGTATCTTTATGTAAATAATTCTTCTTATTAAATAATACATATTTCAAGCCCCACTCTTTACTTCGAGAGGTCTTTGGTTTGAGGAGGTGGCAAGCATTTATTCCAAATAATACCTCAAGGTCTATGACAAACACCAATACAACATGTGTCAAGGAGTAGACATCTATTTTCCAAAACCTTTTACTCTTAGCAAAGAAAACACACTTCAAAATGCTTTTGGATCATTAAAACTTTTCTAGAAATGGCATAGCGGACCATTGGAATGTAACAAATTCAAAGTCTGCACTCTTAAAGCAGTGACTAGGAACAAGTTAACCACAACTATAAGGCTCTGCACAGCCCTTTAAAACACTACTTTTTAAAAGCACGAAATTGGCAACTTAGATATTTACCTCTGTACACACGACATCCGCCGAATTTGCCCCAAATTCACATTTCTGAAAACCAAACTAATGCCAAGCCTGTCTAGAGAATATTTGAGCGTTGTTCTCCTAGATTTCTAGTCGAAGATCAACTCAAGACTTGGTGAATATTTTCTCTGACAGGTATACCAGAATGGTTGCAGAAGAAATAGAAGAGGTATTATATTCTTTTATTTAAGGCCCTTGTGTTCCTCTTTGTTATTGGCCTAAACTTTTCAGAACATGCTACCAAAAACAACATAATAATTAATATTTATCCCCTATTGACTAATAATTTGGAAAAGTGTAATATAGTGGTTTCTGGGGCAGACATAAGCTTTGCAAAAAAAAAAAAGGCTAATATTTTCCAACGACCCAGGGGATTCTGATTTTTTTTTCCCATCTTACCCTGTCCATTTGTGTTATCACAGCTGTTTGGCACACAGTGCCTATGTGGATGGTTGTCTGAAATCCAACTGTGATGCATGTGTTGTGAAAAAGCACATACACATCCGCTTCAAATTCTTTGCAACAGCTTGGTGAAGAATCTGGGCTTATTAAAACCATACCCTAGAAGAGAGAGAGAGAAAAAAAGGAGCATGAAGAGTGAGTGAATGGTTCAAATTTTCTATAAAAGCCCAAGGTAAATTGCAGCAATTAGTGTCCATTTGAAAGAAAAAGAAAATTATGTATAATGACAAATATTGTCAGATCATCATGGATAATTTACTAGGAATTGGGTATTGACAATGTAGGAAGGTTATACACTTAACTTTAGTAAATTTCGTTTATATGCAGAAATATATATAGGAAATTACATACCTTTCTGAGCACATCACGCTCTATGTTTTCTAATGCAATACACGCAGCTTGGCCTCGGACCTAGTTAAATGTACCATCTGCTAAAGAGTGAACAGTTTTCACTTTCACATCCTTAAAACTTCCATTTTCATCTGGTCCTAGCTGAAGTTGATCTCCTTGTCTTATAGAACCTCTGGTGTGTTTGTAAAAAAAAAAAATAAAAAAATAAAAAAAGAGAAATGCACGTTTTCAAACCACAAGAAAAACAAAATATTATTCTACCAATAAGGTTTGTGAAATCATTCTGAAACTAATTAGGGTATGTTAATAATTCACCTCTGAATGATCCCTCCAACTACAGCACCAACACCTGGCACGCTGAAGAGTTCATCGATCTGAAACTCGGTAGAGTCCTGTGCTAAGCGCTCTCTTTCGCTGCTTGGAGTGACGGGGGGAAGAATGTTCAGAAACTGTTTCAGGAGATCCAGATTTTTCCCACTAACACAGGATACCATGAAAATGGGTGTTATCCTGCAGAGAAACAAAAAAAAAAGAAAAAAAAAGGTCATTTAAAAGTTGTATGGTCGATTCATTAACTCGTTAAAGTACAGAGAGCAATTTTAATCACAAGGGTGATAGAGATTAGTTAACACTTATAAGCTTGTTTTCTTTGATTTTGCATGAATAATAGCATCCTCTTTAACAATTGAATGAAAAAACAAACAAACAAGACTATGTTGTTTAAAAAAAGTCATGCTTACCCATTCAAAAATGTCTTTATCAGAGAAAGTAAATAGTGAGTCTGACACACTTGCTATACATTCAAGTCTGCTAAGATAATGAACCATGGCTTTATATAAACCGAGGCACCAATTCCCTTTAAAAAAAAATTTTTTTTCTTACCATTTAATATAAACTAGAGAAAGTTGAATAAAGTTAACTTTTAGACTGTACCCAAGATATTTATCTTTGGCAGATTCCACTGTATATCGTTCTTTTCAAAATTTATTTCTTGCACAAATATGAAACAAATGTCATTACATAACATTATTGTAAAAAATTATACACATATATTTGACATTCCTAGTACAAAATAAACCAATAAAACAACAACAAAATAACATTAAAAAAAAAAATCATAATAACCTCCTTACTTTCTTAATGTCAAACTGTATTTCAAAACCAGGATTGGTGGACTGCACTTCCAAAAAAAAAAAAATAAAAAAATGTATAAACGTGTTGCCCATTGATGGAAAAAAAATCCATTAAATTTATTCCCAAATTACTTCTAGCTGATTCATAGTCGAAACTAAACATAAAAAAACAATAACACACACACAAACAAAAAACAACAACCCAACAATAATGTAACCAAAAAAAACCCCTACTTTTTAGAGTCCAGACTCTCTGCTGCTGTTACAGCATCATCTGAATTCTCTATGCGAATAGGTATCCGCTTCACCCCTGGTGACTTAAGGATGTGCTCCAACTGCTTCAGGGTACGCTCAAGCACTGCCGGTTTGCACATGTCCACTTTATTAATAATCACAAACACAGGGACATTTAGAGCCAGTGCATAACCCAGGTGCTCCTTTGTGGTACCAACTAAAAATTAAAAAAAAAGAGAAAAAAAAGAATGATTGTAAACAAAAGAAAGAAACATGTTCACGAAAGATTGTAGCAGCCTATAAATCTAAAAGTAAAGTTCATATCAATCCCACTTTTGGAAATTTGATATTACAAAATACTATGGCAAGACAAAATTGTCTTTGAAAAATACACCTAATTGGTCAGAATAATTTAAGAATTTCCACACAAACTTTTTGTGCCCCCCCAACAAAAAACAAAAACCAACAAACAAACAATAAAAAACAACAAAAAACCGCAACCCCCTGAAACTACTTTAATTTTGAACGCTTAATAATGTTCCAATTTTTTTTCATTAAAAAAAATACAACATAAGGATAAAGCAAATCTATTTTCTTAAAAGTACATGGCATATACATTTTTCTTTTTACTTTCTTTAACTTATGACTGAGCCACTCAACCATAACACCTTTTTATGGACAGAAATATAGTTGATCATATTCCAATTGCCAAATATTTGGACTATAATATGCAAAGACAGAGAAAAACATTTCTAAATTCAGTTTGCACGGAGCAAATACTAATTGATCCTTGTGCTCTCAGCATACAAAATTAAACTATTTTGTTCCCTTTCATAGTGTACAAACCAAAAAATGTTACAAGTCTTACCTATTCCTGTGTTAGCACTGACAACAAGCATAGCAAAATCAGGGCAATTTCCAGTAAGGCCAAAGATAGTGGTTTTCAGATATTTGTGGTGGCCTGCCAAGTCAATCAAAGTAATCAGCTTGCTGGACTTCTCGCAGATCTCTTCTGCGCTGTCACAACAGCTGTAGTTCACAACCTTCAGATAATGAGGTATTGTAATGTACTAACATTAGTAAAATAAAAAATATGAAAAGAAAATTGAGTGGAGATCTTAAACCTGTAAAATTTCAAAATGAATGTCACTGAATAAAAGCCAAGAAAAGAGAACATTTTCTAAAATCTAGTAGTAGGCATTTGATTTTGAGTAAAAAAAAGAACTGAACATTTTTGCAGGTGAATATACCTTATATTTTCTAGACGGACAATTCTAATTTTAGCATTTCTGAACTACATTATGTCCACAAGAGAAACTTGAAAATGAAAACTAATCTTATAGTATACTTTCAACAATCAAATGTTTAGAAACTAAAAATTGTATTTTAACAATGCACATGGTTGTCTTTTCTCAGATTCTTAATTCTATTTAGAACTTGCCCTACAGTTAATAAACTTATTTATCTGAATATCAAAATGCACTTAAAACATTTATTAAAGATTTAGTTTCTGTAATATCAAAAATATTTAGCTTAATTTTTTTAAAGTATTTAGGACTTGAAACTTAAGTTTTAAAATCTATTCCACTGCATTCCAGTGAGCACTGCTAAATTATTATCTAACAAAAAGAATGAATATCTTTAAACCTTTTCTTATCACATTGCACACATGTTGCATGGATTGATAGATCTATGTTATTGTGTTAGCACATCTTTGCACACCTTCCATTTTGAATATTATTAGAAAATATCAAAGCTTAAAATTACTTTCTATTAATTCCAAAAAAATCCCCCCAAAATAGAGCAGACACACAAAGAATAGGGCTTGAGTCATGCCATGTGAAAAGGCTAAAAGTGAAGCATTTTTATTTCCTCACCTGACCCTGACCATCAAAACCAAGGATTTCGTAGCTGATACTCGAGGTTCGGCCTGACTGAATCTCGTGCAGGTGTCTGAATAGATTGAGCCTGGCACGCCCACGTCCATTGTCCAGTTCTCCCTGGGTGAGCACCCCCAGTAATGTGCTCTTCCCCGCGTCAACGTTACCTAACACTGCCAGCTTCAGATCAATAAACTGTCAGAGGATACAAGTACATATGCATTTTCAGGCTCTTTTTGAAAGGTGACACATTGTCAATTCAGACTATTAAACATCAATAACACAACAACAACAAAAATTGTTAAATTATATAATAAAAAAAGATAACCTGAGATGTCACACCTCAACAATAATATACCAAATAGAGATTAAAGTGACTTTTTAAACTTTTTTTTTTCTGTCTACACCTATGACATTTGAGCTTTTTTTTTTCTTTTGGTGCTTACTAAAAACATAAAGGAAGGGCATTCTAAATTTTGACAGTAGTCAAAACAATCGTATGCTTAGGGTTTAACTATCGCAAGAATAGGCATTTTAAATGTTAAGAAAATTCCACAAAATGGATGACCAAAATTAAAAAAATAACACTTTTCTCCAAATTTTTTGAGCTTTTAAAGAACTACCTGCTGATCATCTGGAACTTTTCTGATCAAAACTTCAAGGGCTCTCTTTCTGTTTCCCATTGTATCTTCCTCAACAACCTTTTCGCGGATGACTTCCACTGAAGCTCCAAGCCTGCTCATTGGTTTGGAAAATAACATTAATATTGATGCAATTTATGTAAACCATCTATCAATTATGCAGTACGAAATTATTGATTAGAGGAACACTTATTAATATTATTCTGTCTCTTAAGAATTTTTTTTCAGTTCTCACATAATTATTTTGTGCTTATGAAAAGTAAAAATAGTATTCACAAATTCGTTTATTCGGTAGGGTGGGCATTAATTTCAAGTTAGTGTTTTGAGCTTGCATTATTGCTAAATACAAAAATTGATCGATCAACTTGACGACGTGAGGTATATATACAAATAAGTCAACATGCAGCCCAGTAATGTGAAAGGTTGTGTTCTTAAAAGGAAAAGTTGAGTATTGACATTAAAAAAAAAAATGAAAGTTGACAGGTCTACCTAATTCATACCTTCCTGCCATTCTGAGAAGAGTGGAAAGTGAAGCATCCAAGTCATCATCTGTGAGACCGGCTAGGAAACCGTTGTCCTCCACACCTATTTCATAGATAGCCTCTCCATGGCCCTCTTCTAATCGCCATTTCATCTGCGTTACCAAATGCTCAACACGGAAGTCGGAGGGATTTACTAACTTAAGCTGGGACAGAAAGTATCAAGAGGAACTTTACAAAAAATTAAAGTCTATTGAGTAAAACACAATCACTGCTGGAAAACAAGTATTTAACAACAACTACAAAAATTGATAAAATATCCAGGTGTTTATTGTTGTTAACCATGAGAGAAGATTCATGTTTTCCTTTATTATTATTATTATATAATAATAATAACTATTATAATAATAATAAAACCCATAAAAGAATATCAATTCAGTTTTTCCATTGATCATGTTTAGTGCATTCTAAGTCATCCACTCACTGATCTCAGAAATACATATTAACATTTCATAAGCCATCCACCACCATTTTCACCTTTGCTTGGTAATAACATGTATACTTTAAACAATGCAAGTTTTCAATTTCAGGAAAGCTAAAACTCTGATGGAATTTATATGACTTTAAAATTTTATGTTTAATATCATATAAACAAACAAACTGAAAAGGCTCACCTTGTATTCAACATTCCCCTCTTCTTCCTGTAAAAAAAAAACAAAACAAACAAAAAAATGTTACATCCAACACGCATGCCCAAATCTGCATTTTTTTTTTTTGCATTGATTTTTCACGATAAAGTTCAGGGTACAAATCAGCATTTAAATAATATAACTTCTATATGTGTAGGTAGCCTAAATCAGGAATCATAACCTATAGATATCATGATATTACACATTATTAATCTTTCAAAAAGAAAAGAACTAAACCAGGTACCTGCTATTTGAATGGTTTAAATATGGAACAGAAAAAAAGGAAAATTTATGTAAGTGTAGGTTTTCTGAACTACATATATGGTTTCGACGACAATAAAAATCATACCTTATAAATTTCACATATATATACTGTGGAAAAATAAATCTAATTGCTACTACAGTATTTGGGAAATTGATTAAAATGTGAGCGATTTCTGCAGATAATTGGAAAGGAATACTTCTCTTTTAGTGACTAAAGCGTTTTCAATAGGCACCCCCGATTTTAACACAACCCAGCAATAATGTGAATCCTTCAAATGCAAGTAAGAAATTTGTCTTGGTTATAGGTTTTGATGATAATGAAAATGCACAAAATACAGTCCCAGAAATGGGCATTCCCTACTGTCTTCGGGTCACCCAAGATAATGATTCACCCGCCTACAGGTGAGGTTATAGATGGCACTATCAGGATATAAGGACCTTGGAGGCGGTGATTCTAAAAGTATCATATTACTCTCGGCGATAAAAAAAAAAACGGCAGCGACAGTAGAATAATTTTAGGGTGGTTGAATTTCAACAAGGGCATTGAATAGAAAAAACTAAGTTCAGAATCTAAATCAATCGAAGGAAAACGTTGTGTCAAAACAGGGCGCAGGGCAAAATTTGGACAAAGACACAATTTTTTGCGAATAGCCAAAATTGTGTGTTGTGACATTTAAGGGCCTCTAGATGTGCGATATTGATATCAATCTTTTGATTTTTTTTTGTAAGAGTCGTTTGCGTTATTTTATATAGACACAAGTGGTCTGGACCCCTGAATGTCGATAGTGCGCTGTAAGCAATTTGTATAGACCTAATAATAACACTGGTTGGGAATAAGCACAGCCTTTTAAAATTACAAAGAATTATTACCTCAGGTGGTAATGTTGAAGGCAGTTCTGCAATAATGTCTCGGGCAAGATTTGTTCTCTTCTGTTCATTGGTTTGCAACTCTAGATCTAGATCTACATCTAGATCTAAACCCGAGTGTATAAGATTTTCATCCTTTGTACCAAACATGTTGTTAGCTGTTTAGTAGATCTTAAATATAAATCTCTAGATCTACAGAGGTCATCTACAGGAGAAGTTGGATCCGCAACGACTAGAATATGAACTAAAATCAATAATTAGGTTTCTAGATAAACAAAATTAGAGACAATTCTAGATTAGATAGTTGATTTTAGATTAGGCCTAGATAAATCTAAATCTAGATCTGCTGTGTCTAGCCTAAGGGATAAGATCCACTGACACGGTCATTATCTCCATGGTACAAAAATTGCAACTTCTTTTCAATATTTTAGTTTATGATACACTGATGCAAAATACTACAACTTCTGTGCAATCAGTGATGTGTCAGCTTTCTAAAATCTAAAAATAACTGGCAATGGTAAGCTGTTCGGCGATGTTCTTTCCGCCATGATAGGCCAGAGTAAATCCTACTTTAGCCAAGTGAAGAATTTATTGTAAAGAACCCGTATGTCTGGCAATAATATTATGGTTTAAAAATACATTGGGGATTCCCAAATCGTGAACGGCGATAACATGCCACATTCTGTAGTCCATTAGTTTTTCTCAAGGGCTCATCATGTGTACTTTATTTTTTTTTTCTTGTAGCTTATCAAATTTTTAACTCAGTTAATTTCATGGCAGCGAGATGGCGAAACTTTATCTCGACTTGAATGAAACGCACCATTAAATTTGTAAAATTTGAAGACAACAATCAGAATGAGTTCAAATTGGGTGTTAGTTTGTTGGTTACAAGTTAATTGATAAAATTATAATTACGTTTCACCTTTATATTGTTCACTTTTCGTTTACACAGCATATACACTTTTTCATTAGTTTGTAGGCTTCATGTATCATACGACAATAATATTTAATTTTATCACGAAAACGGACACCAACTTAAACTTATGAATAAATGATTCGAAGGGAATAAACCCTTAAAAATGTATCACTAACGCTTCGTTTTCATTCAATGGCTTTTCCAGTACATAGAAGAAAATGAAACGACAGTTTTTATTACGACTGTGAAACAAACTGTACGTTGAGGCAACAAGGAGCTCCTCCCTCTATCCAAGATGCCAAAAAGGACTTTTAGAAATTGATATAAAATCATGATGGTGATGACGATGATGGTATTAATGATGATGATGATGATGATGATGATGATGATGATGATGATGATGATGATGATGATGATGATGATGATGATGATGAGGATTGTGATGATGATGATGATGACGATGATGATGTTTAATGATGATGATGATGATGATGATGATGATGATGATGATGATGATGATGATGATGACGACGACGACGATGATGATGATGATGATGATGATGATGATGATGATGATGATGATGATGGTGATGATGATTATGATGATGATTATTATTATTATTATTATTATTATTTATTATTATTATTATGATGATGATGATAATTATTATCGAGTGAACGGTTTTCCATTAAATTTTATGTTTTACAAGACTGAAATTTTAAATGTAATACGACCCAAAGGTGTCTGTGTTATGGCAGTTGTGTATAAAAAAAACAACAAGCAAACAAAAACAAAACAAAACAAAAAAAAACACAATTACATGAAATACGTGACGCACTGCACACATTGCCATAAGGACGTTGTTAATCACGCAGTCTATGAGAATATCGTGCGGAGCTATTGACGCTTACTGCGAGAATAGCGCTCCGCTCTATTCGGGCAATCTGTGAGATTATTATTCGGCGCTACTAGGGCATCATGTGAGCGGGTAGAAAGTGAAGCAGGCCTTAAGAATCCAAGTAGAAAAGTGATGAGGTTTTTGTTTAGGAAAATCGAAACAGATTAGACATTCACTGGCTACAAATTTAACAAAATAGTCAATATTTATTTTAGTGTGGATAAACTGTAAAAACGCATCGCAGGCGCGTCTTCCATACAAACGGTGTGTGCGTGAGGGTTATACAGGTACAAGGCACGGGGAGTGTGTGTGTTTTTACCTCTGATTTCAATACCGTAATGGTATGTTTTTATTTTGCAGTTGTAGGCAAAGAGCAAAAGAAATAGTGCAGAAAAAACGCCCCCATCGTCTCCTGGTCACGGCTAAGGACGGAAGTATTCGAAACCATTACGTAATTTACAGTATCCTTGCGCTTCTTGGAAAATAATTTTTAGTACGGTACGTGGAAAGGGTTTGGGTCGAGAGTTTTCATTTTCATTCTTAACAGCGTCACCTGTGAGGCTCGTGAAGGCTCATAAACGACACAGCTTCACTTATCTACCGAGCTGTCTAGCTGAAGAGAAGTCTACTCTATTTTCAGTTAACGTTGGAATATCAAGATAGACAACAGTGGGGTTTTTTTTTTTATCATGGAGATGACATTTATCTAGATATAGATCTAGATCTAGATCCAGATTTTCAGGTAAAACTATTTTAAAATAAATACCTTTCTAGATTAGATTTATTCATCAGAATTTCCTTCATGTATATTGTTCTGTGTCCTAAATACCCACGAGGAATTCAGCTAGCTTCAATGTTTAAAAGATAAGATAATCCAATGTAATATAAGATAGATAAACTGTAGGCTACGCAGCCAAGGAGGACATTTCGTCTGGGCATTGCCCATCAGCAGCGGTGGATTTGTCACACAGAACAGAACATTTAAGTCTTATTTCAGATATATGCAAGTTACCACAAAAACAGTAGGTCCGATATGTACTAATTTTGAGTGTCATATTGAACATTTAAGCAGGGTAAAACGGCATACATTTTTTTATAATGCAGTGTCAATTCGACAACTCAGTTTGTCTGAACTGCATGATTTGTTCAGATATATTTTGCTCATGGCAGACATGGAGCCATTAACACAAACACGAAGATCTATATATTATTGTATGGCAAGTGGGTAAGGTTCTGACTTCTGAGATTATATATTCGTTTCTCATGTCAGACTGCATTATCATGTAAGGGTGTTGTCTGAAATTGATTATTTTCACAATTCTAACTCATTGGCTTATTTTCAGCTCCTTGTAAACTGTTTTTTCACTTTTTCGAATTACCAAAGTTTCAAGGTCCAAAGACATCTGGGACTTTGTTTCTACATAAATTAATGAAACCTTCGATTCTTTTGTCATCTGTAGCTTATTACACAAATGGTAGCGCTCATCCAAATGTGATGAAACAACTATACTTTTGCTAATACTATTCCTGTATAGCACTCGGCAGTTTCAATGAGTTCATCAATGTTGGTGGCTGTTTTGTTGAAGACTCTCCCATCGACCCAAGACCTCTCAGCAGTCACTTTTGTAATGTAAAGTCTCCACTGTGTTCTCAGATATCAATGGCTTGTAATTTGTTTTCTGTTGTTTTTACTGGTTTTTATTGAAAGGTAACATCACATTAATATGACCAGATCTCAGAGGGGTGGAAATTGCAAATTTTTGTAAGCATCCACATCACATGTCCAGGTGTGCCATTTCTTGAAATTGCACAAAACACATAATTATATTGTTTGTAGTCGGAACACACTATCTACATGTTAGTCTTCTTTTTCTATCCTGTGGTCAGTGCAACCAGAGACTTCAGATATTATCGAGACGTCACATTGCTAAAGAAAGGGAGAGGCTGCATGACCTTTGCTTAGGTGTATCATTCTGGCATTGTGGCAGTCGCAGGCCCAGCTGAGAGTGTTTTTTTTTCATAGGGATTGAAGAAGGAGCGTTTACTTCAACCATTTGTTTTAAATTAAAACTGATTGTATTCTTTTTAAAATCAATATTTTCTTGTAAAAATTTATTTACACAACAACCCTCAATAGTTTAAAGCTGCATGAGCAGTAAATAGGAATAAAAACTGAAGTAAGAAAGGAAAAAAAAATTACCGAGTGAAGTTTATTGGCATATATATATATACTGCTAAATGGTGATTAGGAAAAAGTTGACTTAGTCTCTATTAGTTGTTGAATGCTTGTTTTTTCGTGCAGTACTTTTGGCATTCCTTCTTTTCATGTACACCAGATTTAGTTAATAATTAATGATGCAGTCGAATGTTGACAAAGAGGCTAGTTACCTATCACAAGAACTGCAAGGGAATAATTTACTGTTTTTTCTGTGGTTTGCTTCTGCTATTCCCTCATGATGTTGTATCGCACTTCTGACAAGTGCAAACAAGGAGAAGCACACACACACAAACTCTGCAATAAATAGAAAATCAGTCTACTTGTTGAAGGGACATTTCAAACACATACTGGAATTGTCAGAGAAATTTCTTGGATTTTCAACCACAACTTCACACTATTTCACCCCTGAAGGTCATGGTCATCTGCACCTTGGTGTAAGTTTGACAGATTAGGAACATTGAAACGTGTGGGATAATGCTGTTTTACTGAAGCAGGATTCCTCAAAGTGCCTAGAGCACACTGCAATGCTTTTATTTAGTTCTTTGAGTGTCTTCTCTAAATCGGCTGTCCTTGGTTTGACTACCCATTTTCTACACCTTGTAAAAAAGATATATGGTTTTTTTAATCAAAGTCAGAAAAATGAATTATAGGCCAAACCATGCAAATGGAAATTTGCCAAACTAGTTCGACCAAACTAGATCTAGATCTTTATCAAGAAGAACAATCTTTTCTTTTCTTTTTTTTTAGGGACATTTTTTGTTACGGTATCATTACTTAGTTGTTTCAAGTGGAAAAGAAAAGGAGACAGATCATATCTTTTTTTTTTTACGATTAATGGCAGAGCACCATTTAAAATTCCATTTTTTGCATGTTTTTCATTCGTGGTTTTTACCATGTCACAAGCAATAAACGAACAAAAATACACTGCAATGCTGAGATGCCAAGGCCTTGCAGAATTTCACCTTCTTCATTGTGCAGATAACCGGTGGACTCACACAGGCAAATTCGCCTGCGTGTGGCTTTCTTGCTATAGACCCGTCTCTGATGCAACTCTGGAGGCACCACTGCATCTAATAACCAGCTCTTTTGTGTTCGCTCTGTGATGGCAACCTCCCATCTCTTTCTCTGCCTTCCTCTTTTTCTCTTTTCTTGTAGGTTATTTGAAGTACATTGTTTCGCGAGTCCTGTGGATCTTTTGACATGCCCCTACCATTTTAATTTTTGTCTCTTCACTGTTGTCAGATCTTCATTCTGCCCTGCAGTATTTGTGATTCTCTACTTTAGCGTTTGACATGAGGTTTTCGTGTAAATGTCATCGAGTCTGTGGTAACATTTCATCTCTGTTAGTAATTACTGAATGCTTTTTCTCTAATTGGGCAGTCAGTTTCCAAAACTCACAGGGGTATGGAAATAGGAAGTGCTTATAGCTACTTTTAGCATACATAAGATAATGCATAGGAATATTGCATGGACAGGTGAGGTCATTAGTCTGATTTTTTTGTTTAGCGCAATGTTAAGTAATGTCCTTTTGAATGGGCATCAATTTCAAAAGCACAGCTGTTGTTTATGTAATTTATGG
Organism: Elysia chlorotica; assembly: GCA_003991915.1. Taxonomy (NCBI): domain Eukaryota; kingdom Metazoa; phylum Mollusca; class Gastropoda; family Plakobranchidae; genus Elysia; species Elysia chlorotica. The sequence continues at coordinate 78,697 of RQTK01000512.1, forward strand.
TCTTGAAGATCCAAGATACTTTAAACTGATAATACTCTCAAGTGTCTCTCCTGATGACTTTGATGTCCATGTTATAATGTCTGTACACTGCATTCAACCACATTCAGATGTGTGTCTCAGACTACTGGGTCAAGTCCGCCTGGGACATTCTCGTACCCTCGCCTTCCTACTGAAGAGCCTCCACAATGCCATACCTGCAACTGTCAATTATCAGTAAGTCACATTCTGGTAAACTATGCGCTTTCTCACAGGGAAAGGAATCTTCACCTTATAGTAGTCCTCAGCGAATACCGACGTTTCTAAAGGAAATTGATCATATAATAAAAATTAACTGTGATCGTTCCACACATTTATCATTTCAAATGCTCTACTGTCTACATACACTTTACTTTTAACCAATCTTTTTATGCACAATTTGTATAATTTTACCACTCATTGAGATAAAAGAATCACCGTTGCAACTAGAATAATGTAAGAACTGTATCAGGACATCATGGGCACAATGTAGATGTTACCTTACTGACTTGCTGTAAAAACAAACTCACCCACTCATTCACTCACACTGGTGTTATTGGTCATCAGTTTGGGTTTTTTTGGCATTGCTCTCCATGTTAACCTTATTGAAACCCCCAAGAACTGGTGTGAATGAATCTGGGTGTTATGTGTCTAAATCATGCATCGTGTTGCTGATGTCTTCTTTGAAGTGGATTTAGACAAAATAAATAATAAAGTTAGAGCATTCTTGGTTGAGATAATAATATAATGGGTTTATAGAAGCCTAAAGAAATAATCTGATATTGTGGCTGTTAACCTTCATTTTTTTATGTGTCCACATTGTCGTTGCTTTGTGCCTATTTGTACTTTTCATTAAGGTTTAAACACACACCTCCATCCCCTTGTGTCTGATTTCATTTGTCTGATCTGATTGAATTCGATTAAATATATTATAGAAAAAAGTGGCTGTCATTAATAATTTTATTGAGCTCAATTTCCTTGAAACTCAGTTATGTTCTTCCTCTGTATAAACGTATATATGAATATCGACAGCCCGCTTCTAATTCATCTGGTTTGTTATTGAATGACTGCGCATTACCAATTACTATCACTAACTCCAGCTTTTTCCTCTCTTTTCCGATTGCAGGTTTTTTATATATATTTCATAATAAAAAATGCGTAGACTAGTTATATGGAGTGGAGGTGTCAGATAATGCTTTGATAATTCAAGATTGTATGAATCCATAATGATTTTAAACTACATTGTACATTTTAGAAGCGTCTAATGTTCAATTTATAATTTAAGGTCTAGTTAGCCTCCATAAATGTAGGCTACACGTTATCCACTCAAAATCTAGGATGAGGATTCTTGATTGTTGAATTTAGATTAAAAATGACAGATGAAAGCCAGTTTAGAATCCAGCTCTTAGGCTTATCTGATTATGCTATTAAAAAGCCTCTGTAATCTATTTGAATCAGTCAAGTTTTAATAATAAATGATGAAGGTAATAATAATAATAAAAATAATAATAATAATAATAATAATAATAATAATAATGATACAAATAATGATTATAATGATCATAATAATAGAAATAAATATGATGATGGTGATTTATTATTATTATTATTATTATTATATAAAATATGATGATGGTAATAATAATAATAATAATAATAATAATAATAATAATAGTTATGAAAAAATAATTGCTCATTTTTTTTCTTATTTCCATTAAAAGATACATGATTATGTGTCTGTTCATTTAAATTTCAGCTACTAGATCCAGATATGAAAAACATATGCCTACATACATATTAAAAAAAAAAGTCTTTATAGGCCTAATTATCTATTTCCAATAAGTTTTGTGAGTGAGGCATTATTTTTTCATTCTACTTTTAGCAATATCAAACTTATTATTTCAATTTAAAATATTTTGGAATATAAATTTCAGATAAACATGCAATAATTATACATGATATATGTGTGCATCAATGTCAAGGATATCTTTTCTATAAAAAAACAAAAAAAAGGTAAGAGGCAGAGGATTACAGTAGCATACACACCAACACAAAAATTGTGTGGAAACTGGATGCAACTAGTCTTTTTTTTCAAAATTGAGTCTTAAAAAAAAAAACTTTTCTCATTCCTTTAATGTTAAAAACACTTCTTTTAGTATCAGTTTCGTTTTGCATCAGGAGACTTTCTTTTAGGGATGGAAATAGACTGCTTTTTTCCAATGAAAAATTTTATGTTCTACCATGGAACTAAAAATAGCTTTATGTCTTTATTGTCCAAAAATGTAACCAAAGTACAGCTCTTCAGGTCAAGATATTATGAAATTGTCCGGTTTTAGAAAAACATTTTTTCCTTCTTCTTTAACAATATCTTCAGATCTGCATGTCTGTGCATACAGTTTTGAAAGCATACAGATTCATTCTCTCTTCTACTGTCTTAGGACACCATGGACACAAAATAGCCGTTACTGCGCTGACATGTGCCATAAAAATAAACTCACTCACTCCCTGGTCAAAAAGAAATCAGAGTAGATGGTATAATTAAAGAGCCAGCCATTAAAAAACTTTGGGTGGTGAATTTGGAATTGAATTTGCTAAAGCTTAATAAGGGTAAGAAATGCTCTCATCTGTTTTTTTTTGTTTTTTTTTAAAAAAAATAAAATAAAAATACATGTACATGTATTTACAAACTACATTGAGGTTGTACCACTTACCATTCAGTTCTCCTTTGATAATGCAAACTTTATTCTTAGTCGTTCAATAATTTAAGTGTTTGTGAATAGTAGATTCTAAGTCTGCTAATCAGCCTTACAGGATGGGCTATTTTGAAATACCTCTACTGTTACTTTCTCACTTTTTTTGCCTTGAAACCCTTATGTAGGAATTATTTTGTCATGATTAGTTCTAATGCTGAACAGTATACCTTGTTCAAGATTGATGAGTTTAACGATACACATCAAATTTGTCATGGTTTGGATGGCAGTATAGTTTTTGGTTTGGCCTGCTTTTGCTATGATTTTGACTTCACTATAGAAAGTGAGTTCTGCTAAGTATGACCGTTTCTTTAGCACCTTGTCCTTCTAGACTGCCTATTAATTTCACTCTATTCTGTCTTCTCTTTAAAATGGCATCCAATGTGAAGAAAATGACTTTGTTGTACAAATATGTGCGTTTCCTTATTTTATCTAAGGGAAACTGTAAATGGATGTTTTAGTAGTAATAAAATTAATATAAAGAAAAATAGTGAATCTGCAACCATCTTAGAAATGGCTTAATCATTTACTGATAGATACCTAAACCTGATGGAACAAATAATAAGAATTAAAATGCTAGGGAAGAAAAAAATTGTCCCGTTCAATAATTCTCCTACAACATTAAAAAATAGAACAGCTTGATTCTGCTGTACAGTGTATAATCTAGCAACAGTTGTGATCTAGTCCTAAATGATGTTTTAGGAAACTTGCTTTTGAAACATGTAGACTATTAGGAAAAGCAATGCTAGACTAATTTGTTTATTTGACTGAAAATAAAGAGGACCAGATCGTTATAATGCGCAAAATCAACAACGAGAACAAATACTTGTATACGAAAATCTAGATTAGCAATAAGAAAGAAAATGCAATGCAGGTAGGCCCTACTTGTTTAAAATGCACTACATGACTATAAATTATTAAGTGTATAGCTTGGAAGAAAATGAGCACCTGATAAATAATAATCAAATGGGTTAAACTTGAAACTGAAAAACAGGTGTATAATTTCTCAGTCATCAATAAGCCTTAAATTTCTACATGTTTCCCTCCCAAAATCTGTAAACCACCATTTTTTGGAAATCCTAGAATTACCAAATGTATGCATTTTTTAAGAACTTCAATTTAAAAAAAAGAAAACATTTACTCTGGCATTTATCCTTCCTCTTTCATCATGAGGCAGTAGATGTACATAGTTTAAATGCAATTTTTTCCCTTCATATTAGAAATTGTAACTTATGTTTGCCGAACTAGCTGAAGAAGTTAATATTTATAACAAGTCACGCAGCCCTTATCAATTCCTCTAAGATTTTCTACCTCTTAAGTGACATCAGAATGCTCTTGTTGACAAGTATTGTATCATCTGTTGCAGTTCTAAAGAATAATGATGTTGAGAATGTTGTTTTTCAAGCTCTGATCATGTAACTATGGATAAAAAACAACAACCCACAAACAAAGAAGCAAAAACAACAACAACAAAACCCAACAAAACCTGATTGTGCTCAGTTCTTATTACTACCTTCTAAATTGCAGATGATAAATTGTTTATGACTATGTACTTCATTCTTTTTAAAGCTTTATGTCTCTTATGTAATTCTTATGTAATGTTTAATATTGACGAACTTTGTAAAATGAATTTCCCCTCGTGGGATCAATAAATCGACCTGCATTCCTGTATTCCTGTAAAAAAAAAAAGGGCTACAGGCGGCACCAGTGTCTTATAACCCAATTGCTGCTCTTTCATGACGATGGCACAGAAAATCTAAGAAGCTCCCACTTCATATTCACACCATGTTGGTCTCACAATTAGTTTAGCCACCTAGGCCTACTTCAAGACAATGTGCACCAATACACCATCGTCATTGTCCACAACATTGTATGATGCGCTGCTCTTGTCATATCATCATTACAAACAGCATCCATGAAGATTGAGAGAGTGGGCCTATTGTCCATAAAGGAAGGTGTGTCTTAGTAGCTTTTGAAAATGGCACGCCTATATGACCAGTCAAGTCGAGCTTTGAGAAGTGCATTTACTTGCATTCGCTCATCCTAGTGAAAGATTAGGCAAAATGGACAAGGTTGCAGATTTGTCACTGCGCCTTTTTTGCAAACTTGAACAATGCAGTACAATGAGCATGCGTTATTTTGTAGAATCAGTACTAGAAAAGATAAAACAAAACACAGGAGCTGATGCATTGCAACAACATATGATCAACTGGCTGACACATCTCCCTATCTTTTTTAAAACATATATACAAAATTCAAATATGAAAAAATTAATACCCTGCCAGTATGTCTGTTTTAGCTGTACTGTTCTAGAAATAGATGTATGACTTTTGTATTCTCATATACTTATTTTATAAAAATGTATGTGTATCGTTAGACTGTACCTAACAATTCAAACAAAACAATAAATTTGTTTCTTGTTTTTTTTCTCTACAGAAAACTTGTATTGCCTTGGCTAATCAACATAGAGAATAATGGACCAATTTGAGGAAAGAGACACTTCCAACCAGCAGCTAAATTTTGAGCCTGATAACAGAGAGCAATTTCATTCACAGGAAATGATGGATGATGTATGCTGTGGAAATGGTCCGAAGCAGGATAATACTCTACCCAAGAGCTTTGCGGGTGGCAGTAGTGCATTGGATGGTCTGGATGCACAGAAAGGTGATGTTGAAGCCATAAGTAATGTTTCAGACAGCCAGAAAACAACCAATGAATCGTCCAGCAAAGATGCCATCAGTAAGGTCCCAAATGCAGGCCAAGCGTTGATAATGGCATCGAAATCTGGAGATTTGGCAGTGCTTGATCGACTGCTGCTGCAAAATGATCAGAAGGGGCGGGGTAAACAAGCTATCTCACAAGCGGATCTCAATGCCTCTCTACTGGAGGCTTGCAGGGAGGGCAGGAAGTTCATCGTTCACAAGCTTGTCAGATCAGGGTCAGAGTTAAATGTGAGAGGCAAGGGTAGATGCACAACACCGTTGCATTTAGCGGCAGAGCAAAATTTTGTGGACATTGCTGACTTCCTACTCAACAAAAACGCTGATGTGAATGCTCAAGATGGCCATGGAAACTCAGCCCTGATTCTGGCAGTCCATAGAGCAGGAAGCTCAGACATGCTAAACTTGCTTCTAGCTCATGGTGCCAAGGTGAACCACAAAAACTCACAAGGCGTCACAGCATTAATGAAAGCAGTTGAAGTTATGGATATTGACGCTGTTAAGATTTTAATGTTAGCAGGGTCAAATATACGTAAGAGAAATAGGCATGGACTAACAGCGCAAGATATTGCTAATGACATTGACTTTCCTGATGTTTTTGGCTTCTTACAAAATAAAAAACAATGTACGGGACTTTCTTATTATAGCTGTGCCAATTCATTAATGGATGTACACAATAATCCAAAGGCTTTAAAAAGTCTCCTTGATTGTAGATATTTAGAAACCAAAGCCATGTCAAAAGACTTACCAGAGAGAAAATACGACAAAAATAAGGTTAAGTTGGACACACTGGGGCTGCTCATCAAATCCATTGGCTCTGATGTTATGGAGAATAAACATTATGAAACCAAATTTGAGGCAGTCAAGATTATTGTAGGGAGCGGTATAGATGCAAAGAAATCCTCTTGTAATAACTCGTGTCTCTCTAAAGCTATCATTGATGCTGTGAAGTCTGGTTCGTATGAACTTGTTGAGGTCCTTTGCAAGGTTAAGAACGTGCAGATCAACTCAATATCGAACCGCCAGTCTGCCCTTATGGTTGCTGCCGAGATAGGAAGATTAGACATTCTACAACTGTTACTTGATTTGGGTTCTGATCCCAAATTAGAAACCTGGAGTGGTGAGATGGCCTTGGCTTATGCTTTGAAAAATGGCCACATCAAATGTGCTAGTGTTTTGCTACAGAGGTATAAGCCCCCAGAGATACAACTTCAGAGAATGTTCAAAGCAGCAGTGCAAGAAGGTCAACTTGAATCCCTCAGATTTCTATCCTCCCAATGTGATATACAAGAATCCTGCCAAGGTTTGGTTAGGGATGGGATTCTGACTGGGGATTCAACGATTGTACAGTTCTTAATCGCCCATGGTGCCAACATTAGCACACAGGATGATCTTTTGATAGCTCTTAGAAGCAGAAGAAAAGATATTAACACTCTGGATATGGTAAAACTCTTGGTGGAAAATGGAGCTTGTGTTAACAGGATACCTCCTGAACAATCTCCTTTGATTACTGCACTTGAGTGCAACTGCAACTTAGACGTGCTATGTTATCTACTAGAGCACGGAGCAGATGTCAATGAAGAGGGAGATGTAAAGGCCAATACTCCCCTCCACGCTCTCTTTGGCAGGTATCCTGAGCGGGCAGATAAAAATAGAATTGACTTATTGGATGTTTTTCTAAAGGCAGGTGCTGACCCAAACAAAGCAAATTTTGATGGAAAAACAGCTCTCCATCTTGCAACACGGCACAATGACTTAAAAAGTGTCAAGCAGCTTATTGATGCTGGTGCTGATCTGGAGGCACGTGATTCAGATAGAATGACTCCTATGCTTCTTGCGGCTGGAGAAAAGTGTGCTGAGGTTATCTTACTTCTAAAGAAATGTGGTGCAGACATGAGAGCAGTAGACAAAGATGGTAAAAACGCTGTGTTTCATTCGATAATGAGAGGATCTATTGATAAGAAAGTATTGCAATTGGTAGCATCAGAGAAAGATCAGGTTGATATACAAATTTCTGATGGACAGACTCCATTGATGCTGGCTGCTAGGTGTGACGATTCTGAAGCAATTGAAGTTCTCCTTGAGGCGGGGGCAGATCCTCATAAGATTAATAATAAAAATGAGACAGCTTTGAGCATACTATTAGGCTCTTTTCGTCACATTAGAAATGTGTATGGCTTGAAAAGTCTTATCAGGCATGGTGCCTTGCTTGGTTTACCTCAAAGCTATTGCTCCGTACTGTACGGCATGATCATAAATGGTGAAAGGGAGCTAGTTCAGCTAATTGTCACCAATGGAATGGCCCCAATTTGCATTGACTTTTCGAGCAAGAAACGTTTAGTACCGGTATCTACGAATAACATCGCTGATTCCGTGTGGAGTAATCTTTCTCCCCTGGGAGCTGCTCTAATGGGAAACAGGCTGATCATTGCACGTTATCTTGTAGAAAACTGGTTTCTCACGCCAGCTGATCTTGTAGGGTCAGACCAGATCAAGATTATCAGGAGTTCTCTTGAGAGCGAGCGCGAGAATGAAGTTGGTAAATTTTTGGAAGAGTACATGTCACAGCCTATGCCACTGCTGCTGCTCAGTTTTGTTACTGTGTCAGCTCAACTTGGTGAAAGTGTCGGGCGGGAGGAGAGGGTACGGAAATTACCTCTCCCCACCATCATTCAAGACAGACTGCTATTCAAGAAAGAGAAGTGTTCTATGGACTTTTCTACCAAGGAAGAGAACAGTTCAAATTACTATTCTGGTTATGACAGTCTATCAATGAACAGAACTACTGACTATTTAGACATGGATGACCATGATTTCTGTTCTAATGAATCGGATGACTATCATAACTGTTCTGATTATGATTATTATATTTCTTCTGATGATTATGAATCTTAGTATGATGGAGAAGGCACAGTGTTTGTCTCATTCAGTATGGCTAGTGAAACTTGCTAAACTAATTTCTTGAAATCTTTAAGTGTTGTGCTGTAGTCATTTCATCTTTCACTTACAGCCAGGCAATAGCATGGCATATGACAACAAGTAGATTTTAAAAAATCTACGAAGCTAGATAACACAAAAATGACAAAAGTGCAAAATGCATTTTCTAAAATATCAAAGCTTAATCAAATTTTGAATGATCCACTTAAAAAAAAATCTTACTTGAAAAATCTAGACTCTAATAAGCCTAAGAGATTTGCTCAGCTAATTAAGGCTAGCCACAATTACAGAGTAACAATCCAGCCGGTTAAAGTGTAGGTTGATGAGCTTATATAGTCTTTTAAAGGTAGGTTGGAATGAAGTTTTCACTGTGATGGTGATCTTTTCTAGCGGTCTAATGTTGACGACACATAAGTTAATAACGATTTTTTTAAAGACTTAATATAGTAGTAAATGATATTCTTTTAGAACTTGATGGGAAAAGTAGTACTTTTTATCTTGAACTTACTTGTCTGCTGCATTTGATACCTTGGATCATTGTATTTTACTAAATAGATTAGAAAAAACCCTTTTTGTATTACAGGAAATGCATTATCATGGTTTCGATCCTATCCCTCAAATAATAAACAATACATGTATTAAAATTAATGACATCTGCTCTAATTTCCAACAGCTTGATTTTAGTGTAGGCCTACCCCAGGGGTCTTTTCTGGGACCCGTTCTTTGCACATTATACACCCAAAGTCTTGCTGATAATTTTAGGAAATATTATCTCCAACACCATCATTATGCTGACGATACTCTTGTTTATAAATCATATGAGCCCGAGAATCTTGATATGATGTTGAAAAAAATAGAACAATGTATACAAGAAGTAAAGAAATGGATGGATGATAATAAATTGTAATTAAATGATGATAAAACAGAGGTCATGCTCATATTAAATCCGAAACACAAAAATAGTCCACCATATTTTCATGTAAATGTCTATCTTGTTAAAATACCAAATCAAGTTGAGAACCTATGCAACATCTTAGATACAAAATTGTCAATGTCACCATTTATTAGCGATCTATGTAAACATCTTAATTTACAGTTAAAGAAATTAACGATATATGCCATTGTTTAACAACGGATGTAATAAACCAGCTTGTAACATGCCAAATTCCTTTCCATGTTAGAATATTGCAATATACTTCTAATACTAAGTTACTAAGTCTTATATCTTTTAATAATGTGTCACCAAAGTATCTGTCAGAACGCATAGATTTGTGCAAACCTATAAGATCATTAAGATCATCTACAGATAACACCAGTCTGACAGTGCCTGCAACGAACCTGAAAAGTTATGGTGAGAGAGCTTTTAGCTAAGACTACATAACTGGGACCATATGACCTCTCAGGCTTTTAGCCATGCAGGACCCAAAGTGTGCAATAGAATCCCACTGGAAGTGCGAAAGTCTGCCACACTGTCTCAATAAAAACAAACAACAAACGCTTAAAACGCACTTGTATCAATGCTTTTAGCGCTGCAGCATGAACATGTTTTTGTGTAGGTCTATGCTTAAAAAAAATAAAATTTTATGTTAAGCGCATAGAGACAGCCTACAAAAGTGGTGATATGCGCTTTATAAATGCCTTGCATTGTTATTGTTATTATCATTATTATTATTATTATTATTATTATTATTATTATTATTATTATTATTATTATATTATTATTATTATTATTATTATTATTATTATTAT
>RQTK01000512.1:89934-112329 GCA_003991915.1 Elysia chlorotica
TTATTATTATTATTATTATTATTGTTATTATTATTATTATTATCATTATTATTATTATTATTATTTTTGGATCAAATATGTTAAAAATTTGTTCTGTTTGTGGGTAACAATCTAACTCTGAAAAAGGCGTGTCTGAAGGGGCTGAACCCAACTAACTGTATGGCGAATAATTCATTTTATGATATGCAATACTCACCTTTGTTTTATTTTCGAACTAAATGTCTGCTTTTTTTGTTTGTTTGTTGTTGCTTTTTTTACATACATCGATTTTAATTAGATGTGCATATATTTTATTAAAACTTTCCTAATTTCGTATCCTTTATTTATTGTAATGCTCCATGTTAGTAATATAGGACTATATAACTTTCAGAGAATAAATGTTCGTCAACTTTCTAATTTTTTTCCTTTTGGTTATCCAAACATGATTTATTTTCTTTAGGGTTGTGTGGAAAAGATGTTTTCACCTATAGTCTAATTCTCAGCATATGCATACTCAATGTCTCAGCTCAGTCAGCTGGTCACTTAATTTAAGCTCTGATCTAACCAGTAGGGAAAATACTGGTCAATATTTGTAACCTTAAGAAATTTTCAATTATTGATCTCTTATTGGAGAAGATGAGTCTTTCTCTTAATTCAACATAGCTACTTATCCTCATGTTCTCATGAAAGATGTTGTACGGAGAAGCCAGGTATGCTAAAGCCGTGTTACCCAAAACTAATCGGTCACATTATTAGAATAGGCCTACTACTAGAGAAGGGGGCGCTGTAGCCCTGGTGCAGAACATCGGCTTCCGACGCAAAAGGTCTGGATTTGATCCCTGGCGATTTCTCCCCCTACTGGTTGTGTCAATGGAACCTTCAACCTTCTGTGTAGCAGCTACATGCTCTAATCTTGGACCACCTTTCCCACCACTCTCTTAAACATCTCTCTAGGTTCTTTACATGTGTGTAATAGTATATCTTGTATTTAATATTTAACTAAAATTGGCAAACCTATAACATGAAAGGCTTGCTATTTCTTTTTTACAGTATTCAGATTATAGGAGGTAACTTTTGTGTACTTTTTTTATAATTTTAATACTAGATGATTTGAGTATATTATATATGATTTTCATCGTATATCTCTCTTTCTCTCCTTTCCCCTCTCCTTCTATCTCTCTCTCTGTCTGTCTCTCTCTCTCTCTCTCTCTCTCTCTCTCTCTCTCTCTCTCTCTCTCTCTCTCTCTCTCTTTGGCAGCCTAAGCAAGACAAGCTTGTACATCAGGTTTTTTTTATTGAATAAAACATTATTAATCATCCCCAACTGACTTGAATCATTTGATAAAAAGTTATGCGTCTACGTTTATGTGTGGCATGCTTCCATTCTCTCCTTTGAATAATAATATAATTCACGCTGCCTCTAGCAAAACAATGCATTTATAAGATTATTCAGGCTGCCTCCAGAACAAGAATATATTGATAAGATAAATTAGGTTGCTTGTAGAGCAACAATATATTAATAAGATAATTCAGGCTGCCTGTAGAAAAACAATGTATTAATAGAATAATTCAGGTTGCCTCTAGGACAACAATATATTAATAGGATAATTCAGACTTCCTATAAAACAACAATGTATTAATGAGATAATTAAGGCTGCCTGTAGAACAACAATGTGTTACTAAGATAAATTAGGCTGCCTGTAGAAAAACAATGTATGAATAAAATAATTCAGGTTGCCTCTAGAACAACAATATATTAATAGGATAATTCAGGCTGCCCATAAAACAACAATGTGGTAATAAGATAATTCAGGCATACATAGAACAACAATCTATGAATAAAATAATTCAGGTTGCCTCTAGAACAACAATCTATGAATAAAATAATTCAGGTTGCCTCTAGAACAACAATATATTAATAGGATAATTCAGACTGCCTATAAAAAAACAATGTATTAATAAGATAATTCAGGCTTTGCGATCTCGTACACATGCCGATAACGTATCACAAAATCCGTTATACGCGTGAGATTTCTGATCTCTCATTGGCTGCGCGTGAGTATCTAAATTGAGGGTGGGCGTAGGTACGTGTGCCCATAACGTAATTCAGTCTTCGTTTTAACGATGTGTCCCGTCATCGCAAGCCATCTAATGTATGTACAATTATATTTATGCCAAACAAAGGTCAACAAATAGTAGCTTGCAGTTTAGTGTGACTGGCTGAGACTGGATTCATGGTATCCCCGCCCAGTCTCGTGTGCGGCATCACATTAAACTGTTAGACGTCAGTCTTGGGGTCCGTCCACAATATAGTTATATAGTGCTGACGTTGGACGTTGGACGTTAAAATAATTCAACCACTATTTCAACCCACACGCTCTATGCTGTAGATAAAAGCAGAATGAGAATATTACCTTGGCACATAAACTGGTACCGGCAATTGGAAGTGGATTCAGTTTCGGCCGACATATAATGAGTAGTTTCAAAATTTAAAAAAAATGCGTCACATAGAATGATAGTAAATTACTTTGAGATGGATGATAGTTGATACTGATGAGTACATGTACTTCTGCGTCAGTACATATAACGGGTATCAGATTTATTGATTCGTGCTTAATAAACGGGACATGTTGTTATCATACAACGCAAATCTTGACGTACTTAGATCTAACTTAATAGAACTACTTGTATTGGCCAACCTCTATCTGGAGCATCATTATCCATGCCTTTCATCTATGGCTTGAATACAGGTATATATCTATCTATATGCGCGATGACCCTGGCGTAGAACATCGGCTTCCGACGCAAAAGGTCTGAGTTCGAGTCCTGGCGATTTCGCTCCATACTGGTTGGGTCGGTGTCAGTTTAATGTGATTGGCAGAGACAGGATTCATGGTATCCCCGCCCTGTCTCGTGTGCGGCATCACATTAAACTGTTAGACATCAGTCCTGGGGCCCGTCCACAAATAGTATATATAGTGCTGCTGTTGGACGTCGAATCAACTCAACTCAACTTATCTCTATATAGAGTTTCTAAATCAGAACTCTTGATGCACTATAATAGTATAACTATTTGAAATCGAATGATCAATTATACCGCAGAGATAACTGAAAATGTGCAGAAAATATCTTAATGATAAAGCAGTCAAAATTGTATATAGTTATGTTCTGAGGAAGACCCATCAAGCCGAAACGTTATCTTAAAATACCCTTATTGGTTTTGTGTTGTTTTTGTTTAATATAGAGTTTCTAAATCAGAACTCTTGATGCACTATAATAGTATAACTATTTGAAATTGAATGATCAATTATACCGCAGAGATAACTGAAAATGTGCAGAAAATATCTTAATGATAAAGCAGTCAAAATTGTATATAGTTATGTTCTGAGGAAGACCCATCAAGCCGAAACGTTATCTTAAAATACCCTTATTGGTTTTGTGTTGTTTTTGTTTTTCTTTTGTTCCGTTTCTTGAAGTTGGTGACTGCTTTATCACTTCTTACCTATGGGTTGAGAATAGTTGTGTTGGTCGCTTACTTCCAACGTCAGCAGTATATAAGCTTTATTATGGACGGGAACCAAGACTGATGTCTGACAATTTTATGTGCTACCACACATGAAACAGGGCGGAGATACCATGACTCCTGTCTCCGCCAATCACATTACACTGTCACAGACCCAACCAGTAGAAACTTTATAGAAAAAGTGGGTGCTATATTCAGTTTTAAAAATGCTTACGTAGGTGACCCAACAGCTTCCTAAAGCTATCTAACTTTAAGCATGTGTGTCTCTCTCTATCTCTGTCTGTCTGTCTCTCCTTCTCTCTCTTTCTGTGTCTCACCCTCTCTCTCTCTGTCTCTCGCTCGTAAGACCGGCTGAGACAGGAGTCATGGATCCCGCCCTGTCTCGTGTGTGGCAGCACATAAAATTGTCAGACGTTAGTCTTGAGTTCCGTCTCAACTCAACTCAATTCGCTCGTTAGTTCTCCCCCGTCTCTCTCTCTCTCTCTCTCTCTCTCTCTCTCTCTCTCTCTCTCTCTCTAGTCTCTATCTTTCTCCGCCGCTCAACAGCTTCCTAATTCGAAAGCTATCTAACTTTAAGCATGTGTGTCTCTCTCTATCTCTGTCTGTCTGCCTCTCCTTCTCTCTCTTTCTGTGTCTCGCCCTCACTCTCTGTCTCTGGCTCGTAAGTTCTCCCCCGCGTCTGTCTGTCTGTCTGTTTGTCTGTCTGTCTGTCTGTCTGTCTCTCTCTCTCTCTCTCTCTCTCTCTCTCTCTCTCTCTCTCTCTTTCTCTCTCTCTCCCTCCCTCCCCCTCTCCATCTCGTGCCCAAGGTTTCTCTTGATTTATCTTATACGGCGACCGTGAGCAAATAAACTATGTCGCAGACAGATCCCAAGGCCATCTCTGTTTTTTTTTTTTTTCAGTGCTACCTCACAGTGGCAGCATGGATCAGGTATTAAAATTGGCAAAAGGGAAATCTTTTGTAATACACGGATATTTATAGATTGTGTACTATTAAAGCAAAAACGTATATCTGTACTAAACTGAATGAAAGAACCGAGGGTGAGTAACTTAGGTAAAATCAGACATACATGTACCAGCCTATCTATAGATTCATGTGAGTCAATCTATATACGAAAATTTTGACGTGTGAAACTGAAAATTCTATGTGTCTACGCAGCTGTAGAATGTCAACATTTTAAACTGTGGTTTGTTCCACATAAAGGTACCTCAGTTTTGTCACCGTTCAGTTCTAATTTATTGCTCAACATCCAACTTCGCATGGTCTCGCAATTTACCTCCATAACGACAATTACAAAATAAATATCCGAGAGACTGGAAGATTTATAAAGCTGAGCATCGTCAGCAAACATATGATTACTAATTTTAAGTTGTCTAATGGCGGTGGAAACTTACAATTACATAGAGATTACAGAGGATAGGACCAAGGACCTACTTCTGTGTGATACCGAAACTGAGAAGTTTAAAACCATACACGTTTCAATTTGTGGCTACCGCTTGTGATCTGTTTGTAAGGTATGATTGAAACCGCTTCAACACGACTCCGCCTAAAATTTAATTGGCGCTAAGTCGATGGAAGATGATTGAGTGGTCAATGGTGTCGAATGCTGCTGAGAGGTGTAAAATTGTTAACAACGATACTTATCCTGAATCACTAGATAATAATAGATTACCGGTACTGGTCATTCGCAGTAAAGCAGTTTCCGTGCTGGGCGACTAGCCATGGCGTTGTTGTAAAAGGACATGGACGAGCTGATTAATTTTGTTATGACTTAGAAGTTGTTTGAAAGCAAGTGCGCCTTTAACTGAACAAGAACAACCTTCTCGAGAATTTTCGAAATTTAAGTCAGGTTAGAAAATGGGAGGTAGGTTTTCAAGTTCTGTTTTTTTTTTTTTTGCTGAAGAGGGGTGTCACAAGTGTTTTTTTTTCCTTTTTTTCCTGAAGAATTTGGGACATTTCCAGTTTTACGATACTAGTTATTTTTATGTGGCAACATTGTGTCTAGACATTGCATTAATAAGTTGGTAGGAATGGGATCAAGATTGCATAAATTATTATACTTCAAGTTAGAGGGAGATGATAAAATAATATTTTTACACATAAGGTGGATGCTCTTTTGATGGTATTGTACAATTGACTATTAAATTGTACATCAAAAGCGTTAAACTCAATAGCATCGTTATAACATCGATCAATATTGTTTCTAATAACAGATATCCTGTCTATGAAATATTCAATACACGCACCAGGGCGATAATCTAACGGAAATTTAGTTGGTAGAGTTAACTCCCTTGACTTGCCACAAAGATTATACACAACGGCAAATAATTCTTTTGAAGATGAACAATCGTCAACTTTTGTGCATAAAATAATCCGTTTTTTACTTGTGAATTTTACAACAAGCTTTCTAATTTTGAGTCGATACAATTGACGATCATCATCAGACCATGTGCGATTTCATTTTCGCTCTGCCGCCCTGTAGTAGTAGTTCTCCGAACAAGGATGTATGTAACTATAATTATGACAACACAAACACACACTTACTATTTTACTATCAAATCTAAAGACAGATTCACTAAGGACAGAGTCAAATAGAGAGTTAAAAATATCAAATATACATGAATTGAAAAACTAGTTGAAGGCAGAGTATAGGTAGTATAGAGTGCATATTTTCTCCATACAACAATTGAGGGAAAAACAACAACAAATAAACAACTAGGCGTGGAAAGTACAACATCTTAAGTCTTCTTATTCGTATATATGCTATACTATACTAAATTATTCTATACGTTGTACTCAAGGCCCTAGATCTACATTCTAATATTTTTTCTCATAATACAAAAAAAATCTCCCAGTAACTCTCAGTGACTAGGCCTATCAAAATCTGACTTAAATCAACATAGTAAGTACCCGGTTTATTTCTTTTAGTTTTACTGTTGGTCGCATCTTTACTGGTAGTAGTATCGGTTATATATTATGAATACACATCCACATTCAGCCTGCCAATCCGAGACGCTAGCCTGTCATCGGCAGCATGAATTGTGTCATCAACTTTTCGGCAATAAAGGATCATAATACTTATTATAATGGTTGGTCGGCTCGGGACTTCCAATACACCTTCGCTTAAAACCCTTAAAATAATTATTATAAAAATATTAAAAATATATATCCCATAGAATCCTAGAAAACGATGTTGTCGGTGAGTAAAAAAAGAACAACAAAAAATATGCTTTCTTGTTACTATCAGAATAATGAAAGAGCTTTGGGCTGATGAGAAGTAAGTCTGCTGTTCGAATCTTAGCCAATGGGCCCGTCTCCGTTAGGATTACTCCTAGAAGTTAGTGGGTCTGACAATAATAAAAATACTTTTATAACTCAAGCCCCGTGCTGCTTTGTGATGATATCATCATACAGACCAACCACTTGATAAAGTAGACTTGGGTTTTTCCCTGCACACACACACACTCTCTCTCTCTCTCTCTCTCTCTCTCTCTCTCTCTCTCTCTGTCTCAGTCTGTCTGCTTGTCTGTCTGTAATTTTGTCTGTCTGTCTGTGTGTGTGTTTGTCTGTCTGTCTGTCTGTCTGTTATCTTCTTTTGCCAATAAGATCATAGACTGGGAATGGGTTTTTTCATTTTCATTTTTTAAACCAGTGCCTCGCACCAGATGCGATCGTAAAATCATGCCTATTAGGACAATATGACAATAATATGGGAGTGAGTCTAAACTGGGCCCAGGGCCTTGTCCATCTAAATCCGACACTGTATTTAAGGTGTGGATGGGGGAGAGGAAGTCAGAAGACAGAAACAATGCATTTAACATAAAAAACAGTCACATAACAAACATCGAAAGCAAATCCAAGTGTTCAGACTTGGAACTGAAAGAACTAACATGCGCTTACCTCGACAAAAACTTTCCCGCATAAGAATGGATAAGAGTATACACAGACGGGTCAGCTGAGGAAGCAGTTACAAATGGAGGTAGCGGGGTCTATATTGAAATGCCAAACCAGGAAACGATAGAAAGCTCCATCCCCACTGGTACCCACTGCTCCAACTATAAAGCAGAACTGGAAGCCATCAAAGAAGCTTTGACTATACTAGAGAGGATCACACCATCCATCCCAAAAGCCAGAGCAGTACTTCTCAGTGACTCAAGGTCAGTCTTGGAAAAATTGGAAGACTTAAAGGGGGAAGAAAGACAATATCTTGCTAAGTGTCTAGGAAATGTAGTGATCCCAGCCCACTGCAGGATAGAGGGAAATGAACGGGCTGACAGATTGGCAAAGGAAGGATCAGTACTAGAACAGATCGAAAGTGACCTCACGTACAGAGAAGTGAAGTCCATAATCAAAACCAGCCTAAACAAAAAGTGGAAAAAGAGTCACCCTGAATACAACAAGCAAAATGGGGTGTACTGCCTAAGCAGACGAGGCCAAACCACCATTTTTAGGCTCAGGACTGGACATAACTGACTAAAACACCACATCCACAAAATATTTAAAGTCGGCGAAACAGATCTCTGCTTGTGTGGACAGGCAGCAGAAACAGCCCAACATGTGCAGGATTGCAGGATATACAGCAATGTTAGACAGTCCATCTGGAGGGAGAGAATAGACATGCACACGAAGCTATACGGGCCCCTTCCTGAGCTAGAGAAAACGGTAGCCTTCATTGCCCAGGCTGGGATCAGAATTTGAAGAGAGTGTTGGAGAACGAGAAGAAGAAGAAGAAGAAGAAGAAGAAGAAGAAGAAGAAGAAGAAGAAGAAGAAGAACAAAAACAACAACAACAACAACAACAACAACAACACCAAACCAACAAAATCAAAACAAATCAAAATCTTACCAATGAACCATCAAGATTAAACATTTTAAAATTTGATGTAAGTTGTTGTCACGTTGAAGCATTGCGTCAAACGAAAATGATAAATAATTTCAGTCATTGTTAATGTCATGTAGATCTTGGCCTAGTAAGTAATTGATCCTTATTGAAGAAGACTATTGACAGTAGCGGCGCTCTTGAAGTAGTTCAGATCTTGCGATCTTCACAACAAAAAGCGATGACATCACCGGGACCATCAGGCACCCATGGTCTTTCTTTGGATACGTAAGTTTAGGATAGAGTTGTGATTGGACTCGGTACAGATTACCTTACCTATCGTCTTCGTTTTGGCAATCGGTCCCGTGATCGAAAGAGGTGGTTCTGGGGTAGAACATCGGCTTCCGACGCAAAAGGTCTGGGTTCGAGCCCTGGCGGTTGCGCTCCCTATTGGTTGGGTCGGTATCAGTTTAATGTGACGGGAAGAGATAGGAGTCATGGTATCCCCGCCCCGTCTCGTGTGTGGCACCACATATAAAATTGTCAGACGTAAGTCTTGGGGCTCGTCCACAATATAGCCTATAATATAGTGCTGATGTTGAACGTTAACTCAACTCAACTCAACTCTCCTGTGATCGCAAGACCTGCGGTTATGAATTAAGAGGTTATTGATGTTGTTGCGTGTGTTTTGACAAGGTCATTCAAGCCTGACAAGGTCGAAGAACCTCCATATTAGGACAATATGACAATAATATTGGAGTGAGTCCCCACCTGAGCTGGGCCCAGGGCCTTCTTCATCTAAATCCAACACTGTATTTAAGGTGTGGATGGGGGAGGGGGAGAGCAAGTTGGAAGTTGGAGTCAGAAAACAGAAACAATGCATTTAACAAAAACCATGTATGAAAACCTAAGAAATCTGATGTGGCCACAGGACACACCAATGGCACAGAAGCTGTATGGAAGCCTGGAGGACCTACGGCGCACAGCAACATTCATGTCAGAGACTGGGCTGTCCATTTGAGTGAACGCAAAGAAGAAGAAGATTTAACATAAACAACAACAACAACAACAACAACAACAACAACAACAACAATAATAACAACAACAACATCAACAACAACAACAACAACAACTACAACAACACCAAACCAACAAAATCAAAACAAATCAAAATCTTACCAATGAACCATCAAGATTAAACATTTTAAAATTTGATGTAAGTTGTTGTCACGTTGAAGCATTGCGTCAAACGAAAATGATAAATAATTTCAGTCATTGTTAATGTCATGTAGATCTTGGCCTAGTAAGTAATTGATCCTTATTGAAGAAGACTATTGACAGTAGTGGCGCTCTTGAAGGTATTCAGACCTTGCGATCCTCACTAAAAAAGCGATGACATCACCGGGACCATCAGGTATCCATGGTCTTTCTTTGGATCCGTAAGTTTAGGATAGAGCTGTGATTGGACTCGGTACAGATTACCTTACCTATCGTCTTCGTTTTGGCAATCGGTCCCGTGATCGAAAGAGGGTGCGGTGGTTCTGGGATAGAACATCGGCTTCCGACGCAAAAGGTCCGGGTTCGAGCCCTGGCGGTTGCGCTCCCTACTGGTTGGGTCGGTTTCAGTCTTAATGTGACTGGTTGAGATAGGAGTCATGGTATCCCCGCCCTGTCTCGTGTGTGGCAGCACGTATAAAATTGGCAGACGTCAGTCTTGGGGTCCGTCCACAATATAGCCTATATAGTGCTGATGTTGAACGTTAACTCAACTCAACTCAACTCTCCTGTGATCGCAAGACCTGCGGTTATGAATTAAGAGGTTATTGATGTTGTTGCGTGTGTTTTGACAAGGTCATTCAAGCCTGACAAGGTCGAAGAACCTCCAATGATTGTATCTAGGGTAATATTATTATGAGTGACAGTACATAAACACAGCACCTCTTCTTTTTCTGTCTAAATCGATTTGAAAATCAAAATATGACAGTGGGATGTTTAGCCTACTTATAATAATAAAAAAATCTCTTACTGAAAAGGTCAGAGTTGTTTAGATTTCATTAGGAATAAAATTATTGTCGGGTTAAGTCGGGACAATGTTTTTGTTATAAGTGCACCTTCTGGCCTGGTTTGGAACAATACCATTGGTGGCAACAACATATGCTTATGTCACCGATCTCAGTCTCCCCCGCTGTCTCGAACTAAGATTATTCAGTTTGACCAAAGAGTGTGAAATAGCGAGATATTTCACGGCGAGGATTCTGCATACAGGCCCGTGATAATTAAAGGTGGTTGCTTCCCTCTTTAAACCTTAGTAAAATCTCAGTCTCAATATTGTTCAACCGCCTTAATTAAAAAAAAAAAAAAAAGAGATTCAGACGCGTCACGCTAGCTCCCCGTAATGGGCCGTACCATCTGGGGACTGTGGGCTCTTTTTGTGACTTGGTTGGTTGGTTGGGTTGGTTTAACATCCAACAGTCATGTAGTACTATATAGGCTATATCGTGGACGGGCCCCAATACGGACGTCTGACAATTGTATGTGCTACCCCTGGACCACCGCGCCCCCTCTTTTTGTGACACGTCTCACTACATCTATAGTCTCTGGCTTGTCTGAGGCACTGTGACATGAAACCCAGTTTTACTTAGCTCTATGCAGTCATGTCAACTTAATTATATAATATTCTACATCATTTCTAAAATACTATAAATCTTTAGTTATTTTAAATGAGACAGGATATTGTGCAACTGAGATGACTATTGTACTGAATGCAATTGCAAGGGTCGCACCAAGAGTATGTTAAAAAACAACTATTTCTATTTATAAAACAAAAACAGTGTCACTGCTTTTTTAGTGCTAAGCCAGGGGCTTCCAACCCCCCCCCCCCCCTCTTCCAACGCACCAAAAACAGACATAGTCAGTAAATTGAATATAACAATGTAATTTGAAACCAAAGTAAGAAATATTACATGTATTAGAATATTCTTAGTCTAGCTGGCTTGTAGGCTAAGAGAAAAAGAATACTCACTGAGTATCATTCGATTCTATCTATGAAACTAATTTAAAACAAATATATCACTATTACCCTTGTTATAAAAAAATGTGTTACTATCAATTGATTCGGTGGTTTTGGTTGTTCTTTTGGATAGTCTCGTACTTAATACAACTACACTATTCACTATTGTACCAAAAATGTTTTCAACCCCCCCCCCCCCCCCCAAAAAAAAAAAAAAAAAAAACAAAAAAACAACATAATAATAAATCTATTTATAGAACAAAACCAGTGTCACTGTTATTAGTGCCCTGAGATGAGACGCAATGGGATTTTTTATTCATTATACCCCGTGGCGTTATCTTTATGGGTGATTTTTTTTAAAATAATAATAATAAACCTTTGGCCATAAGTACAACGTAGCGGAAGTTTAAGACTCGCCGTAAGCGCTCTTATTCCTATAGTGTTACGACGCGTCGTAAGCAATATTGACTTTGTACTTACGCCTCCTTGTCTCTGAAGCCGTGCGGAGCGAACAGACGAGACAAGGTACTGATGAATTTGATTTAGGACCTGTATATGGGCCACGTGTTAATTATTTCATTATTTTAGTGATGCGGTTTTAATGGTTTCATGCGTGGCTAATGTTAAATACTCTTCTGTCCAATTAGGCTTCATGGCATAACACGGTAGCCCTGGGGGTAAAATATCGGCTTCCGACCCAGGATGTGCGTGGTTCGAATCCCACTCTGGCGACTCGTCCCCCTACTGGTTGGATCCTTGTCAGATAAATGTGATCGTCTGAGACAGCCACGGTATCCCCGCCCTGTCTCTGAGTGGCAGTTATTAAACTTGTCGGACGCTAGTCTCGGGGCACGCCCACACTATAATCTATTATAGCATTTGTGTTAGACGCTAAGGAACGTATTGCTGAGAAGCTGAGAAAAAGAATGAACACTGAAGTTTCTGTGTTTGTTTTGTTTTTCTTTGTTTATTATATATCTTTTGACTACACTAAGAACTAAAACTGCCATCGCGATTAGTTCAACATTGCCCTTTTTCTGATCAAGATCAAGCAGAGATAGATGGACTGCGAGACAACCATCACTAAGGCCCCTACCTGACATTTAATTTAGTCAGGCAGCTACGACAGTTGCATTGCCAACTCCCCAAACAATGACAATACAGCACTTGATCAACATCCACATCTAGGCCTACTGATACTGATCGAAATCTAGATCTAGATCTACGATAAAGTAAAAACAGACATAGATATAGATCTCCACAACGTAGACCTAGCTTTAGATCTGCTACGCCAATACAAGAAGGAGATAGAACCACACGGATAAGATCTGCATCCCCGCTATCGTCTCCACCTTACATCAGTCAGGCAGCTTCTACGCTTACACCAGCAGCTGGTCCAAACCATGGCACTATCACTATTGTTGCTCACAATATGGGGGGGAATGACAAAGACATGCCAATATTGTGACGATAAATTATGGTCCACAGAAATATCCTCACCATTTTGTGCCAATGGTCAAGTAAATTTACCACCCTTGCAAACTTTTCCGAAACCTTTAAACCAGCTGTTGGTGGAGGATACTGCAGAATTTAGACATTTTTGAAATAACATTCAAAGTTACAATTCAGCTTTCGCATCCGCATCACTTGGTGAAAATGAGGACATGTTACCGACAGGCGTATACTGTTTTAGAACAGGTGGCATTGTTTGTCATAGAATATGTATTAATTTAAACTATTTATCGTGAGCTTTAAAATTGGATCAGCATAGCAATAGTTTTTTCTTATACTTATTTACATGCTTACATTTTTCCGTTATTTCTAAACTAAGCAATGACTATAGTATGATCAGATAAAAACACACACACGCACGCAAACACTCTTTCCTTGTGTGTGTGTGTGTGCGTCTAATAGGTCTACATACGCTGTTACAATTTATATCAGTTTCCTCTCGTCTCACTCTAGAGCTACCTGTCTGTCTGTCTCTGTCTGTCTCTCTGTCTGTCTTTCTCTCTATGTGTCTCTGTCTCTGTGTTTGTGTGTCTCTCTCTCTTTCTCTCCTACACAGTGACACTTTTTTGCACGCCTCACTCTCTCTTTCATCAAGATCAAGGTCATGCGCATGATTAAAGCGCGTCAAACGGTGCGACTATTTTAAACCACTGCATAAATAATAAGTAATTTTAAAGTCGTAATTCGTTCGAGGCTTCCAAAAAGAACAGACAGAAACAGAGTCACCAAAATAAACAAACATTTGCATTTAGCACCAACGTGACATAGTTATATATCATCACTAATCGTCACAGAGCATCAATAAAATGTTTATAATGTTTATCTGAAAAAACAACAACAACAACAACACCAAACAGAGTGAAGTAACAAAAGGAAAAAAAAAACAATAAAAAAACCCCCACCCGTAAACAATGTCATGAAATCAAACGAAGTATTGAAAAAGATATATTATGCGAAAGAAAAAAAAATAATTTAAAAAATCCGCAGTGCAAAATCTTTAAAATGACAAAAACAACAACAAAAACATCAAAAATAATAAGAACATAATATTACTTATAAATCTTAGGAGGAACGTTTTTTACTTTTTTTTTTTCTCATAGTGTACCTGCTCACTTCTACAGAATTATACGTTTAGCTTTTTTTGTTACTTTTTCATTTTAATTCGAGAACCAAGAAAAATAAACATTTTACTAACCTTCTATTAATGCGATTCGTCCATGTACCTACTTTTCTTAACTTTATTTTTTTTTTAGCTTTTTAAATAGCTCTCAAAACAATTAAATTGTAAGTGCAAGGTTACAATAATAACATTCAATTAACTGAAGCATTGAAACGTCAGTCGGGAAAAAGGGCATCAAACTGTGCCAACAGCTTTCAAAACACCTTTGAATTAAAAACTGACGCTATGAGCAATTGTGAAATAAAAACAAAAAACAATACGTCCATTTCACGCAAGTTTCTGTGTGTTAATTCCTCCACATAAATGATTTTTTTTTTATGTTTGAGGAAAATGAAAAAAAAAAGTATGAAAACATTCATTATGATATAAAGGGAATGGGCAGTTTGTTATTCTGTAGTTCGTATCTTAAAATTACGTATTGTGCCTTTTTATTTTCTTATTATATATAGAAATAGTCATTAATAAGCTAGCCATTGAACCAGTTACAAGCGCAAAAACATTAAGTTAACAAAAGTGTTTAAAGAATGATCTGACAAAACATCAACATCAACAACAACAACAACAACAACAACAACAACAACAACAACAACAACAACAACAACAACAACAACAACAAACAACGACAAATACACACACACACACACACACAAATAAAACTTCCAAAACAACCGCACATAGGCTAATGTAAAACAAAATATTAACAAAAAGAACAACAACAACAAAACATGAAATAGAAAGGAAAAACTTCTAATGATGAAGCGTTCTGAGCAATTCCTCCACGAGCAAATCCCTTTACATGCATTTTATTAAATTCAATAAAGAGTAAACAGAGAAATTATACATGTACTAGCTCAATAAGTAGGGACATTAACAACACCTCTTATATTTGAGGGCGCGGTGGTCCAGGGGTAGAACATAGGCTTCCGACGCAAAAGGTCCCGAGTTTGAATCCTGGCTGTTGCGTTGCCTATTGGTTGGGTCGGTGTCAGTATAATTTGACCGGCTGAGATAGGAGTCATGGTATCCCCGCCCTGTCTCGTGTGTGGCAGCACATACAATTGTCAGATGTCAGTCTTGGGGCACGTCCACAATATAGCCTATATAGTGCTGCTGTTGGACGTTAAACCAACCCAACCCAACCCCCTCCACACGATCTGCATAACAACAACACCTCTTATATTGGGCATCCTCAAACAGTTATGGTCTTTTTTTGTTGTTGTCAGATACAAAACAGCGCGTCAACAATATGTATCTTAAAATGACAAAATATTATTGATTGCAGTAACAATAATCTTCAATTCACGGCAGTATTAAAAAATCGGTCATAGAAAGAAAAAAAAAGACCAACACAAACTATAAGGCGCTAAGAGTAAGAGTTCACAAACCACCATTAAAACATAACTTAACACCATTAACCTTTAGGAGTTCCTTAATCGGGTGTCTTTATTTTCTCTTAATGAGCTGTAAAATTGAACAGTGCGTCCCTGGTTGACATACTTTAGGTGAATGCAGGTGGCCATTATGACGCGACCACAGGGAATTCCCGCTGCGTGACTAGTTTGATGTGCTCGCGACATCTGGTTTCAAAGCCTTCAGATTTTCAGGACAAAGTGAATTAAGAATTGTAGTTTAAACAGGGTAAGGGTAAATGCATGGTTATTTATAACTGGCCTCTTATGTCATAAGTGGTTTGAGATCAAAGTGAAAGGGGGTTGTGGGAGAATAAGGCCGAGGGAGAAATTGACAGGGAGGTATCAGAGAGATAGATAGATACATGTAGATAGATAGATAGATAGATAGATAGACAGATAGATAGATAGATAGATAGATAGATAGATAGATAGATAGATAGATAGATAGATAGATAGATAGATAGATAGATAGATCGATAGATATTAGCTAAACAGATTGATAAAGGGATAAATAATATAATGTTAGTGGAAAGCTAGAGAAGAAAGAGGGAGCGTGAAAGAAGTGATAAGAAGTGAGAGAAAGATAGTAAAAGAGGCAGAGACAGACAGACAAACATAGAGACAAACAAACAGACATGCAGACAGACAGGCAGACAGACAGACAGGCAGGCAGACCATCAGATAATAAGGCAAACAGGCAGGCAGACTGGCAGACGGAGTAGCAATTGAAGAGATAGGAGGGGGAAAAAAAACAGATATAAAAGTAAATAAATTTGGAAATAGGGAAAAAGTGAAGAAATGTCATTATATAAAATACACTGTATGGACATAATCACATAAACTGTTAAAAGATGCCGCAGAGCTAGAAGCGAAGGTGGGGGAAAAATTGTCAATGGGGCGAGTCAGTGAGCAAGAAGGGTGTAACAATAGCACATGCTGATTAGCTTTGGACGGTTGAGTTTGGTAGGTTGTTTTGTTAATTAGCGCCCAACGTTAGCATTATACATGCTATATTGTGGACAGGCTCCAAGTCTGACGTCTGACAAATTTTATGTGTTGCCATAGACGAGATAGGGTGGGAAAACATGTACTCTTGTCCCAGTCTGTCACATTAAACTGACACCGACCCCACCAGTAGTGGATAAAATTAGACCAAAATCTTTTTTTTTACCATTAGTGGGATTCGAACTGCAGACCTTCCGATCTGGAGATCAACACTCTATCACTTGAGCTAGTTCGCCCCAGCTGAAGACGCAATCAGATCCTTATTTTGCGTGAATTCGAAGAGCATTAAATTTCGAACATGCTAAAACTTGTTCGAGGTGACGCAACTGACAGCTGAGCGTGTTGGTAAACGTGTAGTTGTGGGTGTGTGTATGTGAGTATGATGTGTGAGTGTGTTAGCGTGTTAGTATGCGTGAGCATGTTGATAAAGTGTACGAGTAAACGTGTGTATGTGACTATGATGTGTATGTGTATCAGTATATGTGAGCGTGTTGATAAAGTACATGTGCGTGTTTTGTGTGCATATGTGTGTGAGTATACACGAGCGTGTTGATACATTCTAAGTGCACGTGTGTGTATGTGAGTATGACATGTGTGTACGAGATTTCCCGCTGTTTCCCACCCTTACGTTTTATAGTGCTGGTTCGTGTAATTAAAATGCTAATTAATGTTACTCTACAGTAATATATTATTATTTTACCCTCTACATGGTTACCGTATTCTTCATGCTGTGTGAGTTTTTCTTGGAATAAGGAAAAACTCACGGGTAGAATAAGTAAGTAAAATGTCAGATAGTAAAATATCAGGATTTACATCTCCTACCCGTATAGGTCGAGTTAGAATAATATTTATTCTAAGTATTCGTAACGGTAGCGATAAAATGTAACAAATTTATCCGTAGGCCCTACTTCTTTTTAATGCCCTTAGTCAAGTGCTAGCCATGTTGACTTTATTCTAACTAAAATCAAATATTTGAGATGAACATGTTTCTTTAGATGTTTCGATCACGTATGTGAATAATATGTTTGTTTGTTTGTTCAATAATTTTAAAACGATACTATTTTCGTCACCTCGGCAATGTTGCATAATGCGCTATATTATTTATATATTACTTTAGATCTAAAGTATTCAAGAAATGAGATAGTCCATTATACAATGTAGCTGACGATAAATATAGGATATTTAAGATGTGGACAAAAATTACTCCTTTCAAGCATTCATAAAACTAGATTATGCTTTGACAAAAATATAACAAGATTTCGTTATATGGTTTAATAATAATAATAATAATAATAATAATAATAATAATAATAATAATAATAATAATAATAATAATAATAATAATAATAATAATACCTAGTCTGTGGCCTAAAATTATAACACCATTTTCTCACAACACCAGGAGGTCCGGATTTTGAAAAATGGTAAAATACAACAACAACAACAACAACAACAACAACAACAACAACAACAACAACAACAACAACAACAACAACAACATCCTCAGTAACAAAAAACCAAAAACAATTAATAATGATAATGATAATGATAATGATAATTAATAATAATAATAATAATATTAATAAAAATAATAATAATAATAATAATAATAATAATAATAATAATAATAATAATAATAATGATGGTTAATATTTAATTTATAATATTTTTGATAAATATCGTCACAATTACACAAAAAAGGTAATTTTAAAAATGATTATACAGCGACTAAAACTTCTATTTTTGCCTCTTTCTTTCTTTTTTTTTTAACGAGCATGTGAATTTCGTGAAGTCTCTGTTTTTTTTTTTTTTTACTGTTGGTAATTATTTCCCCCTCCTATTATAATTTTGTTTTTATATTATTATTATTTGGAACACAAGCATGTCAAATTTATGCCTTTATTTGTTTAAGACCAAGTGAGTGTCGCCCGTGCTTTCACTCTTGGGAGTAACAACGCAATTTATTGCACTGTGCCATTATCTATTCCTACCCTCTCCCTCTTTCTTTTCTAACGTGTTTGTTTATGGTTTCTGACAGTAACGTTCATGCATTTAGTGCTTTTGAAAGAGGAGGCCAGAACCCACGATGCGTGCCAGAAGTAGTGGAGTATTCTAGATCTAGATGAGATTAGTGTGTGAAAAATCACGCATTATAATCCTGCCAAGTGCGTACGTTAGTGAACCAACTTGAACTCTGCAGACGAAAGTCAAGTCCCAACATGAACCTCTTGCACCGCCCCCTGCTCGCTGTGATTGGTCGAGCGCTGTAGACCGATGACATCATGCTAGAAAAGAGAAAGAGGAGGAAGGGTGGCGCAAGGTTTCGTTCCTAACTGGGCTAGTGCTGGGGAACTCCTCACAGCTTTCAGTAATGTTAGCAAGGTTAGAGGGAACTTGTCAACGGATTATTGCTATTGATTCACGTGTTCCAATCTAACTATTATTTCACCTTATTAATACGGAAGCAGTTGGTAAGTATTTATCGTTATTCATTCCTTTGTGCAACAAACTTAATAGCCATGTTCCCTCGTCTAGATCTATTTACATTTCGGTTCTCCCTTCCTATTACGCTTACGTAATCTACACCATGCTGGTTTGTTTATAAACAAAGCAGTCAGAGGGGCTTCTCAACTTTACTGGCTTGTCGAGTGATTGTCGTAGGCTAATATCATTAGAAATTATAACGGGAAATGGAACTTGTGTTTATGTTAAACTAGATCTAGATCTAGAATTATATAGATACGTTTTTGATTTTCAATTTCCAACCAGACGTTTCAATCGGGGTCGAAATTGGAGAAATAATTATGAAGGTTAGCGCGTATGAACTAGATCTAATTTAGATCTAGATCTAGACCCAGAAGTAGACTCTAGATTTAGATCTGCATTAAACTTTTTGTTTGCTTACTCTAGATCTAGATACCTAGAAAATTAAAAATCTATGTTTGCAGTAATCACCATTCTTTTCGTCGATCTTTGTAAGCCTAAAAATAAACCACATGCAATTCAACCCGTGCGTGTTTTGTGCAAGATCAAGACATAATTATGCCGTTTTGGGGGTTGATAACGAAATGACCGCTTACAATCATAACTACTGTCACAGTTCTTGTATGTTTAACTACAATCTAGCCTATGATAATTATGACTGTGTCCTATTGTGGGCAGCGCGTTTAAACTTCCATCAGTATTATTGAAATGTGCTTAGCCAATAATTTTATGTTAAAAAAAAGAAGTCGTCAGATATTGATTAAACGTAGGTAGCCTAATAGATCTATGTCATTTCCCTAGATGCGATATTTAGGTATTTATTTTTTATGCGTTAAGCTTTGTGCAGGATGACGCAATGTTCATTTGCTAAGCTTAGAAAAGATAAAACAAAACTAGACGTCATTTGACTTCCAGTGTCTTCGGTTTGATATGCCGTAGTGTGGGATGCGGATCTAGATCGCGATTAAGATCTATATCAGACTGATATACAGAGATATAGAGAATAAACAGAACACGAGAGACAGTGAGAAGAGAGAAAGAGAGGGCGCGGAGAGAGGAAAGGACAAAAGAACACAAGAGAGATAGAGAGAGAGAGAGAGAGAGAGAGAGAAAGAGAGAGAGAGAGAGAGAGAGAGAGAGAGAGAGAGAGAGAGAGAGAGAGAGAGAGAGAGAGAGAGAGAGAGAGAGAGAGAGAGAGGGGGGGAGAGAAAGACGGAGACAATAAACGTAGATAAGATAGATAGAGAGAGAAAGAGAGAGAAAGAGAAAGAAATATGTGTTTTTTTTTTTTCTCTTAGAAGCTGCAAAATTAAAAAGATCACAAAACTTTTGTTTTGTTTTTTTTTGTTAGCCCGAAGAATACTTTTCAATAAGTGGTTGCTGTTAAAGTTTTTTTCGTGAAAATTTTTTCCGTTTTCCTTTTTCTGCTCTTGTAAAGGCCTCCTGTTTTTTGTTTTGTTTTTTTGTTTTACTTATTTTAAGCAAGAGAGTATTAGCATAATTTTTTTTTTATTCCTGTGATTAATCGAAATTGAACTCGAAATCGAGACTTTTTGTTCCCCTACGCGATTAGATCTAAGACAGTGCTCCTCTAAATTGCGAATTGATAATACCTCTAAAAGTAAAAAAAAAAAACCAAACAAAAGAAAACAAGAAACAAACAGTGCCGTATTACTAAATTGAGAATTGATAATACCTCTAAAAGTTAAACAACAACAACAACAACAACAACAACAAAAGAACAAAACAATGCCGTATTACTGGCTGGTTGTATATATAACAATTTTTTTATGAGAGTACAGGCCGATATGCATAAATTATATTTAACATGTAGTGCATTGTTTATATAACATATATACGCCCGACAGTGATTAATCATTTAGCCTGGACACGTGTGCCAGCAAATACTGAATGTTAAATAAGCTACATAATTATGCCATTGGCGCCTGTTATTGTTTTTGTTTTTGTTTTGATATGAGAAGAGCTCTGTCTGTCTCTTTTTGTTTTTATATGAGAAGAGCTCTGTCTGTCTCTCTCTCCCTCTCTCTGTCTCTTTCTTTCTCTTTTGATCTTTATCTCTCTTCTCTTTTCATTTTCGCTCTTCTCTTTTCTCTCTCTCTCTCTCTCTCTCTCTCTCTCTCTCTCTCTCTATTTCTTCTCTATAGAGCAAGGTAGATAAGTATCTCCCTCTCTCCGGGTTAAACGTATCCTATGTTCCCCTGGAGGGTCCTATACGGCGACTCTCTCTCTATTTCTCTTTCTCTCTCTTGGTTTTATGTCTCCTTACTTTTGTAGGAGAACCCTGTACGATAATGAGTTCCAAGCAAAACATCTGACAAATTTACGTTCTGTCACATACAAGACAATGTTGGGGATACCGGGAGTCCTATCTCAGCCAGTCACACCCATGATCACCGACCCAAACAGTAGGCATACATGGGGTTAAATCCCACTAGTTGTGCCCAATTTTGAGCTCTAATGTTGTTATAGAAGGAATGCCCTAATCCGGTACAATCATGTACTTCGCCATAAATGAGCACCCAAATGCTCTACCACTTCCGCCAGCTACCCCCGTGCCAACCCCCCCCCCCCCTTTTTTGTTTACTTAGGAACTGAGAGCAAATTATCATAAGCACATTTCGTTAGCCTAGTATCCTGACACTGTGTCTTGTGCACACTGCACCTCCGTCACGCTCTGCTGCGCCCTTACAGGCTTTGCGATTTCACATGTTGATCACTGATGACATAATCACGCCCATTAGACATGGCTTCTCATTGGCTCTGTAACTGCAAGCCTAGATTAGGATAGATCTATGACTAAGCGCCAGTGCAATGTCCCAAAGCTTACCTAGATCGTCTTCGATTTCGCTCAGGCCCCGCTCATCGCAAAGCCTTTGACGTTTGCAGTCTAATAACTACTGTGGGTTTTTATTTTGTTTTATTTTTTATTGTTGCACGCGTCGCCTTTAAACATGTAAACGTAACCACTGATTTTTAGCATGTCGCACCGCACCATAGCGCACGGTGCCATGAGGCATGAGTGCGGCACCGTACCTTGCGGCGTGTGGCACTGTATGCACTCCCGCAGCGTAAAATTAATCTCTCTCTCTCCCCCTCCCCTTCACTCCCCTCTCTTTCACTCTACCTCTTTCTATCGCTTTCTCCCTCCCTCCCTCAAGTCCCTCTCCCTCTCTTTCTCTCACTGTCATTTTCTCTCTCTCCCTCTCTGGCTTTCTCTTTCCCACTCTCTCTCCGGTCTTCTCTCTCTCTCTCTCTCTCTCTCTCTCTCTTTCTCTCTCTCTTGTCCACCCCCTGTCCTAACCACTCTCCCTTTATTTTTCGTCCTTGCTGAAAAGTAATACATGTACTTAAGGAATTAATACGAGCATGTATTATTGTTTCTATAATTATTATTATTATTATTATTATTATTATTATTATTATTATTATTATTATTATTATTATTATTATTA
>RQTK01000512.1:133968-152116 GCA_003991915.1 Elysia chlorotica
ATGTTTTCCAATGGTCACTTCAACGTAAGGCTTATAAATAAGAGTGGACTCCCGACTAAATCCTTTGGGGAAACCTACTTAGTTACTCAGTTACGTGTCAATAATTTAGCCGTGCTCTCCTTACCTTTCTCAACCCCCTCACCATTGGTTCTTTATAAACTGTATGCCCCCCCCCCTTTTTTTTTTCCGTGTTAATCCTCCCTTCGCTTTCGCTTTTCCCCTCAATTTATTCCGTTACAGTCATGTTCACGTGCTGGATTCACAGCCCCTCCGCCCCTCCTCCCTAACTATACACCACTTTCAAATAGAACCTGTCTCCCCCCAACCTCCCCAAAATCAACAATGTTAAAACATGAGCAAAAGATTACGCTTACTGCTGCCGCGGTGTGTCTTTGTAACTGCAATGTTATTTATTTTTAGATCAATACTCTCTAAGTCATACACAAAAAATTCACAGCCACACCCAAAACCACATACATAGGCGCCTCTCTCTTATTTCATCAATTTAAGCAAAACAAAGCAACAGTGGAAAAAAAATAATTAGGGAATCGTCGGTCTACCATGACTGTAACACATTTTTTAAAATAATTTTATTCGAATCATAGATCATTAAGAGAGAGAGAGAGAGAGAGAGAGAGAGATAAAACAATCACGCTTGAGGCCATGCCCTGTCACAACAAGGAAAAAAAAATTGGCCTCGACGTCAGCACTAAAAATAGCTCAAGTAGTCTCGCATGGCTTGCCTCACTCAGGCTTATACTCTAGTGTTATATAATTATCTAATAGTGATACAACTCCAGAATCGTGAAATAAATGTACTCCTCATACTTAACCCTATCCCTACAAGGCAAAAAACTACAAACACAACACCCTCTCCCTACAAGGTGGGTCAAATTTGACCCGGTGACTAAATAAATATTATAAAAACTCAAACATAACATTTTCTCCCCATATTGTGCATCTATTTTGAATGGTGTTGTAGCAAAGAAGATGTGTAACGGTTTGACATATTAATTGTTGTGCAGTTTGCTGTGTAGCTCAGTGGTAGAGCGTGAACTTTGATACTATGAGTATGAGGACCCAATTTCGAATCTCACATTTTGTCTAATAGTATACAGTACTTGCAACTGGTACGCCCAGTGCCAGTATACTGTGACTGGAGAAGGTAATTTCATGTAGTGGAGTGATTTAATTTTATTTTAGCGGCAGCAAAGAATTGGAAACAACTCTGCCCAACACAATGAATATTTATTGCAAAATGCTCGCTTAGAACCATTTTTGTACACAGTGAATAACACAAACACCTGTTTCGGATGACTAGAACAATTTATTAAAATAAAATTTTTAATTCAGCTGACATGAACAATACGTCTAAACATTGCAAACAGTGCAGATTATGGACACTTTCTTCTTTCTGTATCAAATCTATGAGAAAATTTGAAATTAGCTTTCATGGAATGTACATAAATTGCACCTGATGATAAAAGAAGGCTGTAGTCACACACCATGCGCAGTATATGACAATAGTAATAGATACTATCTACTACTGCATTTGCTTGGTTATTGCTACAAAAAATAGTCTAGTGAAGAATGTAAATTGCCATATGTTTTACTTACCCTCTTGCAAATCATTTAGGACTTGGTGCACATCTGGTGTAGATCTGTCAACAACCTCATCGGGGGTATGTTGGCCGTTAGTACTCGTTGTTGGAGTTGCTGTGGAGACGTAAAAAAGTGGCATATTATGTCTATGTGGTTCGAGACAACCCTGTGTAACCATGAACATTGTATACACATGTAAAAAGTGCTAAAATAGTTATCATATAATAAAAAATGCACACTTATAGTTATACCACAACATTATTCTACCGGTATCAATTCAGCAAATATACAGGATTATGACACTTTCAAATTTACAAATAAAATGACAGACTTCTTACCTTCACTTTCTTCAAAGCGGTGAATGACTGGTCCCAGTTCAGTGAGAACATATTCCTCATCAGATGATAGCTCTTCTGCAGCTAGGCTTTGATTCACTGCCTCCAGAAAAGTGTATTGACCTTCTTCTTCATCAGTATCAGTGCCTGATTCAGCTTCATAGTGCTCTTCTTCTTGGCCTAACTGATTGTTGGAAGCTTCCAAAGCATCGAATATGTTCCTCTCATCCATTTCTATTCTAGATTCAAACTAAATATCTCAGTCACACAGGTCGCACGTGTTGTAAAAGTGAAACTAGCTAGGAATCAAATGAAGTTGAAAGTGTAAACAAGGGGAGATTACTGTAAAATATTAGGGGAGGTAACTCTGATTCGCACAATGTTCACAAGAATGTGTACATAGATGCATGACATCATAGATCAGGGTCAGTTTTGACCCACCTTGTAGGGATAGGGTATTATAATTTGTTCTTTTCTCTTCAAGTCACCGGGTCAAATTTGACCCACGTTGTAGGGATAGGAATAGTGAAAATTGCCTGCTCACCATCGCACGTGCATTACTCACACAGTTTCCAAATTTGGTAAGGACGTACCTATATTGGTCCTAGGAGCATTCATAAAATTTGAAAAGAATCGGACCAATACTTTTTACGTTATGAGTAAAAAAGTGACAGAACGGGTCAAATTTGACCCACCTTGTAGGGATAGGGTTAAATAATTTTCATAGACGTCAGCACTAAAAATAGCTCAAGTAGTCTCGCATGGCTTGCCTCACTCTAGGCTTACACTCTAGTGTTGTTAACTTAATGTTGATGGCTGCTGGTCCGGACAAACAGAGCGCGCGCATTGTGCGTGCGCAGTATAGTTCGGAGTGATCTCTCTCCACTCTCTTGAATGTAAGTTGCCTATCAATCTGTTCTCGCGCTAGACTCAGAGAGAGAGAGAGAGAGAGAGAGAGAGAGAGAGAGAGAGAGAGAGAGAGAGAGAGAGAGAGAGAGTAGGGTGACCTTTTGCGAATCTAGGTTTTTCTTACGAAACGTGTCCTTACTTACTTTCCACACATCAATTTCCTTTTCGCACTTGAGTGAACAATTAATAAAACAAAATAAAAAAAAAAGAATCGCACATTTGACCTAGTAACGTAAAACAACAAAAATAACAAACAAAAAACAACAAAACAACAACAGCAACAACAACAACAACAACATACACATTAAAAAACAACAAAATAAGTAAATAAATAAATAAACAAATAAATAAATTTATTTTAAAAAATTAACATGTTTTGTTTAACCCCCCCCCTTTTTTTTTTACACACACACCCACCCACACACGCACACTCTTTTCTTGATTGGTCGACACCATTGCTTATCATTGCCATGTGCATCCGATCATATCTCTCGCTGATCACTTTGTAGAGAGTGGTGTGGTAGGTCTAGATCTAGTTCTGGATTTCGGGGACCGCGCTCTTGTCAATGCATGTACAACGTGCCACAAATTATTGTGTTTGGATATTTGAAGAGTTGAAGTTGAAGTTCAAGTGGCTGCCTTGACCTGGTTCTTCTGCCCTGGTCATGACCAACCCGATAGGCCGATACACGAGGCCAAAGCAACCGCAACCAGCTATCAGCAACGGGAAAGATTCCCAACCCAGGCTTAGATCTAGTTAAAGATTAAGTGTTGAGTCTGTGCCTAGGCCTAATGTGAGATAAGGAACAAAGTCATGTCATGCTCTGCCTTGCGCGCGCTGCTCCTGATGTACCGCTATAATTATACTTTATACACAATATTCTGTACCATGTACACAGCTGGTTCCAGGTCAACCCAATCAGGCATATTAATAGTGAAGGATACAAATAATTTGTTCTAATAAAATAAAGTGTGATAAATTGGGTAAGAAATGAAAAATACCCTTGTGTATCAGATTGGCAGTTGTGCATGGTGAACGACTGTATAATCGCACAAGAAATCAACAGCAAAAACAAAACAAAAACATCAGAAGAAAAAAAAAACGAAAAATAAATTTGAAAAAAAAAAGCCAACAAACACCACCCAAAAGCAACAACAACAACAACAACAACAACAACAACAACAACAACAACAACAACAACAAAGAAAGGAACCAAAACCAATAAAAACAAACTAAAGAACGAACGATCCAACCAAACAAACCACCAACAACACGACAAAAAGATGAGCAGTAACATCATCATCAGCACTGCCAATAACAACATAAAAAACAACAGCAACAACAACAACAACAACAACAACAGCAACAACAACAACAATAGACTCTCGGAGACCCGAAAGACGAAAACAGGAGAGCTGTCAAATAGGCCTAAATCTATTTACACAAGAGTGTTTGCCTACTTGATGTCGTGGCTTACATCCTGACAATTCATTCAAGTGTAATGGTCTGATTTCGGAACCTTATCGCTCTTGTACAACCCGAGTATCTCAATTGCTAGGCCTAGATGTTGGATACGTAATAATGAGAAAGAAAACTTAAAGATGACGTGGCATTGGCCACATACGCCAATATATCCATATTTCTGTTTACTGCGCTTTAGATTTCTTATTCTCAAGCTCATTTCCTTAAAAATGGTTTGTTTCAATGGTGGTATTTTTTGGCTTTAAAGAGAAAAGAGTTTGAGAGTAGAGAATGCCTTAAAACAGCAAAAAAAAAAAAATAAATAAATAAAAAAATAAAAAAACAAACAACAAAAAACACTTAAAATAAGCAAACAAACAAACAAAACCATTTTAGTACCGTTTTTTTTGTTATCGTCCTTAACATTACAAAACACCATCACAGATTGGCATAGGAAAACTAGCCATCTTAACATTATATAATAAAATAATGAGGGTGTGGTATTTTAAAAAAAAAAGAAGAAAAAAGAGTCAAATACTGCATTTTAACGCCTAATTGGCAGGGCTTTTGGTGTAGAAGAGAAAGTTTATATTAAATGGGGATATTTATTATGATTAAAATAAAACAACACCTAACCATTTCTTCAGAAAGAATGATGAAAAGATGCCATTAAAAAGAGGATGGGGTTGTCGGGGGATTGGAATCAGAAACCTGGCCAAAATCATGATCTTTCTATATCCCCCACCCCACAAACACCTCCTACTTTAATTCCTGTACTATATGCGATGTAGTTTTTTTTTAATAGACTAATTTTTCTCGCAATTTTACAAAAGATATTAACTACATGCCCACCTAAACTTCTCTACCCCCCCCCCCCCCCCCCACGGTTCCCCCCCCCTACTCCGACGGGAGCCCCGCGTGGCCCAGCTACCGCAGCGCGCCGCCCCTGCCGGACATCGTCCCTACGGTCCCTACGGTCCCGACGCCCCTGGGCCGCGACCGGTCCAACTCGGCGCCTGACTTGCGGGCGCAGGCTGCGGGTCGTGAGGCGGGCAGGGAGCTCCGCCGGCTCAGCGACGAGTTCTTCAGCACCTGGCAGCAGGGGCGGAGGCTGGTGGGTAGAATCGGATTTGTGTTGTCTTGTTGTTAGCTAACGTCTAGTCTACACATCGCCAGCATAGCAACCAGAATCGCTACTAAACCATACAAAAGCAACAAATGAATACACACAAAAAATTAAATTTAGATAAATAAATAAATAAGCAAAAACAGCAACAAACTGATTGTAGCTGAAAAAAATTGATAGAGAAAAAGTGCATGAATACAAAATAAACGTCTGTCAAATAATCCATAAAATTAACAACAACTTTCAATTAGAATAGAAGGAGTGAATTGCGAAACGGATGCAAAGCAGAATGATCCAAAGTAATATTTGATCAGAGTCGGCGAAGCTGTCTCCTTGTTTTACGGCGACGGAACCGCTAATTTAGGTACCAAGGACTTGGCAGGTCATATCTGACACCGATCCAACCAGTCATGATCAAAGTAGCTCGAGCGTGATTCGAACCCCCATTCATCCTACACCGGAAGCTGACGCTGTAGCCACAACATCACCACGCTCCTCGCAGTAGTAATCAAACCTCTAAGTCTAACTGCATGCAATGATAATGGGATTTGTGATAACTAGGTCAACTTGTTTGAAGATGAACAATAATACGTTTATACTTTACCCAAACTTTAACCGCTCCGTCTTTGTTTCCTTCCCTCAAAAAAAACAAAACAAACAGAGCCCCGTCCGAGAGGATCTCGGCGGCCACCCGGCATCCTTCCCACGCATGCGTGTGTCCTACATCCGCCATGTTGCCAGTAACTTCAGCATGTTCCTGAGCGAGACCTTCGGCTCCAGAAGGGGGTCATCGGTGGACTTGACCTCTGACAACAACGACCTTTGACCTTTGATCTGAAGGACTTTTGACCTCTGATCTGAAGGACGTTCACGATTTTTGTCTCATTCGCTCCTGGGCCAACAGTTTGGCATAATTACATTTATCTCAGAAATGTTGTTTTTTTTTGTTTTTTGCAATGCCTTTTTGGCTTTTAGTATTCCAATCTGTTTGTTGGACCAGTATCCTTTCATGGTGAAGTTAAAAGTAAAATGTGCCATTTGTTCTTAGATGAAAGAAGAAAAAAAAGAAGAAGAAAGGCAAGAAGAACAACTACAACAAGTTACAACAACAACAATAACAACAACAACAACTTGTACTATTAATTTATACTTCTTAATAATACCAATCAGAATGAAATATTGATTTAAAAAAATTAGCTCAAATCTACAAAAAAGAAAAGCGCTGCTTATGACATTTTGCTAGTTTAGAGTGACGAAAATTTGATGGAAGCTAGTGCGGTGATGTTTCCCGCTTGTGAGATGACGCTTTGCGGGCCTGCGTTGAAAATCGACTACCTGACTATAC
This sequence comes from Elysia chlorotica, assembly GCA_003991915.1. Taxonomy (NCBI): domain Eukaryota; kingdom Metazoa; phylum Mollusca; class Gastropoda; family Plakobranchidae; genus Elysia; species Elysia chlorotica. Next base: position 140,748 of record RQTK01000512.1, read on the forward strand.
ATTGTAATTAATATCTTCTGTATTCACTTTTATTATTGATTTTATTTTAATATAATTGTATGTCCGATCCAGGTTTGATATTTTGATGTGAACACTTTTGCTCACAGTTATTCACACTGGTTACTTTTCATGATGTTCCAAAGAGAAAAAGTGAAAACTTATAATTATAGGGATTGGGGAAGCTTGGGGTGAGGATTGTTGGTTTCAGAGTAAATATCCCATGGTTCACATTGCTTGTATAAGGTTCATAACGTTAATTTTGTTCAATGATCGTAAATTATTTGAATGCGTTTTTTTTTTCGAAGGAAAGAGTCACTTGATTTTGTTAACCGTTGATGTTATCAACATTATAAAGATGAATTCTTTGCATTTGACTTAAACAATGTTATATGTCATTTTGGTACTTTTTAAAAGCATTTTTAAAAAAGAAAGTTGCCCAGCGTGATGAAGTTTTTGACAACATAGATAGATATGCAACGCATAGAAGGGATTCATGTCTGCCCTTAGTACATATGATATTCCTGATACCGAAAAAAAAGTAACGGAAACCCCACGGCAACCAGGCATTGTACTTGTAGTCAAACCAAAATGCGTTGCTGCACAGTACTGCATTGAAACTGCGCAAACAACAAACCAAAATAACACTTGTATTGATGAGATTGTGATAAGTATTGCCCCATGAATGGCTGCGTTACAAATGTTTTTTTTTTACATATTTTTTAATATTATTGCATTTTGATGATTTTGTTAATATTATACTGTACATGTTAATTTTTTATTATAAAAATTCTGATGTATAATGTATTGTTACGTCGTCATCCATCATGGTCTCGTAGAAGTGGCGAAGAAGGCCACGCTTAAGACATCATGGTTCCAGAATTATCAGAACGAGGCGGTTGTGTCACAAAGGATTTCTTCATTGATACTGATCTTTAATCCTCTTCTCTACCCCCCCCCCCCACACACACACACATACACTATCAGATTGTACTCTCTCCACCACCCATATCTCCTTTTGTCTCTTTTTGTCTATCTTTCCTCTATTTCTGCTGTCCGTCTCCTCTCCTTTCGCTCCCTATCTTTTTCGGTCTCTCTCCTGTCTCTTTCGTTCTTTCTCATGCCCCCCCCCCCTACTTAACACACCCTCATTTCTTCGCCTTCCCCCCCCCCCTCTCTCTCTCTCTCTCTCTCTCTCTCTCTCTCTCTCTCTCTCTCTCTCTCTCTTTCTTTCTTTCTCTCTCTCTCTCACTAACTCTCTCTCTCTCTCTTTCTTTCTTTCTTTCTCTCTCTCTCTCTCTCTCTCTCTCTCTCTCTCTCTCTCTCTCTCTCTCTCTCTCCCGCTCTCTCTTTACCTTACTTCTCTCTATCTCTTTTTCCACTACCTCTCTCCTTTCGTTTTCTTTCTTCTCGTTCTCTCTCTCTCTCTCTTTTTCTCTCTTTCTCTCTCCCTCACAAACACATACACCTACAATCGTAGCATTCTCATGTCTGAAACTTCAGTAATTACACAGTGTGTAACGATGTAGAACTTCCCTTGTAGATAGATAGATCTGTTTGCAATCACCCCACCTTGCACATGGAGTGTGTTTATCCGGACAATCCTCCGCCTCTGACGGCAGGAAATTATCACCACCAGTTCCACCACGAGATTTTGCGATGCACGACTACTTCTTAATACAATGTGTTTTGTAATACTTTTCCCCTTACTTTGTTGCTATGGCTTAATATTTTTGTTTTGCCTTACTTTTCTGCCACGTCTTATTATTTATAAGTTGCTGCGATTTAAAATGTTCTTTCTTCCTTTGTTGATTACCCCCCCCCCCCTTTCCTTGTCATCCTTTATTTTATATAACATTCTGCCTGGGGTGAAGGATTTCCGTATTGTTCATAGGCTCTTTCACTACGCTGTGTTTATTTGCCTGTTTAAATCCAAAGTCATATTTTGTCGAGACCTTTCAGGTTTCAGCTTTCAACTAGACGTTGTATATATATATACCCACCTATGCATTTTCCTTATATCAGCTTTTTACAAAAGTAAATAGTCTTGTTTAACATACACTAGTCAACGTACAAAAGCATACACACTAGTCTTTCTCGATTTCCTTAAACTGTTCTTGTTAGACAAGTTTGGACACTCGCACTAGTCCCAGCTTAAAAATGTTCATTAAAACATTTCTTTCAATCGGAATTATCTAGTCATACGAGCATTCTTATATTTCCTTAGTACTTTTATAACATTTTGATACCAAAGAAAACTATTCAGTGGTGACCAATTAAACGTCTGGCCATTCCTTAATAAGCACCCGAAGTTATTAACCTTGTTCTGGGAAATACTATTTAAAACCGAAACAAAAATACTATGGTCATCAAATTCTCTACTTGTAGTTGTAGACTTCATAGCCACAATGTTGTAACAGCACCGAACAATCACATTTCAAGAGCTTTATCTGAATACTTCATGACTTTAACAGTTCAATTTCTTTTCTTTGAAAGCTTTATGTACATACTCAAATGTTATAAGTTTTGTAAAGAAAAATATTGTTCCTTTTATTAATAAATTTCAAAGAATGCAAGCAGATGTCAATTTTGGGGACAAAAATCATCACCGTGTGATATATAAAAACAAACAAACAAAGAGTTGTTTTGTGGAACATGACAAGATTGTGTATATAATGTATGTGCCATGATCTATCTACATTCATATTCTACAACAATATCCGTATCCCCTCTGATACCCACCCCCCACACAATAGCTACGGTGTGCGGAAGGCGCCGCTATAAACATCATGCATTTTTTGCTCACATATGCAACGTCTTTCACGATTTCTGTACTGACGAGAGGACAACACCGTTTATTTTTTAAATTTTTTTTTTACTTCAATTTTTATGTCATGGGAATATTCCAAATCAATTAACTCCAGTATACAATTCCACCGACGGCAGCAGCAACTTCAAAATAACATAAAATGCATAAATAAATTAACTAACCTGCAGCATAAAGTACCACCGTCCAGCCCCACCAGCTATTAAATAACATGTATGTATATATATAACTATAAGTATATATATATATTATATAATACCCTGTTGTGGGCACCAGGAGAGGCACATCCTCTGTACCGGTGTGTCAGATCCTAACTCTACCGATTCCTTCAACATCGACAACATCATGCACCATCGTACGCCATCACCCATACGTTACCATGATTTTTGTTGCTTGGTAGTCTGTAGTGGTAGTAAATACTACGGTGTTTAAAAAAATGATTAGACCCTGGAAGACGGTTTAAAAAACTACTTTAAAGCATCCTGAGTCTGGGGTCTAAATTGCAACAGTTGCTAGTTCTCTGGAGCTTTTAAACAAATTTTGTAGTAACAGTCGATTTATCCAAAGCCTCCTAATATTTCTTCGGCTTTTCAACAGTACCATAGTTCTGTCCGCGACCTCTGTTAATGCAATTTTTCCTTAGTGATAGGCTTGATAAATGGACGAGGTTTCCATGCTCAATAACCACTTTGTTCGCGGTCATAATACTGAAAAACTATAGACGCATCCTGCTTTACACAAGTAACTATAACTTAAAAGTCTCTTAAGTTTAAAGATCCCAAACTCTATGCATGGTTATACTTCACTGGTTTAAAATGCAGATTTGCTATTATCTACAAAAGGATCTCTTAAACAGAAACAATGGAAAAAGAAAAAGATAAAAAGAAGAAATAGAAAATCGCACTCTGCCGCTTTTGGTCATGCCCATCAGTCGAAATCATTGAAGTACTTAAAGCTTATAAAACTTATATACATTTGCATTGTGGTACATGTAATACTTTGTGCTTTGACTAATTAAATCGAGGCATTTAACAATGAGCATTAATAATATGTGGATAACATCATGTCTTTAATTGCCTTACTCACACCTTGATCACTTTTAAGTTTGTTAACCATGTACCACTGCTTTGGTTAATCCTGTTTTTGTTTTTTAGAGATCTGTTCACGAGATTTGCGGTTAAACATCGGCCAGTTACAAACGTTAAAAGCCTCAATTAACACTTTGTTAGCTTTTTTAAGACTCAGTACTAATTAAGAATTTGCATGGAACTTTTTTTGAATTGTTGAAATTGATAACATGGAGTGTGGTTGATACATCTTTTTTTTTACTTTCCCTATTTATAGTTATTACTTTTATGCAATGTTCCAGGACTTTTGGAATTATTTTTTTCATCTCTCTTGACAAAACTCCTAAAATCATCATACATGAAATTAATGTAAAAAATAAGAAATAAAAACAAATCTTTATCTCAGTTTTGTAAGGTCTTATCTAATCTCTAAACTACTAAGGATTTAGAGTTTTGAGATATGCCATTATAAAACTGAGGTAAAGAGACAAGCTTTTGGTGCTATTTAAAAAGACACATTTAAAGATTTTATAAAGACATTTTTGTTGTTGTTTTTATTTAATGATTATTGGTGTTTTGATTCCTTTTTCTCCACAACATTGGATGAACTTTACTCGGATGAATATGTAGAACGAAAGCGTGGTTATTTAAAACATACTCAATACACACATACGTACCAAAACAAATCAAAGATAGGCAATATTTGAATTCTTTTAAATGTTTATTAACTGTTAACTATTGTTCATCTTGCCTATTGGTGTTGAAGAGATCGATGCGCTTTTTTTCTAATCAAAATTGCGAAAAGATTCATGTACTTTCTGTCATGGTCTTGTTAATGTAAAAAATTAATATTTCTTTGCGAAAAGGAAATGTACCTTGGGGTAGAGCTTGAATAAGCACTCTCTAACTTTAAGTGGAAATGAAGAGTCCCCTTGTTTAGATCTATAAGAAGACTAAGGGTAGTCAGTAGTCTTTCTTAAGGATATTTTTGACTTTTCAATCTAAAATTGATCCATCAAGTATTTAGCTGTAAACTTTTTTCTCAAAGTAGATATATCTTTAAAAAAATTAATTACATGAAATAAAACGAATGTAAACAAAACAAAGCCAAACCAAAACTATCGTCAAAACAAACATACAAAAAATAAACCCGCATCAACAAAAACGGACTGAAATAAAATAATGGTTATTCGCCTTGCTTAAAATGACAAAAGAAAAGTGTGATATGATTTTGTAACATGTACATTCTGTTTTTGGATCTTACTTGATGATTATGTAAAAGTTTGTAATGTAATCAGAGATCCCAAAGGCATGGAAAGATGATGGGTAAATGCATTGAATATAATGCAGCTGTTCGTTTATACTTACTGTAAGGATTGTATGACTATGTTCTATTATTTTTCCATTCTGTTTATTGCTGTCTTTTTTCGCTGCTAAGCATTAGTTCATTCAAAGTCGTTGTTTTATATTCCAGATTGTTCATACTTTTATTTTTCGCTTCATTGATTGTTCACTTGAATAAAAGCAGAAAGCTAAATATAACACATGTTTGTTCGTTTCTTTTTAATGATTTTTTTATGTAAAGCTTATTGGTAAATTTGATTACGTATGACTTAAGCCGCAAAAATAACGAACGTTTTATTTGCATAATTTGTGTGCTCAAAATGTTAGCGGTCATCGCCGTTCAAGACTGCCATAACGTTCTGTCCAAAAACTTCGATTTTCATGCGTTGCGAAGTTTGTGTCTTATGCGTCAAAAGGCAAAACGTAAAGGAATAATTATTATTGTCTCCCTTGTTCACATCTGCACGTATGTGAAATGACTCTTTTATTATGTCCCGTGAGGTGTGCGGAAAGCCTGGAATAAAAGTCCTGAGATACATTAAAAACATTCAAACCTTTTTAATGCGTCTTCTCAAAGATCCTGGGAAACTGAGGACTAACAGTTGATGAACTTATATTATTATGTCTTTGATGATACACATGTACAATACCTACACGGGGGCAAACTGACTCAAGTAGTAGAGCGTTGGTCTCCCGTTCGAGAGGTCCGAAGATCGAATCCACGATCGGCAGATTTATTTGTCGGATTTCGAACCTTGTATTTGGTTGGGTCGGTGTCTGTATAATGTGACCTGCTAAGACAGGAGTCATGGTATCCCCGCCCTGCCTCGAGTGTGGCAGCATATAAAATTGTCAAACGTGAGTCTCGGAGCCCGTCCACTATATAGCCTATACAATGCTGACGTTGGACGTGAAATCAGCTCAACTCAACTCGCCAATAGCAAGACGTTGAAACAACATTTATCATAATTATTGAACAATATTGGCCTCTTGTGTTTGTTTGTTTATATATATTATATGACATTGACCCGTCCTGAAATTTCCGTCCTAGTCTGAAGTCTCAGGAAAAAACAACGAAAAGTACAGTGTATTTGGAGAGAATCTATCCAAATTGAAACCATTTTCATTGCATGCTCATTGAAATGCGTTATGCAACACATCGATTATTAGGCAGCTGATGGAAAATCTTGGTTGACTTGTCGATAGACACCAACAAATTGAAGAGAGAGAAACCTTAAGTTTTCTTCTTTACCCAATGTTAGCTGATCGATGTAAAAAAAAATACAACTGTAATAACAAACATATATGAGTTTATTAACTGATATGAGGAAGAGGGGGGGGGGTGCAAAAAATGAAAGATATATTTGCAAGTTTTGCGCTTTTTTGAATTGTAATGCATACACATACAAAAAATCAAAACAGATTAAAGCTGTAACATTATTTTTTGAAAGTCTAGAGGCCATTAGTTTAACGCGGCGGGAGTTAACGACTCGTCGTAAGAATAATTATGGAAATGATAAGGCTATAGTGCTTAGTATTCGATAGCGTTGTTTGTACAAACGACCCAATAATTAAATACTTCATAAACTAATTAGTTATCCGTAACCAGCACCAAACTGACTGCATTGACCACAATCGCTGGTGGAAAATTCATTTGACATAGATCCATGTCACACATGGTCAAACAGGAGCCTGTGATCTCACAAGAGCTTTCTAATTGGAAAGCGGAATTAATTTTTTTTCTATTTTTCCTTCTTCTTTTATTATTTTTAAAAATTGCCAATTTGTTAGGAGACAGGAGTTCCACAGTTTCGCACAAGCACAAACGCGTTATAAAGTCATCCAAAAATGTACAAATGTACATGTCATGTTTAAAACAAAACAATGTTCCCTTTCCCTGACAACAAGCTTAAACCGCGTTCACGATTGATAATTATTTTCACAAATCCATACTAAAAATTTACTCAAGTTAAGTACTTAGGTTTCCCAAACCTCGCCGCCATATTGCACTAGACAAGCACATTTTCGGAACGAAAATGGATGCTTTTTGTACTTTTCCGAAGTGCTGTTTGTGCTTCTGCGGAACTCCATATTCTGTGATGATTTCTGTCCCACATGCAGTAACACTTGAAAAACCTACCCAGTTTTGCTATGTAATAAAAAAAAGATTTCCCCGTTATGTTATGCGCAATGGCTAGAAGTTACGTGCTGTTGAGCATTAAGCACTTCAAGCTAGTTAAAACCTAAGGCTTCCGACGCAAAAGGTCCCGAGGTCGAATCCTGGCGGTTGCATTCCCTACTAGTTGGGTCGTTGTCAGTATAATGTGACATGTCCGGCTGACACAGGAGTCATGGTATCCCCGCCCTGTCTCGTGTGTGGCAGGACATACAATTATTAAACGTCTGTCTCGGGGCCCGTCCACAATATAGTCTATATAGTGCTGATGTTGGATGTTAAAACCAAACCAAATCAACCAAACCAAGGTCTAAGCCTAAAGTGAGCCGCCGCCAGCGACAACTTACTCTCGCTTGCAATGTGACCTCAACCTAAAGCACATCTCGACATGACTTTTAATTACGTTGCATAACGCTTGTGTAACTTTTTCCCCCTATTCACCCTGGGTGTCCTTGATAGTAAACACAGTGTAAATTGCATAAAAAGTAGCATTAAAGCATTAAGCAAGTCTAAATTTTGCCTCGTCTGTGAAGATAGTCATGGAATTTTAATCGAAATTGCTTTTGACTCTTGTCTAGTGCTGCAATTATCAACATTGAAACAAATTTAACACCTACATACAGATACACTACTGGTCTCTGTATTGCAATCATACAGTCCAGCAAATTGACGTCGATAAAGGTTTCTTTGAATTTTTAATACGCGAAGACAAAAATCGCAATTACTTGGGCAAAATTTCGACTTTGAAACTGAGGTGAGGGCCATAGTACTTAACTACTCATAAAGCTGTTTTTAACATTGCTAAGTAATTATGGTATAGTTTTGGTGAACTCTAGTCGATAGGTGGTGTCTATTCTGGTATTGTTGATTCTTTTTACGATGTGTTCGGACCGTCAAAGACGTCAGGCGGCGAACTGTTCCAAGTGGTAGAACATTGGTCTCCAGATAGGGAGCTCCACGGTTCGAATCCCACGACCAGCAGATTTGTTTGTCCAATTTCGTTACCTATGTCCGATTGGATCGGTGTCCGTTTAATATGACCAGCTAAGACAGGAGTCATGTCCTGTCTCTTGTGTGGCAGCACATAAAAAAATTGTCAGTCGTAAGTCTTGGTGCCCATCCACAACATAGCCTATAGGCACACCCAATAGTATTATTATAAATAAAAAACATGGGATTTACAGCCAAAATAATGACAATGTTTGTTATTTCAGAAACCGAATATGTACCGATGCTCTTTTACGTACATGTATAATATATGATTATAAGAATCTTATACATGTATAATAATTTTAATTGAAATTTAGTTTTGGTTTTTTGCACTTTCCCACGTTACTCGTAGATGCTTTGCATTGTCTGCACAACATTTTTTTTTATTTCCACAGTTATTAATGCAAAAATAATATCAATTTACAAACAATCATTTCAACAAAAACAAACAAACAAACAAACAAAAACATAAAACATAAAATAAATAACTATAAGTGTCCCGCTCATGGTGAGTGGTTTAAATTCGCCCTATGCCTTAATATCAATGTATAAATTGTTAATCCCTACAATTTCTGCCGCCCTTCCTCTTTCTTTGCCTTTGATTCTGTTATCTCACTATGCCTCATTCTGTCTTTATGTCTGTTCGCCTCTCTCTCTCTCTCTCTCTCCCCCTTTCTCTTCCTCCTCCCCTGAACAACTCTCTCTCTCTCTCTCTCTCTCTCTCTCTCTCTCTCTGTCTCGCTCTCTCTATCTCTTTCTCTCTCTGACCATCACTCTCGCGCTCTCTCTCTGTCTGTCTCTTTCTCATCTGTGTTTATCTCTTACGTTCTCTATGTGTATGTCTCTCTATGTCCCTCTGTCTCTCTCTGCATTTTAATCACACACAAACAAACACACACACACACACATTTCATCACTCTTTGATCTTCTCAGTTTTACGAGGCCCACTTTCGCTGCAAAATTAAACCGTTAGATTCTTGGATCTATTAAACTAAAATAAAAGCACAAAAATAACTAAACAATTCTTTTACGTGGGTGCATCTGACGCAAGAGACCAAACAAAACAGTGTCTGTAACCTTTCCAGTTAAGTAGTTTAAGCCAACATATCCGTATGGATCAAAGAAATATTAAGAAAAGCTGTCATAGTAATTTCACTTTCCTATGACTTAGTTTAATACATAATAGAATTGTATAAAGAATATAATTGTATGCAGCCAACCAGGAAGTAGGTTACAGTCAATAAATAAGTTACTAAAATCTATCTTTAGTTCAAAGCCTTTTGTTCTTCCTGGAACATAGTTAAAAATGGACGGTCGCTGCCCTACTGTCCTGGAATCGGAGAAAGAAAGTAACATCTCCAAGGTCTCATCCCGACCCCTAATCATCGGATCGGTATCAGTATAATGAGACCGGTTGAGACCGGAGTCATGGTATTCCTGCAGCATTGCCAAACGTTAGTCTTGGGACCCACCCAAAATATAGCCTTCATAGTGCTGACGTTGAATGCTCAGCAAAAAATACAAAGAAGTCCGACCCCCCTCCCCCTTTTTTTCCCCCTCAACATCCACACACACACACACACACACAATTGCTTGCTTCCAAGTTTTCTGAGCCTCGTCTTATCTTTTCTGCTTGACAAATAGGGTTAACCTAAACCGGTTTACGATAAAATAATTAATTAATATGTAATAAAACAAATAAATAATGAATGACATTTATATTCAAAGACAAAGCAATGCTCTATGCGCCAATTAAAGTTGAACAAAACATTACTATATAATTATGTAAGAGTAAAACACACAAACCAGCACAATTCTTTAACATCTTACGCGACATGAGATCAAATATGTTAGAGATGTAAGTAAAGAAATGCCCAAATTAAATTTTAAAATGATGTTTATGAGAATGATAAAAAAAAATGTAATATAAATTCCAAAAATGTTAATTTACAGATGTACAAAAGAGCATCTTAAAGGTAAAACCACCGCAAATAAAGTCATGTTATTCCTTCGTCTCTTAGGTCCAGTAGTTACTCTTGCCGTTACTTGAATCCCGTAGGTAGTCTCTTCCCTTCTGTTTTTCAGTAATCAATCTTTCTGAAAAATCAAGTACAAGAATGGCCATGATTTGATGCTTTTCGATCCAAGAGCTTTATGGCTTGTGAAGAGATGCAATTCTTGTGAATAAGGTGTTCAACCGACTAAACTAATTGGCGTCGCAATCTTTCATGCACTCTGAGGTTGGTTGGTATGCCTGCTCGTATGTTGATTTCTTTACGTCCTACAATAGCAACTATGCCATATTGTGGACGGATCTCAAGACTAAAGTCTACCAATTCTATGTTTTGCCACAAAGAGACAGAGCAGGGGTACCGTCACAATATTTGTACTCAACCTTACACAATTAGTATAATTATTTTGCCTGATTGAACCTAGGACCTCCCACGTTGAAGCGCAGCGCTCTACACCGTGATCCACCCCCTTTCCTCTCTTTCTGTCTGTCTGTCTGTCTGTCTGTCTGTCTGTCTGTCTGTCTGTCTGTCTGTCTGTCTGTCTGTCTCTCTGTCTCTCTCTCTCTCTCTCTCTCTCTCTCTCTCTCTCTCTCTCTCTCTCTCTCTCTCTCTCTCTCTCTCTCTCTCTCTCTCTCTCTCTCTCTCTCTATTTCACACACGTACATAAACACATCCTCTGTTATCAACGATCAACCGAAGACTATTTCTCCAATTTTCTGTTGGTCCATTTGCAATAGGCATAGAGTAATAATTGTCTCTAAACCCTCAAACTTTCGATTTTCCATTTACGTGTGGTTGATACCCTTTCTGTTTTATTAACGCCCCACCAAGTCGACAGTCTAATTCCATCCTTTAGCCTTGCTGTACATCTCTATTGCAGTTGCCTCTCTTTGTCTCTCTCTCTCTCTCTCTCTCTCTCTCTCTCTCTCTCTCTCTCTCTCTCTCTCTCTCTCTCT
>RQTK01000512.1:167716-179361 GCA_003991915.1 Elysia chlorotica
TTTTTTTTTGTGCTATAAAGAGTACAGTTATTAAGTGGTCTCCTTCCTATCTAGCAAATATGATTCATTCTGTCAATGAGTTTCGATCCGATAAAAGCTATGTTATTTTCAGTCTTCCTCGTGGTTCAGTTCTACTTCTAGGCACGGTATCGTTTGTCTCTAGCCAATGCCCAAACTCTCGTTAATATTATTATTAAGAAATGTAATACTCTATACCACTCATTATGCTGACGATACTCAATAATTGTACATGTCTGTATTTCCTTGTGACGTGTCTCAAATTGTAATTAGATTGCAACACTGCAATGCATAAGTCAAGTTATGGATGACAACTAACAAATTGAAATTCAATGATAAAAAGACCGACATTAGACATTTAGAAATTAGACATTTTTTGAAGCTCAATGTAACCAAAACCTTGATAATTTCCCTTGTCTTGTCACGACTTGATTACTGCAGTACTGTGTTCGCAGGAGTTTCGAGTAAATACATTTCACGTCTGCAGGTACAATGTATTACAAAATAATGCAGCACACCTTATCTTTAAAAAGAAAAGAGTCCACCAGGGCGCAATCATCCCCCCTCCCTTGAAGGAATTGCACTCGCTACCTATAGCACAACATACTGATTACAAAAATTGCAGTAAATGTTTTGTGGCATACAAATTATTGTCCACATGGTTCTGCGCCTGAGTATATGAAAGAAATATTGAATTTGTACCAGTCGCCAGACCATATGTAATTTACTTCCAAGGAAACTTCGAGACACGGACAAAGCAGATAGTTTCAATAGTCAATTGAAACATTATTTATTTTCAAAAGCATAATGATTTAGCATGTAAAAAGAAAATACTGTAAAATTAATTTTTTATTTTTACCTTTGTGTCCTTGCTCTACGCAATGCATTGTAAAACAACAACTTTTATATTTTTATCAATGTCATAAGCCTACTTTTAAATTTGTTTGGGGTGTAAAATTCATGTCTCTAGAACATTTTATTCTCATGTCGTGTAAGATGCTGAATGCTAAAATTATATTGGTTTATGTGTTGTCTTATTATAGTAATGTTTTATACAACTTTATTGGCGCATAGAGCATTGCTTTTTATCTACAGTATAAATGCCACTCGTTATTTAAAAAAAAAAAATTGGTTGGGTACAACGTAGTCAAATACCACAGCAGAACTGAACGGCCAAGCAAAAAACGCGCCATTAAGTTGCCTTGTTATCAGTTTTATGTGTTTGTAATGGTCTGTGACTCGAAAAAGGATATTTGATAAGATAATAGTTAATTTTTATCAGTTAGAGACAATCAAAGTTCGTGTTAAAGTACATAGAAAGAACAAGTATTTTGTGATTTTGTTTGGTTTTTATGATGCAACTCTGTGCATCTTGCTTTCATTGAAGCTTATTCGTGTTATTTCTCCTTCCTTTTTTTAAACGTTCATTTGCAATCGGTGTTAGAGAGACTTTCCGTGTTGCTCTAGCCTTGTTTATATCGCTGACCTGCGGCGTCTTATCTCCCATTCTGTTTTAGAAGGCTGCGTGAATTTTTTATGTAGGCTCTACTGTATAATGCACTGTGATATTTTTCATGCTTGCATACTTGTATTTGAATCTGATTTGTGTGTGTGTTTCGTCTTTTTTTTTTTAAGTGATGAATATAATTATTGTAACTCACATCGAACGTAGTTTGCTACATTACTGTTTGCTTTTTTTTTTCTTTCGACACCACCCGATGTCTCCGTTTCTGTACCTTTATTGGCTTGTGTGTACTTAAACACGGCAGTTGTTTACTTAGATTAAGATTGTTTATTGGGTTCTATGTCTCGGCCTCGAACATCTATTCTTTGTTTATATTTGTCTGTCTTTCTTTCTTTCACCTGCGTCTCTCTTCCCCATTCTCTGTCTGTCTGCCTCCCTACATCTCTCCCTGTACCAATTGTATTATTATTATTATCAGTATAAAATAATACCATCTGCGCACCCACAAAGCTTTTTTTTTTTTACCATCGTCAAGCCTGGCTTTTTGATCTTTTTTTTGGGTTATTACTTTTTTCAGCCTTGTTTCATTTTATCTCTTTCACCAACACACTGACAGAGACCAATTTTTTGTTGTTGATGTTGTTGTTGTTGTTGTTTTTTTTTGTTGGCACAATGCACCAGTTGTATATGTGCCGCTCTGCGTGTGTGTGTGTGTGTGTGCATTATGCTTTAGAGGGAGTAGATTTAGGCGCCCGACTACATCGACTAAACCACATGTTAAGTCGGCCGTCTAAATCTACTATCCGCTTGTACTTAAAACCCTAGAGCGTGTGTTCTGATGTCTGTGAACGACCTGGGCGTAAATCAAACTGTGGTCTTATCTTTTGTACCATGAGACCCCTGGCAGGTGGCAAAGTTCTGGAGACTTCGGCTCCAGACAAACTCCGAACTTCAATCAGGGGGACATGAATCGTTTGAGTTTGCTTAACGTCCAACTCCAGCACTATAGGCTATATTGTGGACGGGCCCGAAGACTGAATTCTGAAAACGCTTGCGTGCTGCCAAAAAAACGAGACAGTACGGGCAGACCTGGATTTCTATCTCAGTCGGGCACATTATACTGATACTGACCCAACCAGTAGGGGACGAAATTGGAAAAAAATCCACTTTGACTTGAGATATCGTGGGATTCGAACCGCAGATCTCTCGGTCTAGAGACCAAAGCTCTACCACTTGAACCAGCCAAGGGGGCCATAGATCGTGCGAGCTGCCTTGTTTTGCCATGGCTCGTAGTTAGGGCCCACAATGGGGCAATATTTATTTGTAAATGTGGACGCTCTCCACTGTTTGGGTTAGTGTCAGTCTATTCAAGCCCAAATCTAGAAATTGATCTAGAAATCTAGATCTAGATCTAGATCTAATCTAGAATATAGATCTTCTAAATATTTATCAAATTAAACATATTATGAGAGATTACGATTGTAGAATAGAATCTGAGGATGATTTCGCCTAGATTTGTTATTTGTTAAATTCTATATCCAGTATTTCTACAGTGTTAGCTCAGAGTGTAGAACAGTAACAGCCTCTCCGGGTGTAATGGCACTTTCCCCACGCCCTATCTTTCATCTTTCTCCTGTGAAACTGTTTCTCAGTAAAAATTCACTGGTTGAAATGGGATGTATAGAATAAAATTGCTGCAAAGATAGCTAATAGCCTCTCAAGTCTTCCACCTCTTTATCCTATCCCCCATTGGTCCAATTTCAATAAATTTAAAATGTACCACCCTCTCTACCAGAGCGCCTGTCTATCTATGGTTTGACTGTAACTATGGTTACAATAAAGGGGTAATGCTATCATCACTGAAATCCCCTTCTACCTCCGTGTGGTTTGCTTTCCAACTTGACCCACTCTTACACAGCTAGTCGCTTTGTTGTATTGCACATATATATGAAAGAAAGACCTAGACCTACACGGCAATGAGGAAATGGAGCCCAGTTAGAGGGAGAGAGTGAGAAAGAGAATAGGAAGAATTTATATAAAGTCATAGTCAGCCATCAGCGTGCTGTGTGGTCATCGTTCTTTTTGTGTGGCCCTTGAGCTCTAGAGTAGATCATGTGATACACTCGAGCTTGCGCCTATTGATCATATTAGATAGAGGGGCTGCTATACTCCATACCATGTATTGGTCAAACCACAGAAGAGAGAGTGGATCTGTTGTCTTATAATCCGATCGTAAAAAACCCTATGCATTATCATAGTTTTTTTTTCTCACATGACGGCAAAGATACCAATCATCCCTTGCTTGTCAGATACTGATTACAAATTTCAAATTGTTTTCATCTCCCCATCAACTTGTTAGAACTGAAACAAAAAGTTTTCCTGTAACAGCTCCCCTGCTATCTAAGTGTTTCATCTCAACTGCTGAGGACAAAGGACAGTGTTTTATCATAATATGATATTATATATTATATCTCAAACAATGTAGCAGCATCAACACCGGCAGTAACCTTTTACTGGTCAGTAACATGGAGCAATCATCTAGTAATAAGTAAACACACCAAGCTGCAAGAAACCAGACTTCTCTCCTCATCGTCTGCCTGTTTGCTTCAACATACTTCAAAGTCTTCTCATAAGACTGATGGAGCAGACAACACTGGGAAACTGAAAGTCGCATGTTTTCATTGGTTGATATTCTTAGTATAGAAACACTAGTTCCTCAGTGAATGAGAGTTGAGACAAGGTTTACTGTGACAAGAGGACACGGTTGTCCTCAGGTTACCCATTAATAGGTGCTGAGCTCCAAATAGTGATACAGAGTAACGCATTGTTGCATATGATTTCCTTTTAGTTGTCATTTGTGTTAGAAATTGAAGCTTTAAAACTTAAATCCCTTATATAAATAATTTTTTTTCTACACAGGCTCTCAGTTTGCAGTCTGAAATACATTGAGTGTACCACATCTAATATCGCCAGTATCAAGAAAATGTAAGTCCATGTATACATATTATATGTTTTTGTTGTGTTACATTATTTCTACAAGTTTGTTCAAACTTGATTGTAACAAGATTTTCAAGATAGAAATAAGATTTTGTATAGCTGACATGTTTTATAAACATAAATAAAATTCATAATTGTTTGTGTGTTTTTATAAATCAATAATGGAGTCTTATATCATGCCACTTACTGGCTAAGTCAGCAGTACCAGCAAACCCAGAAATTGTTCAAACAATTAACAAAGAGAAGAAAAAAAACAAACAAAACAACAACTAAAACAGAATCATGATTGATTCTGTACATCGATCCATTCATTTTTAATTTGAAAAAGCAGAAACTCCCGTTTTGTCCCGATAAAAGCAACAACAAATTTATACATTTGATCATCTGAAATCAATCAACAATCGTCATTTTTACATTTAAACACAAAGAAACAAATTAACAATGCATTGAAAATTTAGTTTCACAAATAAATGCTGCAGGTTCTGTTTTGACCAAAACAAGAATTGCCTGGTACATGTGTTTACTGAAATTTGTAGGTATTTTCTGAGAACCACTGTCTAGTTTTTCTGGGTTTGACTGTGATATTTATAATGTTGTTTGCAACACATGCATTGTGAATTATTACTAGTTTCATGTTGGTTCGTTTGTGTGAGTCCATACGCCGTGCGCGTGACTGATCAAAGTTCTCACCTTGTCCCACTGTCTGCATGCCCTCAGTCCTGTCATGCGATCGGATGGAGTCACACAGGTAGAGCACTTGCTGTCACTTCTAGAGAGTCTGTGTTCACCACCCTGTTGTGCTAGTGTTAGCCCTAGTCTATGTTGTTAATGGCTTTTCAGATTTTGATATTTTTGTTGGATATGCAGAGCATTCATCACTAGTCTTACACAAGTGTATGTAATTTTTTTTTTCTTGTAGACGATCACCCTATGGAAATTGACTAATCTTTTTTCATGCATGTAGTTTACTAGGTATATATCTCAGTTTTCTAATACTTATAGTTACAATTAAATCAATGGTCTTATAATCACATCCTTCCTGCATTTCAGTCAGTCCAAGAGAATCTTTAGGTTCTTACTCCTATTGTTTGAGCTATTGTTTTTTAGTGGAGCAAAAATTAGTTTTCTGAAGTGTCCTTCGATAATAGATTGAAACAAGTGCCCACAAAATCTCTCTTTGGAACGGAAAATTAAATCCCATGCTCAACATCAGTTCAAGTCAAAGAAACCAATTTGTCACATGTAACATGATGTCAAATTATATTTTCGTGAAACCACACAATGTCAAGTTTAATAAGTCACATAATCTTAAGTTTGTAAATCAAACTGTCCACACTGTCTCAGGATTGTAAAGTCATATTGGTCACTTTGTAAACCCAACTCGTCACATTTGGAAAGTCAAGTTTTTAAATCCAACTGTTCACATTGAGAGAGTGAGACTGCTCACATTTTTTGAAATTTGTAAACCAAACCTATCAGATTCGGAAATGTGCAAATCTAGTAACTAAAGACCATCATCAACAAATCCTGTCTTTTTCCCTGCCTCCCTCCACGTTTGGTTTCACAAGTTTCGTTTTTTATGTTTTACTTTATTTTTTGTTTTGTTTTTGTGTGTTCACTCCCATAAATGTGCCCATCTTTTCCCCACCCTAGTTGGCTATTATTACACTGTACAAATGTCTTCTCATTTTTAAATTGCAATTTAGTGTATCTTTTTTTACTCATCAGACCTGATTTGTTGTTGTTGTTCTTTTCGTCTAACAAACTGTATTTTGAGGTGCTTGTCTTAAAAATTCAGTTTTCAGGTCTATTTCTGTTGTCGTTCAATATGGCCATTTCTTTTAAGTTGCAATCAGTTTTGATTATACAATATGAGTGAGAACAGGTGAACAACTTCCTACACTATCAAGAAATCATGGTTGGATCAGTTTCTGTTCCTTTCAGCCTTCCAATTTCTAAAAGAACAAATTGCTCTAGCAATAAAAGTTGCGCCAGTATTTGCATCTGTCCACCTTTTACCACACCAAACACAGCACAATTCGTGGAGACTTGAAAGAAAGCAAACAACAACAAACTTTTAATCAATGTCATAGAAAGAACAAGTATTTTGTGATTTTGTTTGGTTTTTATGATGCAACTCTGTGCATCTTGCTTTCATTGAAGCTTATTCGTGTTATTTCACCTTTACTTTTTTCTCTTAAAGTTAAACGTTCATTTGCAATCGGTTTTAGAGAGACTCTCCGTGTTGCCCTAGCCTTGTTTATATCGCTGACCTGCGGCGTCTTATCTCCAATTCTGTTTTAGAAGGCTGTGTAAATTTTTATGTAGGCCCTATACAGTATAATACACTGTATATGTGATATTTTTCATGCTTGCATACTTGTATTTTAATCTGATTTGTGTGTTTTTCGTCTTTTTTTTTTTAAGTGATGAATATTATTGTAACTCACATCGGACGTAGTTTGCTACATTACTGTTTGCTTTTTTTTTCTCTTTCGACACCACCCGATGTTTCCGTTTATGTACCTTTATTGGGTTGTGTGTACTTAAACACGGCAGTTGTTTACTTAGATTAAGATTGTTTATTGGGTTCTATGTCTCGGCCTCGAAAATCTATTCTTTGTTTATATTTTTCTTTCTTTCTTTCTTTCTTTCACCTGCGTCTCTCTTCCCCATTCTCTGTCTGTCTGCCTCCCTACATCTCTCCCTGTACCAATTGTATTATTATTATTATTATCAGTATAAAATAATACCATCTGCGCACCCACAAAGCTTTTTTTTTACCATCGTCAAGCCTGGCTTTTCGATCTTTTTTGGTGTTATTACCTTTTTCAGCCTTGTTTCATTTTATCTCTTTCACCAACACACTGACAGAGGCCATTTTGTTGTTGTTTTTTTTGTTTTGTTTTTGGTTTTGTTTTGCTTTTGTTGGCACAATGCACTAGTTGTATATGTGTGGCTCTGCGGGTGTGTGTGTGCATAATGCTTTAGAGGGAGTAGATTTAGGCGCCCGACTACATCGTCTAAACCACACGTTAAGTCGGCCGTCTAAATCTACTATCCGCTTGTACTTAAAGCCCTAGAGCGTGTGTTCCGATGTCTGTGAATGACCTGGGCGTAAATCAAACTGTGGTCTTATCTTTTTTACCGTGTGATCCCAGGCAGGTGGCAAAGTTCTGGAGACTCTGGCTCCAGACAAACTCCGAACTTCAATCAGGGGGACATGAATCGTTTGAGTTTGCTTAACGTCCAACCCCAGTATTATAGGCTATATTGTGGACGGAGTCTGAGTCGGTCTCAGTTTGACCGACTGAGACATGAGTCGTGGTATCCTCACCCTGTCTCGTTTGTGGCAGCACATAAAATTGTCAGGCGTTAGGCTTGGGGCTCGTCCACAAAATAGTCTATATAGTGCTGATGTTTGACGTTAAACCAACTGAACTCAACTCAACTGGTGTCACTTAAGAAGACTGCGCCAAGACCTGCTGGTCTTCCAATGAGTCTCGCTCCCTCAGTGTAAACGGTTCACAATCACCAGCCAATATGTTATTCTATATCTACTGTATTTAGTACGACGTTGTTTTTTTAATCTTATATCCAGGACTAAGAACCTTTTTTAGTAGTTTAAAACTTCTAACACCGATATATAAGCCTTTGCCGAGCATCTTTGAGTTACTGCCCCTACTTGGAACGAAGCGGAGAAAGATTCTGGTTGATTTTTGCTACATGTAATAGGTTTGGTGTGTTTATTTTTAGCTTGAAAACGATCCCAACAAGGGATATTTCCCTTGTGTGCTGAAATTGAGAAATTGACACCGCTACTTGCACTTGGGTTACGCCAAACACTACGACGCTGCGGTCATTAATATATTGTATAACGTATCGCAAAACTCGCTGTGGACACTCATAGGTCGGTACTGGATCGGTACAGGCCAGAGAAAACTTGATATCAACGTGAAAAAATATGATATCTAGAGCAGAGCTATTTCGTATAGGAATGTCTACGCCTGTATCCGATATAGGGTAGTGTAGTAAGCATGATTAAGGATCATAATATATATTGAGTCGACGGTAAAATAGTAGGTTTTGCACAGATCAGTGAACAAATGGGTTTTGGGGGCTGAAAAAGAAGATTTTGGATACGGATCATGGAACAAGTAGGCATTAGTGACACAAAAAATTCCAGAAATACTCGTAGTTTTGGGACAGATAAGCCAAGAATCGGGTTTTATGGCGGAAAAGTCAACAAGTAGGCTTCGGGGACAGATAAGTAGACACATAGGTTTTAGGATAGATATGTACAAGAGTAGATTTTGGGGCAGAGCAGTAAAAATAAGTAGGTTTTGCGGACATACGTCAACAAATAGGTTTTAGGATACAGATGTCTACAAGTAGGTTTTAGGACAGAGATTTCAACAAGTAGGTTTTGGTATAGTACCGAGATGTCAACAAGTAGGTTTTATGACAGAAAAGTCAACAAGTAGGTTTTAGGATAGTTAGTCAACTAGGAGGTTTTAGGACAGAGAGGCCAACAAGGGGGGGGGTATTGAGTGCGTGAGTGCTTATTTTAGACATCCATCCCTAGCTCAATCGTGGACTTTGTTATGTAAGTTGTGAAAGTGAAATTTTCGTTTGCTATTTAGTATTATTTTGATGGTGTCCGAACAACTTGTCAATTCGATAGTTCTTTCCCACCAATCTAAGCGAAATGTTTGGCTACACATAATACTTTCAAATTTCATTTCAGTAGATAATTAAAATGATCTTTTGTGTGACCAATAAAAAGTCCAAACTTGTTAAAAGAAAGCGTTTGGTGGGGGCGCGGTGGCCCTGGGGTAGAACATCGGCTTCCGACGCAAAAGGTTCATGGTTCGAGCTCTGGCGATTTCGCTCCCTACTGGTTGAGTCGATGTCAGTTTAATGTGACCAGATGAGACATGAGAGTCATGGTATCCTCGCCCTATCTCGTATGTGGCAGCACATAAAATTGTCAGACATCAGTCTTGGGGCGCGTCCACGATATAGCCTATATAGTGCTGATGTTGGACGTTTTACCAACTCAACTCAACTGGCATCACTTACGAGCACTGAGTGAAGACCTGCTGGTCTTCCAGTGTCTGAGTGAGCCCCGCTCCCTCAGTGTAAACTGTTCACAGTCAACAGCCAATATGTTATTCTATATCTACTGTCGTAAATTGTACAATGGTTTTTCCATGTTAGATCCAGGACTAAGAAACTT
The DNA here is from genome assembly GCA_003991915.1 of Elysia chlorotica. Classification (NCBI taxonomy): domain Eukaryota; kingdom Metazoa; phylum Mollusca; class Gastropoda; family Plakobranchidae; genus Elysia; species Elysia chlorotica. The sequence goes on from RQTK01000512.1 coordinate 177,436, forward strand.
TTTTTTTTAGTTGTTAAAAAATTTTGTTACACCGAGGCATAAGCCTTGGTCTAGCAACGTTGAGTTACTGCCCCTACTTAGAAGGAAACGGGGAACGATTCTGATTGATTTTTTGCTACATGTAATATGTTTGGTGTGTTTATTTTTAGCTTGATAATGATCCCAACAATGGATATTTCCCTTGTGTGCTGAGAAATTGACACCGCTATTCGCACTTAGGTTACGCTGTGACGCTGCGATCATTAATACATTGTATAACGTATCGCAAAACTCACTGTGGAAACACATAGGTCGGTACTGGATCGGTACAGGCCAGAGAAAACTTGACATCGACGTGAAAACATTATATCTAGAGCAGAGCAATTTCGTATAGGAATGTTGTATCCGATATGGGGTAAGGTAGTAAGCATGATTAAGGATCATACTGAGTCGGGGAAAATAATAGGTTTTGTACAGATCAGTGAACAAATGGGTTTTGGGGGCTGAAAAAGAAGATATGGATCATTGAACAAGTTGACATTAGTGACAAAAAAATTCCAGAAGTAGTTTTAAGACAGATAAGCCAAGAATCGGGTTTAATGGCGGAAAAGTCACCAAGTAGGTTTCGGGGGCAGATAAGTAGACACATAGGTTTTAGGATAGATATATACAAGAGTAGATTTTGGGGCAGAGAAGTAAAAATAAGTAGGTTTTGCGGACATACGTCAACAAATAGGTTTTAGGATACAGATGTCTACAAGTAGGTTTTAGGACAGAGATTTCAGCAAGTAGGTTTTAGTATAGTACCGAGATGTCAACAAGTAGGTTTTATGACAGAAAAGTCAACAAGTAGGTTTTAGGATAGTTAGTCAACTAGGAGGTTTTAGGACAGAGAGGCCAACAAGAAGGATTTAGGAATAGCGAAGTCAGCAAGTAGGTTTAAGGACAGAGGTTTCAACGAATAGGTTTTAGAACAGAAAAGTCAACAAGTAGATTTTAGGACAGAGAAGCCAAAACGTAGGTTTTGAGGACAGATAAGTCAACAAGTAGGTTTTAGTATAGTACCGAGATGTCAACAAGTAGGTTTTATGACAGAGAAGTCAACAAGTAGGTTTTAGGATAGTTAGTCAACTAGGAGGTTTTGGAGAAGGGAAATAAGTCAATAAAGTTTGGGTGAGTGAGAAATATTCTACTCAAACACAATTATTTGACTGGCCTTGATTCACTCAACAATAAGATTATGAGAACTGACACTTTAGTAATTAATACTAACAGTGGCCAAAGTTCAGACAAGCACCAACACAAATAGAACTCGATTGAACAACAGAAAAATCAATTTCAATGGTCCTTGTTTAGAACAGAGAGAATCACTTTACATCGGGGCCGGAAATAGGGGGCGGACGGGTATGAATCAACACTGAGAGGAGGGAGAGAGAGTAAAAGAGAGAGAGAGAGAGAAGAGAGAGAGAGAGAGAGAGAGAGAGAGAGAGAGAGAGAGAGAGACACTTTTCAGGTCAAAACGATTGTGTGTATTCCTCCGCCATATCGTCACTGCTATTATAGCTCCTCATTCATTCCATCCGTCATAGATCTCGATAACCCCTTCACCTCCCCCCACCTTTTTTTGCTCTCCATTTTCCCAGGGTATCACTTACCTTTTTTTGTCTTAAGTTGTTGTATTTGTTCCGTGCCCGTATTCTTTAGCTCTCCAAACACCCGAACGCTCCGCCATTTCGTCGTTTCCCCACGATCTGTTTCCTGTATCCATCGATTGGATTCCCTGCGCTCGATATTATACGGGGGGTCTCACGTTTTCTAACCCCCCTTCTTTATCTCGCTATCTGCTATCTTTTTCTGTCGGTCTCTAGCTCTCTCGCTCGCTCTCTCATTTCTCTATCCCTGTGTATCTTTTCTCCCTTCCTCTCTCTCTCTCTCTCTCTCTCTTCC
>RQTK01000512.1:188343-195843 GCA_003991915.1 Elysia chlorotica
CTCCCCCCCCCCCCCCCCCCCCCAATACACACACACTCACAGACATTCCCTCGGGGAAACGTAGGATACGATAAACAAAAGGAGAAAGCTTTTCCATAGATACATTTTCTGGACAGTCCTCAGACTTTGTATCAGTTATCACTGTCTCCTGGTAGAATCCATAGAGTGTTATCAGTTATATAGCTGCCTTTGTGTGTCCATAGACTGTATCAAGTTTCCCTGCCTAACTCAGCTACTCACATGTATCTACGGTGACTCCATCAAGTATAAATACCACCGCGAGATTAATACCGGCAAATATATCATTGCATGTATTGTATGAGGCGAGATTAGAGCATTATGAACGCTTGTATTGAAGCGAGAGAGTCCGAGTCATCCGCCGAGAATGTATTAGCTTAATTATTGATACACGTTATGTACCATGATAGTTGATACACATTCCAGGGTTGCCCCGTTACTGGCGTAAATAACCCTCATTAAAGGTCGCCGTGTTGCGGGTTCCAGCCCTCATCTACATCATTGTCGCAATCGTGGTAAATAGTGGACTTGGTGGGTGGATGAGTACATGGAGGTACACGGAGGGGAGGGAGAGAGAGAGAGAGAGAGAGAGAGAGAGAGAGAGAGAGAGAGAGAGGGGGGGGGGAAGAGTGAGGAGAGAGTAGTTAAATAAAGCTTATTAAATGTTTCGGGGATGCTTGTTTGAGCTGACAGCTAAATTATTGTCGCAATGGTGGTGCATTTAGAGAGAGAGAGAGAGAGAGAGAAAGAGGGGATTAAAGAGGATAGAAAGAAGAAAGAGCGACTTAGAGGGTGAGAAGAAAGGCAGAGATAGAGAGACTTAGAGGGTGAGAAGAAAGACAGAGATAGAGAGACTTAGACGGTGGGAAGAAAGGCAGAGATAGAGAGACAGTGTGGCTGAAAGGGCGAACAAAACGATCCTGATTATTATAGTTTTGGTTAATACCGAGATTATTCACCTAGGAATTTTGTTGGATCAATTCGCCTGTTGTGCGACAAATTTCTTAAAACGATATTATCACATTGCTCTGACTGAAACTTTGACTAGATACAAAATATAACTAACGAACAGCATAAACCAGACAAAACGGCAACAACAACAACAACAACAACAACAGAAAACAACAACAAAGCAATACAAATCAAAATAGAGCAAAAAGTTGGACAACATCAGTGCCTGACCGACTGACCTTGCTGTTTGACACCACAGCCTGAAGACATTTTACTGGGCAGTTTTGTATAAATAGAATAGACTGATGGAAGTAAACATTCGCAGAAGCATAACACCTGGTACATTGTACAACTACTAACAGGATTACGCACGTCATTATAACATGGACTGCCGGGACAGGGGGCCGGGGGGAGGGGGTTTGGGTGGGTTTGGGGGTGGGGGGCTCCCAATCAAAAGTAGCTGAATCAGAGCCGCTGATATCGGCGAAAACTTTATTACATTAAAGTACATGATGCATGCACGACGATATCATTATTATTTTGTACACTGCAGATCTATCTAGCACATGTAATCAATTTCTATCGATTTGGCGAGACGTTCGACTTAAACAGCAGCTTATTTAAGTTTACACCCCTCGCACAAACCAACCGAAATCCATAAAGATTATCGCACAGCGGGGCAGATGCGACGCAATTTATTTATTGGAATGTGTGTGTACATTATGAAATATAAAATATGCACTGTACCTAAATGTCTATATTTCAGATTTACTCGCATGTCTTCGAAACGTCGCCAGATTGTCCAGTTGGTAGTGCTCTGATCTGTCGATCAGTAAGTAGGCCAGGAGTCATGGTATCCCCGCCCTATCCCGTGTGTGGTAGCGCATAAAATTGTCAGACGTCAGTCTTGGGCCCCGTCCACAATATCGCCTATATAGTGCTGGTCTTGGACGTTAAACAACTCAACTCCTACTCCTACTCTTATTTCGCGGTTCGAATCTTAACCGATGCAACTGTTTCCGTTTGGAGTTTTGTAGTGAAACTCAAGGGGGCGTAACTCGGTAGTTTGTTTCTCCACTTTTGAAAGCCTTGATGCTGACACAAGACTCACATTTGATTATAGAAACAAATCTCTCTTTTTTTTCTTTTTCATATAAACATTATGTCTGCCTCAAAATGCAGCACCAAACAATAGAATTACTGCTGGGCATGTCAACCCGTCAGTTATGTCTGGTTAACTTGATGTCCCCATGTCACGTGCACAACATACAACGGCTACAGCCATGGGCAGCATATCTGGTAAGGGCCTGGCAATGGCACAGGCTGTCGTCGCATGGGGAGGATGATTGTGTAGCGTGTCCTTATGTTGGGTTGTGCATGGGCTGAGTTATTCGTCTGTGTACCCTGCCTACTTCTAACTTAAAGGGAAGGCGTAACGAAATGAAACAAAAAAAAACAACCGAGATCCAGTGAAGCGAAAATTTGCTTTTTTTAAAGCATAATGAATGAAGTGTCCAGCATATGTGTATACAAGCTCACATGCGTTTCTAATGCTACTGTTCTCCCCCAGGAGACAAAAGTCTGGACGCTACAGGTCGTGTTTGGAGATCCCCGCTAGACTAAAGTGAACTGACGTGTGTGAGGAGTTTTAGAGATGGCTAATAGGTTATACTGCTTGGGGAAGAAGGGTGTGTTTGGGGAGGAGAGGGAGGGAGGGAGGGAGAGAGAGATAGAGAGAGAGAGAGAGAAAACTAAAGAGAGAGAGGAGATACATATAGACAGACAGAGGCAGAGACAGAGAGATAACCTATTATATTACTGGTAACAAGTTGTACGCCATGCACTCGTCTCTCACAATGTAGACAACATGGGCATATCGACCTGCCTTACTCTCATTAAAAGGAGCTGATGTAAACACTGCATTGTACTTAACACTAAAACAGGCCATTGTCAATCTGGTGCCATGCCCAACAAGCTCAGTGCTTGACAGAGATGTTGTGACCTGTTGACGACCACCAGAGTGTCACGATTCCATTGATTCCTACACTAGACACTTGACTCAAGTTTCCTGTCTATTAAAAATTGATTTGGTCGAGAGAGAGTCTTTGGTCTTCAGGCTGTGGAAGTTGTAGCTTTGTGTACAAGGCGAAGGTGAAGGGAAAGTGGGGGGTGGAGTCGTTACTGGAGTCATTAAGTACATGGAGTTTTTGTTTTCTCTCCCACCGCCAATTTCTCTCTCCATCTATCTCTCGCTCTCTTTCGTCCATAATCTCTCTCTCTCTCTCCCTCTCTCTCTCTCTCTTCCCTCCTCTCTCTCTCTCTCTCTCTCTCTCTCTCTCTCTCCTTGGGATAATTAAGTAGTGTCCGTGGCCTCTCTCTCTAACTTCCCCTCTCCCACCAACACCCACCTCCCCTTTCTTCATATACATGTACATGCCTTGTAAGCCAAAAATGAGCTCTCTAACAACAGTTCATTGCGCGGCGAAGGACTTTTTGGGGGCTGTTTTTAGACCTATCAAGGTACATAGCCTTGTCAATCTTTTCAGCCTTTGTCAAAACTACGTTCACGCTCGCTGCGCCCTAATAGCACCGCCTTCTCCCGTCCCGAAACAGCCAAGGATCATTCATAGAGGTTGATTGGTTGGTTGTTTCTCCAAGTCTATTCACAACAGCTAGCATTTCTCGTGGACGGGTTCCAACACTAACGTCTGGCAATATCCCGTGTCAGTTAATATATTGGTTAGATTAATATAATCCCCTACCTATATTTCTATATACCTTTTCTCTCTTTTCTATCGATTTACTATATGTCTAATTAGTTATCTAGCCTTCTTCTTAAGCCCACTCTCCACAGTTTATACCTGTATCAAACCTTGTATGTAACGTAACAACATTTTCCAAAGTATCGATCCAACCATTCTCTGCAAGCGGCTCTTACATTCAGTTTGATGATTGGTCTGGTGTTCTTTTCTTTGTGTGTGTGTGTCTCTCTCCCTCTCTCTCTCTCTTTCTCTCTCCCTCACTGTGTACCCTCAGTAAAACGATATGACCCTAATCCCTGAAAGGTTCACTTGGAGAATAGAATAGACCCTGAAGAGGCGAGCACTAAATAGCTAAGAAAGCCCCGATGACTATAAAACCCAGGGCTGAAAACCTCGCTCTGTGGACAATAGAGGGGAAAGGAAAGACAGTGTAGATAAAGTTATCCAGCGATCTAGTGTAGTCTTGTAGATCTGGATCTAGAAGTACATGTAGTACAATGCATCGGTAGACTCTAAAGTGTGATCAATCTGGATTCAGAGCTAGTTTAGCTGGACTTGTATAGTGATAGTGTATTTCTGATGAGAGAGGGAGTCTCTTTGACTGAACTGGTTAGTGCAAGGCCCATCGAGTTTAATAATTAATTATTAACCCTAGATATCTCATCTAAGCGTTTTGTACATTGAACAAACCTTTTTCTGTTGACAATGGTCAATCGAGGCAGGCGGGAGAAGAGAATGGATTTCGTCTTTCGTTTTAACTTTATGGGAGGAAACACCCTCCTCATGTCAATAATTTAAAAGGCTTGTACTAATTGTAATGATTCAACAAAATTTAAAGAACTTTGTGAACATAAAAAGCTGTATTAACAACAATAACAATAAGACTCATACAAATACTAATAATAATGATTACAGTACTACTACTAACAACAACAACAACAACAACAACAACAACAACAACAACAACAACAACGACAACAACAGCAGCAACAACAACAACAACAACAACAACAACAATAAAACCGATTTATATAACGATGCCTGTCAAAGTAAGTCTTTACTCTCAACCAACTCATTAAAAAAAGAAGACGACAATGACATAGAACAATGCTACAATTACAAAGCAGACAAGAGAAAACACACATTCATTGATTCTCCTGACATAGTTCCTCAACAGGTCATATGTTCAGGAAATATCGATTTGTAAAGAGATCATGCCCTAACTCTCGCCCCAAGCTTTCCCTATCGATTGGCGTGCAGTTCAACGGACAGTGCGTGTAAAAAATGAAAACCGGTTTATCATATTTATGCACCGTGTTCTTTTCCAGTTCTCTGCGAGTAATTACTCTTAGAGTTTCGCTGCCAGTGGTTAAGGTTGAGCTTCAGAATTTAGTAACCGTGTCGCCAGTAAGGACCTTAGGCAGAATCGGACTCCGTTAAGACTGAATAAATATAAAATAGATAGCAGGGCTATAGAGTTGAGCTTCTCTGCACAGTTCTGCAAAATGCATTATTCCTGTTGCAAAGAACACTGGGGCAGAAGTCCTGGTATCTCGGCTTTGTCTCTGTGGCAGCACGTTAATTTGTCAGACATTATTTTTGGACCTATTTGTAATTTAGGCGATTAATTTACTGACGATGTACGTTAAGAAACCGTCAAATCAAACACGGTGGGACTTGTAGTCCCAGAAAATATAAATACATCGACTGTCTGAACGCTTTTTGTGTAACTGAATACACATGTATCAAGCATCAGGTTTGGAGTTTTTGCTCCATTTTTCCCCAGTACAATCGTCACTGGTGAAAATCACTGTTGAGCTAGCGAGCCGATAAGCCGACAACAAAAGGAACCGATTTTACTTGGCATGTCTGGGGGCAAATTAATGTCGAAAGCGCAGAAAGATTTCCTGAGGCCATGCTATTTCCCTTATGCTCATTGTCATCGCTTTTGTACCCCCTGCTTCCTTTTGAAGAAGTCTTACAAGAGTAAAATGTGGAACGAAATAAATTATTATTGTTGTTGTTGTTGTTATTGTGAGAAATAGAGTATGCATTGCTGGCTATGTTTGTGATGACACAGTGACACAGGACTCTGCATGTGAGTATACTAGGGAGTAGGCAACAGAGTACTGTAGCACAGAGCGCTCGCTGAATCCAAGCTTGTCTTTTCATGCCTAGTGCTTTTTTTTTTTCTCTTCAGATTATTCCAAACTGCGCTTGCTTCATTCCCTCTATTTTCGGTTTCCTTGTTGTGTTTTACGTGGATATTTCTTCAATCCAGGGGGTTTCACCCTCTAAACTCTCTAGTTCTCGTACTCTGTTGTGTGGACAAACTGGTTTTAGGTGCGGGTGAGAGGATGAGAGGCATGGGAGGGCGCAGTGAGTGAGGCACACCCCCCCCCCTCCCCCACGACCTCTGAAGATAGCTCTGACAACCGCTCACTCTGGAGGCTTCTAACCATTAATTGTTTGCTCACGCGCGTGTCATTCTCTGTTCTGACGACTCCGGATCGGGTTTGTCAGACGTCACTGACACGATAGTGAGTGTAGGGCTTTAAAAAAACCCACACGCCATTCAATTCAGCGCTGTGTGAATGTATGGTCACTTCCAGATCAGAAGAGTGTTAAGAAAAGAGAAACCAAAGCTTAGATCTAGATTTCTAGCTGTTTGTTGTCTATCAGGAAGACTTATTTCAAACACCTTTAGTGGTCGTTTTGGACACCCTGGATACCAAAGACACTAAGGTAAAGTTTGATGAAGAATACTTTGTGTTATCATTATAGTTGTACACCCATAGATTTTCCACATGGAGACGACTAAGTGTTGATTCTCCGCGGCTCTCAAGTTTTCACGAGGTTCCCATCAAATATCAAGTTAAACTCTATTGCAATTTCATTAACCACTTGAGTGCCCGGATATAGTTTTAGAAATGATGTACCCATAGAGCATCACTGTCGACCAATTTGACATAATTATCTTTGTAATTGAACTCTTATGAATAAGTTCTGAAAGTGGCAGAGTCGAAAATGATTTAAACCAGTAAATGGAAATGAGTAGCCTTTCAGTATTCACTGAATGGACACATACACATACCTGTTTTATTGAATTCGGCCCTTACGCACTTACATGGTTAAAAAAGCTCAAAACGCCATACAAAAATACATGGGCTAAATATCAATAACACAGATATCTGAATAGATAACGATATATTGTCGGAGGGTCTTCAGACTGAGACAAAAGATCGTGCAATAAAATCGGTATAAGTTCTCTGGTAGCCAAGTTTTGTTGAGGATTAGATCTATAATCCGTGATAAAGTTTCCTTTCATTCATGATCTATTGGCTGAAGAGCTTCTCAATCGCAAATGTGATCGAGGTTGGTGTCTCGGTTGTCAACAGCTTTTTTGGTGATAATAGTTATTCGAGACAATCGCACAACTGCACTGTTCCCAGCACTTTGTTTCTGTTAATGCAAAGAGTTCGATTGAGACTACTGTGGATCTGAGCTTTAAAAAATTATCAACAACAACAAAAAAACGCAACAAGAAACAAAAACAAATAATGTGTTGGTTGAGTGGTTAAAAACAGTTGATGGTTTAGTGGTTCAAAAACAGGTGGTGATTGAGTGGTTAAAAAACAGGTGTTGGTTGAGTGGTTCAAAAACAGGTGTTGGTTGAGTGGTTCAAAAACAGGTGACGGTTGAGCGATTATGAAGCGAGTTGTAGCAAGTTAGTGAACGCAGTTTTATGATTGTTATCAACACAATTTTT
>RQTK01000512.1:198343-271420 GCA_003991915.1 Elysia chlorotica
AACTGCTGTATTTGCATTTTTACACCATTTTAACTATATACATTTTACCTATCCTTTACTAGTGTACTGTATTGTCTTAAGACAACAATGGCACAATTTAGGCGGTATTGTTCTGACTTGCAGTAATTACACATTATAACCTGGGTGCGATCTTTGTCTGTTTCTCTGAGATACACTATCTCTGTCTTGGGAGGGGGGGGGGGGGGGGGGGGGGGGGACTAGTGCGCACGTTGGTTTCCAGATCAGGGGTTCCGCGGTTCGAATCCGACGATCGATCAACATGTATTTGTCCAATTTGGTTGGGTCGGTGTTGTCAGTAAAATGTGGTCGGCTGAGACATAAGTCCAAGTCTCCCCCCGCCCTGTCTCGTGTGAACTAACACATACAATTTTCAGACGTCATTCTTAGGGTCCGTCCACAATAAAGCCTATGCAATACTAACGTTAGTCTTAACTCAACCCTCCTTTTCTGTTACCATCCATGCTAACCACGCCTCTGACCTGTCTTCCCAGATGGCCTCAGCGAACGACTCCAAATGGCAAAAGGACGCCGCGGACCAGAACTTCGACTACATGTTCAAGCTGCTCATCATCGGCAACAGTAGTGTGGGCAAGACGTCCTTCCTGTTCCGCTACGCAGACGACTCGTTCACGTCTGCCTTTGTCAGCACGGTCGGCATCGACTTCAAGGTCAAGACCGTGTTCCGCCAGGACAAGCGGGTCAAACTGCAGATCTGGGTGAGTTTCTGTGTGTGTATGAGAGATAGGGAGAGAGAGAGAGAGAGAGAGAGAGAGAGAGAGAGAAGAGAGATAGAGAGAGAGAGAGAGAGAGAGGGAGGGGTGAGTGGAAGCCAAGGGGGTTAGAGGTCGGGTGTTAAAGGTGAGGGGTTACAGATGGATGGGCAGCGACTTCAAGGTCAAGACCGTATGCCGCAAGGACAAGCTGGTCAAACGGCAAATCGGGACGAGTCTCGCTGTGTTTGTGTGTGTGGTGGGGGCGGGAGCAGGGGTAAGGGTGAATGGGGTTAAAGGCCAGGTGTCAAAGGGGAGGGGTTACAGAGGGATGGCCATCGATTTCAAGGTCACGATGTAATCTGCGAGGACAAGCGGCTCAAACTGCAGATCTTGGTAGGTAAGTAGAAGGGGCTATTGGGGAGTTGGGCCAAGTGGATGGGCATCAATTTCAAGGTAGTATCAAGATTCGAACTTTCTGCGTTTTGTTCGTAAGTCAAGAGCACTGTCTGAACAAAATCTGAGCTCTTAAGCTCTATGCGCGACTAGAAACCGGCGTTTACGTTGCCATAATTATTAAACGCGAGGCATTATTTTCACTCAGTTGCATGGAAAACTCGCACTATTAGTCGAAACTTGCAGCAACTACACCTAGTGATAATACCCGGGGCAGAAAGCGACACAAATGCCAAAGGTTGTCATGATAACACGTCGCGCAGCTTTGTCAACACACTGTTAGGCGCGCAGTCGTATTTTAAAGGTCAGGTTTCTAACGACGTTTTTATAGATGTAATTATTTGTGCTGTATTGACTATTATTTCATAGTCTCGCTATGGCCTCCACACTTTTGGTTGTAATATTCGTGTAGAAATGCTACACTATTTACGCCATTGTAATGTTTTGTAATTGTGCTTCTGGCTGTGAATATTACAAGGTTAAACAAGCTTGGCTGAAATATGTGTTTGTGTGTATGAGAGTGAGAGAGAGAGAGAGAGAGAGAGAGAGAGAGAGAGAGAGAGAGAGAGGAGGGAGAGGGGAGAGTTAAGCGGGAGAGGGAGGTTGAAACAACTGTATTCTTTCAGAGAAAATAGATGTGTGCGGTGGGTATGAGGAGGGTGCGGGTAGGGGTATGATGCTGACTACACTTACATCAGGGTTATGATTATTCAAATTGCACATCATCTGCTATCTACAGCGTTTTCATCTCTATAATTGCACCGAGATATGCGTATCAAGAACGGCAGAGCTTTAGCTGTTAGAGATAGATGGGGTGGATAAAATGGTAGACCCGCACACTATAATGTAACATTGTGGGCTGCAGGATGATGGGGAACCAGATATTTTGTATTCGACTGTCTACGGACATTCTATTCCACTACCGACTTGGCAGGGCAATCTGCACCAAACTCGCTCAAAATACACATTTAAACAGAGCGATGGAGCTTTGTTTGCTGGTTAGCACTATGTAGGCTATATTGTTGAGGAGTCCCAAGACTAACATCTGACTATTGCGTGCTACCGCATAGAGGCAGTACGGGGATACCAAAGCTCTATCCATTGCACCAGTGCACCAGTGCACCAGTGCACCCCCCCCCCTTTTTTTTGTTTGTTTGGTAGCAACAACACTCATAATAATCAAACCAAAGAAAACAAGAGCAAACAAAAAATCGTACAAATTCAGCACATTCATCATCATGGTTTGACGAATACTAGACTGAACTCGCCCTGGGCCTACTAGCGATGAGTAACAGCTTAAAGCTGTAGTAAAATGAAAAGGTTCATAAACACACCGCGATGCAAATGTTGTAAATTATAAAGTGTAGTAGTAATGATCGATGCACGACGTCGTTCGGCCGTTACCTGGCTTTTTTTTAAGAACAACATTGTCCTCGTTTCAATATTAATTAAGAGCTGTACGTGTTTTTTATGCAAGAGACAAAGCTTAGGAACTTAAGGTTTATAGACAGAATTGCATAATACACCGCGATTGCATATAAATTAATGCTAATGTAAGAATAGCTTATACATCAGTGACTTTGGTCTGACTTTGAATAAGTTCCGCGTTTTGCCTTACCCCAAACTCGTGCTTTAATGATAGTGCCGATGGCGAGGTGTTACAACCCTTTCATCTGCTACGCCTCCATGTTTTATTAATGGATAGAGAGGAGCAGCTGTTTGTAACAGCCTACCCTCTAGCTGTAACACTTACTTTCAATGTAGATCTATGAGAACTGAACTACTATATCCGCAACAATGTTTTCTAGACTTAAAATCTAATATAAATAATATCGCCTTTGAAGCACTCATAATATCGCCTTTGAATTACTCATAATATAGAAAAAGGGAATCCCGTAAAACACAGATAAATCCATTAAACGACGTAAATACAAATAAACAAGTGAAAGGAATCAATAAAAACAAACAACAGAAGTATCGGCAGTATAGGAGCAACAAGAATAACAACGCGATAGATAATTGAGTAGAAAGACCAAATGTCATTCTAAACCAATCTTTAAAAAAACACATCAGAGAACAAGAAGAGTGGCTTAAAATAACCCCTGATTTATCTGTCGCCGCAGAGCATTTTGGTGGGTCCACATATAGAAACCATTGTCCTTTTTCTCTGGGTTCCACTGTCTCCCTGTCTCCCTGTCGCTCTGTGGCTCTGTGAGTCTCTCGGGAAGAAACAAAGACGACCCCAGATGCATAATTAACCGGTGCGGCCGCTTGCCACATCCACGCCACACCTACGCAATTCTCCGGAGCTTGGTGGCGCATAAAAGACTCCGAGTAATGCTCCTCTACATCCTCTCCATCCTCGCTCTTCTTCTTGTGTGCTTTTTTTTTCTTCTTATTGTTCTTCACAATATAGCCTATATGGTGCTGATGTTGGACGTTAAGCCAACTCAACTTGTCGTTCTGTATCTTCTTGTTCCTTTTTTAGATATACGTTAAGAGCCAACTCAACTTGATCGTTACTATCTTCTTGTTCCTTTTTTAGATATTCTAACTTTCGCTGCTCACATCTTTGGTTCATAATAGCAACATTTACAAACGATGACAATAAAATCTGTTCATATTATTTTTGCTCTTGTTCTCCTTTCTTTCCTTCGCTTTATCTCTATCGGAACCGTAAAAATAGGGTTTTTGCCCTTACTCACTCATTGTCTTTAGCTCAGTATATCTGTCTGTGTGCTCCCCTCTCTCTCTCTCTCTCTCTCTCTCTCTCTCTCTCAATACAGCCGTTACTCTGTTGACGTACTGTTAAAACAAAATCACCCCCCCCTCTCTCTTTCTCTGTATCTCTCTCCTTCTATACAATTCTCTCCTCTTTCTCTTTCTCTCTCTCTCTCTCTCTCTCTCTCTCTCTCTCAATATAGCCGTTACTCTACTGACGTACTGTTAAAACAATACCATCTCTCTCTTTTCTCTCTCTCTCTCTCTCTCTCTCTCTCACTATCTCTCTCTCTCTCTTTCATTCATCTCCCTCGCTCTATGAGTGCCACAAATAAATTATCCTCCCCCACTAAGAGCTTTCCGGCCGTGATGCCAGGCCAGTTCTATATCGGGCACAGCCCACCAGGGCCCTGGTTTTAGATCCCATCTCTTGACGTCACGGCGCGGACCTGGGGCTTGCCTACTGATCGATCCCTTGCAGCAAAGTAAGGGGACTTTACAGCCATAGGGCTAGTGTGTGTGTGTGTGGGGGGGAGGGGGGAGGGGGGATGTCTTTGGGCACTAGATCTAGCGCTGGATCGATCGATGTCTCCCTCTCCTACATTCTCTCTCTCTCCCTCTCTCACTCCCCCATCTCTCTCGCTCTCTCTCTTGCTCTCTCTCTATCTCTCGCTCTCACCCTCCCCTATCTCTCTGAGAGTTTCTTACCACGATCTCTCTCGTTTTCTCTCTCTCTCTCTCCCTCACTCTCTCTCTCTCTCTCTCTCTCTCTCTCTCCCCCCCCACTCCCCTTCTCCGTCTCCAATGTCTTTCTCTCTCTTCTCTAACCCGCTCAAGAAAAAAGCCGATTCCGTTTTTTATCAATGTTCAAGCCCCTGCTGTTTTCCCCCACAGCCTCAATTAGGTTAGATGGCCCTGCAGCGTTGCTTCAGTTTTCGACCGGTTTTTTTGTGAGGGCTTTTCTTGCCTTTAGCAAATAATGGAAGAGACTCGAATAGAGGGCAAGGGAGAAGGAGTTTATAATTATAATAAAAAATAAATATCTATATCTGGTTCGTCACAACTCGAGCCAAAATTGCGTTATCTACAGGCGACATATACATATATGATGAAAATAGAGAGGCGGAGAGAGAGAGGGAGAGAGAAATGAAGAGAGAGAGAGAGAGAGAGAGAGAGAGAGAGATAATGAGGGAGGGAGTGATAAATAACGAGAAAGAAAAGAGAGCTCAGTTGATAGATAACTTGGCCTTGAATCAGGAGGCTGAAGATCAACTTCTGTGGGTGCCCCCTTTTCCTTTACGTCGAAATCGCCGTCGTCATCGTTAAGGAATTTCGTGGATATGTAAGTAACTAATTAACTTTGCCAGCTGGTGGTTAAAGCTCCGGGCAATACAGTTAATCGAGCAGCTCTCATAGAAATACCGACCCATAATTTAGGAATCAAGCTTGTTAGGGTGCGTTTGTGTACGTCACATTGTCAAATACTCTCGTAGATGAACATAAGCTTAGTTTTAAAAAATAAAACAGGCAGATGATTTATTGTAATCCTAATCGAATTATTTGGATTGTTGAACTGCTTGATCGATCTATCGGTGAACCGACCAGCGATGCTGTGAAAATACTTGCGCCGCCATCGGGCACAGCGCAACGGTGTTGGCTTAGCGCTCTGTGCTGATTGTTGCTGCTGTTTTTGTTGTTATCCTCTAAACATTTTCCACGTATGTGGCTTCGATATTGTTCTCCCCTACTTGCCCCAAACTCTCTCTCTCTCTCTCTCTCTCTCTCTCTCTCTCTCTCTCTCTCTCTCTCTCTCTCTCTCTCTCTCTCTCTCTCTCTCTCTCTCTCTCTTTCTCTGTTTTACTCATCCCTGATAAAAGACCACTTTCTATAATTGCATCTATTTAAGATTACATCTCTCTCTCTCTCTCTCTCTCTCTCTCTGATTGATCCTCGCCAATATGCCGGCTTTTTTCTTACCTCTTTCTATTTCACTTCTTCATATTGAAACTGTATATCTCCTCTCCGCTCATCTGTCCACCCCACCATCCCAGTCCCTACGGCATAGAAACCGATAACCAGGGATGGGCTGCTGTGGTTCTAATGCTAGATCAACCTTTCGATTTTCTGGTGCTGCTTTCGGGATATGAAAGCATCTTTTCCTAGTGTGTTCTCATCCTTATCTTCGTCATCGTGGTCGTCGTCATCGTCATCGTCGTCGTCATCATCATCATCATCATCATCATCATCATCATCATCATCATCATCATCATCATCATCATCATCATCATCATCATCATCATCATCATCATCATCATCATCATCATCATCATCATCATCATCACCATCTTTATCGTCATCATCATCATCGTCAACATAATCACCATTATCATCGTCATCATCAACATTGTAATTTTTATCGTAATCTTCTTCATAGTCTCTAAAGTTATTTCCAGTCGCCGTTTAATTGCGAAGAATACTACAGGGAGACTGGGGAGTCACCAAGACCCGAACCGTGATCTTCCTGTACAGTTGGTCATATTGTTACCGACTGAGCTTATAATGTAGACTGCTGAAACAGGAGTCCTGCTATCCCCACTGTCTCTTTGTGACAGCACGTAAACTGTGAGACGTTAGTCTTGGGGTCCGTCTACAATATAGCCTTGGTGCTAACCTTGGACATTACGAAACAAACTCAACTCAACTGACTTACTTTCTGGCGCCTCGGTTAATGCCACAGTTCTTGATCTCTGTTGCTGTTTATGCCCATACGATCGGTTTTGCTTGCCTGCCATTATTCCACCCGCCCTTCCCCTTCACACCAACCTAAAATATTCCATATATATACTTGGACCCCAATGTTTTGCTCAACTCAACCCAGTCCATCATAGAAAAACTACCACGCATGTGTAGTCACGAAACCTTCCCCTTCCGTGTCAAAGATCAGGGCGGGCCAGCCCACTTGGCGACATCAGTAAACATCCCGGTCCGGCTCGGCCCTTCTCGATCCGGCTCGGCCCTTCTCGGTCCGGCTCCACACGATACGACTGGCCTAGCGAGCCACACGGTGATAATGGATGACGCGATCGAAACCCCGAGGCACGGTTTTTCCGATTGTTTATTTACTCCCCTAGTCTAGGAAAGGGCTGCAATTGGATGTCCGTGCAGTTTGTAACTTCTCCGTTTTTGCTATGGGCCCCATAATCGTAAGGTCTCTACGGTACGACACGACACGACACGACACGGCACGACACGACATGGCACGACACGAAACGACACGACACGACACGACACGACACGACACGACACGACACGACACGACACGACACGACACGACACGACACGACACGACACGACACGACACGACACGTCACGACACGAAACGACACGGCAGAAGCTAGGTGGCTGAGTAGCTGTGCCGCTCACAAAAACTGGCGTATACCTCTGGCAGTCTATCGACCCGACTGGACGAGTCTGGGTCTGGCTGGACCATCCCGGAGTCTGAATGCACGGGCATTTTCTCCCCATATCTTCCGGTCGGTATCGATATGTCATGTTTAAATGTGTGTCTATTTGTAACTGTCAAACCGATCTTTTTTATACAAAGTTGTTATGCTTTTACCTTTCAGAGATACATAGAAGTCACCGTTGCTACTAATGTAATGTATTACCTGTCTTGAGATATCATGGGTACAAATGTCCATTAATGTGCTGGCGTGCCGGAAGACAAACTCACCCTATTCCGAAAATATGGCATTCTCAATAAATACCGTAAAATAATTGCGATACCGATAAGTTTTAATTTCTTCTCCTATACAAACAGGCATTACTTGGGATTGACTTAACTCTGTAGGCACTTTCAGAGAATGACTACGTTTGGGTCTATATATCATCTTCACTGCCACCACCACCATCGTAATCATCATCATCATCATCATCATCATCATCATCATCATCATCATCATCATCATCATCATCATCATCATCATCATCATCATCATCATCATCATCATCATCATCATCATCATCATCATCATCATCATATTGAACGTCATCATTATTACTAGTATACTACCTATACTACCTACGTTACCGCCGTCGCGAAAGAAGTGGCGAAATGGCACGACTTGTACACGTTCCATTTTTTAGGTCTACATTCGAGAGGGAGATATAAATCTGGATGTTGACTAGTACCAAAAGAGGAATAGTCAAACTAGAGAGGACAGGAGGGGGAGAGTTTGTCAGGTAATTAGCTCCTTGAGGACTGTCCTCTCACACAGAGTGACGTCATGTCGGTGCTAACCAGATCCGGTAGATGTCGATCACTGCCCTCTCCCTCCCTTTGACTCTTCCCGTCTCCCGCCTTTCTCTACCTCTATCCCCCCCATCACCCTATTCCGAAAATATGGCATTCTCAATAAATACCGTAAAATAATTGCGATACCGATAAGTTTTAATTTCTTCTCCTATACAAACAGGCATTACTTGGGATTGACTTAACTCTGTAGGCATTTTCAGAGAATGACTACGTTTGGGTCTATATAAATTATCATCTTCACTGCCACCACCACTATCGTAATCATCATCATCATCATCATCATCATCATCATCATCATCATCATCATCATCATCATCATCATCATCATCATAATCATCATATTGAACGTCATCATTAGTATACTACCTATACTACCTACGTTACCGCCGTCGCGAAAGAAGTGGCGAAATGGCACGACTTGTACACGTTCCATTTTTTAGGTCTACATTCGAGAGGGAGATATAAATCTGGATGTTGGCTAGTGCCAAAAGAGGAATAGTCAAACTAGAGAGGACAGGAGGGGGAGAGTTTGTCAGGTAATTAGCTCCTTGAGGACTGTCCTCTCACACAGAGTGACGTCATGTCGGTGCTAACCAGATCCGGTAGATGTCGATCACTGCCCTCTCCCTCCCTCCCCCCCTCTCTCTCTCTCTCTCTCTCTCTCTCTCTCTCTCTCTCTCACGTGTATGTAGCATCGATAATTTAGTGGGCATCGTTTCGTTAACACCTGAGTCCCGGATTTGAAAAAGACCCCCCTCCTCCCTTTTTCATTTTTAGACATGCCACATAAACATGGCAACCGCTGATGGGATTTCTCGCCCCGTGGGCCACAACAGCCTAGTCAAGAAATAAAATAAATTGAATCAATGGGGGGGGGTGGGGGTGAAAACTGGTAAAATCGCTGCTGACAGCAATTTATCGTATCGCTAGAATATGTATCGTCAACATATTTATCTATCTCCATCTCTCTCTCTCTCTCTCTCTCTCTCTCTCTCTCTCCCTCTCTCTCTTCTCTCCCCCAGACTCTCTCTGTGGTATTTACTTACTTCTGATGGGTGGCATTACGCTGCCGCAGTATAGGAACTTTCTCAAAACCTTGGAGACGTTACAGTAGAGGCGAGACTGTGCTAATTGGTTTGCTCGGCCTGAACGTTACCTGGCTGTGACGGTCGATTGGTCGATGGGGGCTCTTTGTTGGACCAGGCAAATTCTATTTTGACGGATGTGATATTCTGTATGATTTGCCATGACGTTTGTCTGGTTTGACGTGACTGACTCGGTTTGTCTGGTTTGACATGACGAACTGGGTTTGGCTGGTTTGACGTTACGGTTTGTCTGGTCTAACGTGACGGTTTGTCTGGTCTGACGTTACGGTTTGTCTGGTCTAACGTGACGGTTTGTCTGGTCTAACGTGACGGTTTGTCTGGTCTAACGTGGCGGGCTGTGTCTTGTCCAACGAGACAGACTCGATTCTTCTGGTGTGATATGATGGACTATATCGATTCTGACGTGACGGTTTCGGTTTGTGTTGTGTCTGACGTGACGGAATGTTCTTCTAGTTTGACGTTTCCGACTCTGTCTTGTCTATCGCAATACTGTGTAACGCGGTAATGTTTGAATGTTCCGATTAAGTATTCCATCAGTTCTTGAACGGATACAAAGAGCATCACTCTCAAAGAAGGTACGGAAGTTGGAGAGCGAGAGAGAGAGAGAGAGAGAGAGAGAGAGAGAGAGAGAGAGAGAGAGAGAGAGAGCGAGAGAGAGAGAGAGAGAGAGAGAGAGAGAGAGAGAGAGAGAGAGAGAGAGAGAGAAAGAGAGAGAGACAGAGAGACAGAGAGAGACAGAGAGAGACATATATGACGAGTTGTAAGTGTGTGTGTGTGTGTGTGTCGATCAGAAGCTTCAAAGTTCGTGTGTGTGCGTGTTAACATTGGTCATTATTAAAGTCATCGAAATTTTCTGCTCGCTCTCTCTGACTTGCGATGATGATGATGGTGATTTTATTAACTGAGGGTTACTCTCAGCTCAGCTGGCGCTCCTTGGCTAGGCCTATAATTCTCTGACACATACACTCACGGGTGCACGTGCGCGCGCACATACACACCTAGACGCAGTCCCACACAAACACACACCCACCTTCTGAAGATTGTGTCCTTGTTGTTGCCAGTTCTCGGGCTTTTTTCCGGTCATCGATTTGTGACGGGCTTAGGACTGAGGGAAGGGATGCGGAGAAGCTGCGGCCAAACCTGATGCCTTCGCCAATTTTACCCTCTTGTCCCCGCTTTTGTTTCTCTCTGTCAGCCTCTCTACCTCTATAGGGCTCCAGACAGCTCAGTCGGCAGTCATCCTGACTCACTCTCTAGGGTTCGGAGGTTTGAATCTCACAGCTGATGCCCTTTTTCCTATATGGGTTCCCCCAAACCTCGGGGCCAAAAGTGATGGAAACCACTCAATCTCTCTCTCTCTCTCTCTCTCTCTCTCTCTCTCTCTCTCTCTCTCTCTCTCTCTCTCTCTCACTCATGGTTGGTTTGACGTTACGGTTTGTCTGGTCTAACGTGACGGTTTGTCTGGTCTGACGTTACGGTTTGTCTGGTCTAACGTGGCGGGCTGTGTCTTGTCCAACGAGACAGACTCGATTCTTCTGGTGTGATATGATGGACTATATCGAGTCTGACGTGACGGACTGTTTTTCTAGTCTGACGTGACAGACTATGATTGTTTTTTCTCTCGCAATACTGTGTGACGCAGTAATGTTTGGAAGTTCCGATTACGTCTTCCATCAGTTTTAGAACGGATACAAAGCGCATCAAGTTGGATAGAGAGAGAGAGAGAGAGAGAGAGAGAGAGAGAGAGAGAGAGAGAGAGAAAGAGAGAGACAGAGAAAGACATCTATGACGAGTTGTAAGTGTGTGTGTGTGTGTGTGTCGATCAGAATCGTCTAAGTTCGTGTGTGTGCGTGTTAACATTGGTCATTATTTAAAGTCATCGAAATTTTCTGCTCGCTCTCTCTGGCTGGCGATGATGATGATGATGATGATGGTGATTTTATTAACTGAGGGTTACTCTCAGCTCAGCTGGCGCTCCTTGGCTAGTTCCCATAATTCTCTGACACATACACTCACGGGTGCACGTGCGCGCACATACACACCTAGACGCAGTCCCACCCACACACCCACCTTCTGAAGATTGTGTCCTTGTTGTTGCCAGTTCTCCGGCTTTTTCCGGTCATAGATTTGTGACGGGCTTAGGACTGGATGGAAGGGATGCGGAGAAGCTGCGGCCAAACCTGATGCCTTTGCCAATTTTACCCTCTTGTCCCCGCTTTTGTTTCTCTCTGTCAGCCTCTCTACTTCTATAGGGCTCCAGATAGCTTAGTCGTTAGTCGTCTTGACTGACACGCGAGGGGTCGGAGGTTCGAATCTCACAGCTGATGCCCTTTTTCCTATATGGGTTCCCCCAAAACCTCGGGGCCGATGGAAACCACTCAATCTCTCTCTCTCTCTCTCTCTCTCTCTCTCTCTCTCTCTCTCTCTCTCTCTCTCTCTCTCTCTCTCTCTGACACACACACACACTCATTCACTCACTCGCCCCATCTTTCTCCTACAATGGTTACTGGAATGATGTGGAACGGAAATTTTTAATTTCGCGCAGCTCAGCCGTAATTTAAATTAAAGCGAGAATATTGAACTCTCATCTCAATGTTAACGCGTGAGGAGGTTTGAACCCTCGACCGTGATATTTTACAGTCAAGCACGCAGCTTCTGTCGCATTGAACCATGAGGAAAAAAAAAAATCTTAATTACACTAGCATGAACAGAGAAGAAAGTTATGTTGAGTAAATACCAATTATGAAGGCACGCCTCCCTTCACCTTTTACACAACGCCTGGCGCAATATGACAAGCCCCAATAGGGAAAATCCGATCAATGTTGGGTAAAAACACGGCTGTTCAATTTACGTGCGCAAAAAATCGCTGCGCGCCGACAAAAGGCGGACTATTTCTGGAAGCTAACCTATTAGTTTGACGACAGAAATCGGCCCTTGTGGGACCTCGACACACACTGTTGACGCCATACAACGTCACCCAAGCAACAGGCCTATAGATTCTGTGGCCTGATCGATTGTGGAGTGTTTGGATTAGAAAATTGCGGAGACCCAAAGTTGCCTTTTTTATTGCTCAATGGTTGAACATTCCTTTTATAGCATTCACTAAGAACTGGGGTTTCTGTTTTGGTGAAAGCGGTTGAAACCATTAATTTTCCCCTTGAGGGAAAAATCATGCTGCTTTAAACAATGGGCCAGGAGTGTGTATGTGTGTATATGCGTCTTAGAGGAAAGATTGTTTTACGTTTTTTTTGCACTGCATCTTTTTTAGACTCTGTAGTAACGCCCGTTGAACGCTGGTTGTATCCAGTTATAATACCATGAAGCCATAAAGCTATAGCGTAATAAAAATGTAACCGCAGGTATTGCGTAAGAGCACCTTTTGATACAGCACTGTACTGCAATGTACTCGAGTAGACATGGTTCAAGAGTTATAATCATTACAATGTACTGCTTTGGGTAATACCATGATACGATTATATGATACGTGTATCTACATGGATGGTGGTAATACGAGGTAATTCAACAGTTTTCCCGTGGCTATGGGGTATTGCCATTGTTACTACATGTATATTGATGACGGTAATTAAATATGTCAGGGGTGTTGATACAACTGTAGGATAATACTAACGCAACCCCGGCTTTGCGGTTATACCATTGTAACTCTATCGATGAAGGTAATGCCTTGTAACTCTATCGATGAAGGCAATGCCTTGTAACTCTATCGGTGAAGGTAATGCCTCTTGATGCATCGCTTATGGTGATGCGTGTTAATGTACAACTGAACAATACCAGTACACGGTACCAATGTATCAACCTACGGCTATGTGGCATTTATATGTACTACATAGATAGGGGCAATACTTTTTGGTACATCTGTAGGAACAATGCCATTAATGTCACAGTTGAGCTGAATCGCAGTGTCGCTTCGTAAAGTTCAACTTGTTCTCTACCTAAACGACCATGTCTAAGTATATGTGCGACTTTTCACTTCAATTTGGCAGAGATTTGCCGCAATCTACACTCCATAATACTTGATGTACTATGATGGGGATCGGTGGTGATTTAATTGGGTGATTCATGGGCTGAGTATGGTGGACGGAGCATGAACATGAGTTGTACACCAGTTTACTGCAGTCTACACGAGGCAACAGCTGTTGGGACAGTCATATTCATATTGGGAGTATTGCGGGCCTCGCGGCCTCACTGCGGGTGTCCTGACGCCATGACCTGCTGACTCAAACTTTGTGGTGGGCACTGGTGGGCAGTTTGCCAGACCCTGACATCAGTCCCGTCGGACGGACTCGGGGACTACTCGACTTTTAGACTAATTTGGTCTCTGTGACGTTATGGCAGAGATTAGGAGTGCTGGCAAAACATGGACTGAACTGAAGAGGGATGCCCAGAACCGAGTCAGATGGAGAGGCGTTGCATTGGCCCTATGTTCCTCCGGGGACTCATAGGCATACGTCAAGTAAGTGAAGACGTTATGGCCAAAGCTCGTAAGCGTGTGCGTTAAACCCGAGAGGTCTCCAGTTCAAATCCTGGTTGGATCCCCGTGAAGGCTGCCTTGTTCCCTAACTGGTTTGTCGGTGTTGAGTAGTTAGCAACCGGTTGAGACAAAAGTTGTTCATTGTTGTATCCCTGCTCTGTCTCTGTGGGAGCACGTAAAATTGCCAGACGTTAGTCTTGGGACACGTCCACGATACAGTTTAGCTGATGACAATTTTGGACAAATCAACCGACCATGCAACCAGTCCATGGTAGCCTCCGACTGGACAGCGGGTCATCATGGGCGAGGAAAGACAATAGAGGCCTTGAAATAACAAAGCCCATAGCGAAACGGAGACGATATGTAAAGGAAACTGTACCGCTGTCCAATCATAGCTCTATCAAAGAATGACGGAGCCAATAAGCAATCAGGAAAAGCCCACGAGTAAAGGGCTTGATTATGTTGTCCATGACCGTCATGTGGATCGCAAGACCTCTAACCAAAGAGCTCAACGCTGTTTCTGTAGCCTGGAATAAAATGTATTGCACAATGTAGATAATTGTAGTGTGGGTTTACGTCCCCCGGAGTTTCCCGAAGGACTAGTGTACAATAGTAAAATATGGACACAAAACTGCGGTATTCTGGGGCGCCAGATAGTATAGTCGTGAGTGTTCAAGACTGGAGAGCAGGAGGTCGGAGCTTCGAATTTCAACTGGTGGCCCCCGTCCTCTTATGTGACTGTTTTGGAGACTTTGAAGTGAAGTGTAATTTAAAAAAAAGGCTCTAGTTGATTATCGTTGATTTGTTGAAGACCCCGTCTCCTTATATGACTGTTTTGGAGACTTTGGCGTGAACCGTACTTTAAAAAAAGGCTAGAGTTGATTATCGTTGATTTGTTGAAGACCCCGTCTCCTTATATGACTGTTTTGGAGACCTTGGCGAGAACCGTGCTTAAAAAAAAGAGGCTAGAGTTGATAATTATTGTCTTATTGAAGACGGCGGTCTGCGGTTTATTGCCAAATTTCTTTGAGGAAATGATTGTCGACACTTTGCTACAGTATTTCGCAATGTAATTATAATCTTTGTTGGGTGTAGTGATGTGTGCAGTGGTTTCTTTCGGTCGAGACGTGTATTTTTATGTGTTTAGTATCTCGCTAGGCAGGTGCGACATGCAGGAGTGGTGTATGTGTGATACGCACATGGTGTGAGTACGGAAGGCTAAAGATCGATCATACAACTGTTGGGGGAGGGGGGAGAGAGAAAAAGAGAGAGAGAGAGAGAGAGAGAGAGAGAGAGAGAGAGAGAGAGAGAGAGAGAGAGAGAGAGAGAGGGGAGAGTAAGGAGAGAGAGGGGAGTGAGAGAGATAGAGAGAGGAAGAGAAAGAGAGAGAGAGAAAAGTGGGTCAGGTGTAGGCCTTTTGGTGTACGCTAGACACGTTAGCTGTAAGTTTTGTTTCTCGTTTCGTCTTAGTTTTTCTAGTCCATCTCAGGGATTTGGAGGCGAAGTTATGGGACGCTGGAATATTACTTAGGGATTGGTGGGTCGCCGGAGGGTGTAGGGAGGAGGCGATGTTCTACGCAGTACATTTGAAGTGGATACTAAACTGTCACTTTGAAGCTTTGTGGGCGTGTTTGTTGGACGCGGGTAAAGTACGTAAATATTTAACGTGTGGGCTTGTTTGTTGTTTGTTGTTTTTTTGTATTTTTTTCTAGGTGGATGATTTGGGTGAAGGTGTGGGTGTGGGATTAAAGCTGATATCACAGAAATACAGAGATGAATAAAGAGATGGCGGAGATGTAGATGTAGAAGCGAGGGTGTATCGTGTGTGTGTGTGTGGGTTGGGGGGGTGTTTTTGTTTTGTTTTTTTTGTATTTTTTATGGGTGGATGATTTGGGTGTATGTGTGGGTGTGGGATTAAAGCTGATATCACAGAAATACAGAGATGAATAAAGAGATGGCGGAGATGTAGAAGCGAGGGTGTAATGTGTGTGTATGTATGTGTGTGTGCGTGTGTGTGTGTGGGGAGGTGTTGTTGTTGTAGTTTTGTTGTTTTTTTTTTTTGTTTGTTTTTCTCTCTCTCTCTCCGACTATGTCTCTGTCTCTGCGTGTCTGTCTGCCTGTCTCCCTCTCGCGCTCATTTTTGTTATCTCTTCCATTGTTAAGAGATCTTTCAAACGCATACCGCTCTCCCTTTGTTTTGTTCATTTATCTGACGCCTGGTCTTTCATCTTTCTCGATTGTTTTCCTCTCTTTGTTTTTCCTTTTAATACCCCACCCCCCTCTCAGTCCTGTTTCCTCTTTTTACTTCTGTCTATCTTCTCTCTTTCTTGTCACTTTTTTTCTTAGTCGTCAAATCTCACTTTTCCCGGAGCCCGCGATCTCTGTGACGTCATGATCCCCTGCTGTTGGACAAGTGACGGTTACCTCCCCATAATGTTATATGCCGCATGGCTGGTGTGCGTTTGTGTGTGTGATAGATAGATAGATAGATAGATAGATAGATAGATAGGTAGGTAGGTAGGTAGGTAGGTAGGTAGGTAGGTAGGTAGGTAGGTAGGTAGGTAGATTACGAGAAAGAGAGAAGTGAAGAGAAGAGAGAAGTGAAGAGAAGAGAGTGGGGGAGAGAGAGAGAGAGGGGCAGACAGCCAGAGACTAAGTTTGTCACAGAAGGAGGGGTGATATGACATATTTTGCAGTTGTAATGACGCATGACACGTTAAAATAGGAACGCAAATTAATATCAATACTGTTACGCAACTGTTTAATCAGATTATCTAAATGTAGCAGGACTTTTAGTTCGGGTTCTGTAATAAAAGCGTGGCAGCCTCTGTCAAAATATTTTCTTTTAAATGCAAGCCTAGCTCCCCTGTTGTCATGTGAGCTTTGGCAAACGCGTAGGGGAATTCTTTAAATATTGATTATTTATAACTAGCTCGCTATGACGTTCTATCAATGATGGTATTTTGTTGGTATAAAATTTTTTTCTTATCGAGGATATTCGGGGAAAAAATGAATCTGCATACTTTATTTGCCGTTTTGCATGAATTGGGGGCAACAAAGATGTTTGAGAACATAATGTTTTTTAAAGCTTCAGTTCATAGACTCGGGATAAAGGTGAAAATGCCGGGTCGTTTGAAAAAAAAGCGAGTTTATTAGATAAGACTCGTGAGAAACCAAACAGTTTGGTATCTATTATAAAACGCTATTTGTGAAGCACCGTATCTTTCTCTTCTCTTGTACCACTCTTTCTCTTTTTTTCCTACAAATTGGAAGGTTGAAGCCCCCGTCTTATATCCTGAGATCATCTATAATTTACAATGACTGGTTATATGATAACTGTCAATAAATATACATCTTCTGTTACATAATCCCTTTCCCCAGAGCAGACAATATTTAACTGGAACCCCAAAAGCTTAGTTCCGGTCTCACGCGAATGTTGATCCCGACTTAAGCAAATGCATCACATAGAATGATACATGCACAAACCACAAAGAGGAAGTGAATTTAGGCGCATGATTCACTTTGTATTGAGATGCTCTAGTCGGGCGTCAGAACACACTTCCTTAACTTCTTGTACTTAGTATTCTTGGTGGGCAAGACTGGATGATCCTGCTGGGGATTGACCCTTGTCCAGATGTCTCGTGTCGGGCTTTAGAACTGACCAGGGACTGATCCCAGGGGGAGCAAGGGAGAAGGGGGCGCTTCTCGGCACACGTGACCTGGTGCCGTTAGTGGTCGGGGCAGTGTCCATGGCAACTGTGGCGTTGCTTCTAGCCAGTATGTACTATATATATATACAGCACAATGACTGATCCGCCCACAATACATGTATAGCCTATATAGTGCTGACGTCGGGCCAACTCAACTCAACTCAACTCTCTCTCTCTCTCTCTCTCTCTCTCTCTCTCTCTCTCACTTTCTTTCTTTCTATCCCCCTCTCCCCTAATCTAATTATCCTCACCTCCATCTTCTCTTTTCTTCGTTTCTGGTATCATTCCTACATGTTTGACTCTACACGGGGTTGAAAAGCTATCCGTTGTATTGATCCAATTTCGTATTGGTATCGATCTGCCCAAGTAGGTCTCCGCTAAACAGCACAGGTAAATACTCGCGCACTTATCGATGTTGATTCGCTGAAAAAGCAGCAGCAACAGCAGGAACAACAGAGGCACCATTCCCATCACCAGGGACAGGCCGGGGTCCCATGTGTATGTCCGCCTGCTTTCTGCAGAGCCAGAGGTCCAGCCATCACCCATCAGACATCACCCACCAAACGTCAGGCATCGGTCTCTGGTCCAGCTCAGAATAATTTATTTACCGATAATTGGCCGGCGCGCCCCCTGACGGAGAATCGTATTCCTTCCCGTGTGGACTGTGCAGCCAGTTTGCCGGTATGAACGCCTGCAACTTTACGATAAAGCTGTGCACGAAACAGCGTATTTTTGAGGCATTTCCGTACATTTCTTTACCTACGGTGTTCGTTTAAACGACTGGAGAGGTTGGCAGCTCTATAGCGTGATTGGACCGGCTGAGGCTGGGGCCGTCTCATTACGGCCTCGTTTCGTTTGGCCACGTAATCGGTTTTTTTTTTAATTTGATTTACCCGGACATTGTTTTGTAACCGCAATTCCTCATACGCTTAAAAAAAAAACTAAGTAATCTGTATTCGTTTACCGTTTGGAGCAGAAAGATTATTGATTGCGAAAGTATTTCTTTCCCACAGCGCCCTTTTTTCCCCCACGATATGGCTTAGTTGCTCACGACGACTGTTAAGAAACCAACGAACAAACTTACCAACTTTATTATTCAAATGCATTGTTTTAAGTTCTTTGTATGATATCATTCTCTTGAGAGCCCGTTGTGTGTACGTTGCAATAGCCAGATATGTTGTCTGTTTATGTGTAAGAATAGAAGCACCAACAATATATGTTGTTTATATCCCCCTCCCGGAAACCGTTTATAAGCACGGTGGATTAACCAGAGATGTCGTTTTGTCCTCCTGTAACATACATCATACTAACCAGAGATGTTTTCTGTCTCCCTGTAACATTACATACATAATACCAGAGATGTTGCTTCGCCCCCCTGTAAAATACATCATACTAACCAGAGATGTTGTTTTCTCCCTCTGTAACATATATTATAGTAACTATTACTAACCAGAGATGTTGTTTGATCCCCCTGTAACATACACTGTACTAACCAGAGATGTTGTTTTGTCCCCATGTAACACACATAATACTAAGCAGAGATGTTGTTTGATCCCCCTGTAACATACACTATACTAACCAGAGATGTTGTTTTGTTCCCCTGTAACATACACTATACTAACCAGAGATGTTGTTTTGTTCCCCTGTAACATACATAATACTAACCAGAGATGTTGTTTTGTTACCATGTAACATTAAATACATAATACCAGAGATGTTGCTTTGTCCACCTGTAACATACACCATACTAACCAGAGATGTTGTTTTGTTCCCCTGTAACATACACCATACTAACCAGAGATGTTGTTTTGATCCCCCTGTAACATACACTATACTAACCAGAGATGTTGTTTTTTCCCCCTGTAACATACACTATACTAACCAGAGATGTTGTTTTTTCCCCCTGTAACATACACCATACTAACCAGAGATGTTGTTTTCTGTCTCCCTGCAGGACACCGCGGGTCAGGAGAGGTATCGGACCATCACCACTGCGTACTACCGCGGCGCCATGGGCTTCCTGCTGATGTACGACATCACCAACGAGGAGTCGTTCCAGGCCGTGCAGGACTGGTGGGTGCTCTCTCTCTCTTTGTCTGTCTGTCTGTCTGTGTCTCTCTCTTTCTCTCTCTCTGTCGCTCTCTCTCTCTCTCTCTCTCTCTCTCTCTTCTCTCGCTGTCTCTCTCTCCTCTCTCTCTCTCTCTCCTCTCTCTCTCTCTCTCTCTCTCTCTCTCTCTCTCTTTGCCATAATTATACTTACAACTATTTGCTATAATTACTTGCCGTGGTGCCATTGTGTGTGCTAATTGCTAATTTTAGATCCTTCGGTTTCTGAAGTGAGGCATTGCGATCAATTTGACCATATTGAATAATATAATCACGCCCTTTTGGCGTGGCGTTTTCTGATCGCTCAGTGGCTCGTTGAGTTGAGGATAGATCTAGGCTTGGACGTCGGCGAGAGTGTCTTTCCTATCGTCTTCGTTTTTGCTGTGGAACCCGTTATCGCCAGGTCTCTAAATCATACTTTACGGAGACGAGCACTACATAAGATTTTAAACTCGGACGTTCTGGACGAGAGCATTAGCGACTGAGCCACATGCGCTTACGAAGCCCAGCCCAGTTGCTGCCGATGGACGTTAGAAAATCAGCTAAACAAAGGATGGTAAATTAGAAACAAAAATCCGAAACAGGCCCAAGAAGAAAAGTGCACGGTATTGCGTCCCAAAAGCCTATTTTGCTCACCTCTAAAGGATTAACTGCAGCACCGATCGACTTTTCGCGCCTTCCATTGTTTAGAATATCACTGTACTAGTTTTAGGGACTTTCGTTTTTCCTTAGTGTGGAAAGTTCCCGAAGGACTATTATGCCTCCATGTATATCTTCCCTGTGAGAGGATGTTTTTGCAGGAGCTCAAGACATGCTGTGTGGTATGTCAGCCTTGGCACAGCGGGCGAGTGGAGTCTTCTTTCTTTCCCCACCGCACCACATTTCTGCTTTTGACAACCACTTTGTTGTTGATGACCCCAGTCCTATGCGATCAGTTTGAGTTTGCATGATATTCTTAACTTTATCCACAACTGTGACAACTTTACATCTCTTCTCCGTCTTTATGGTAGGTTGCTATGTCTTTACAACCGGATCATCCGAACCCTCTAACATGGAGAGTAGTCTGGCTTTGCCACATTTATACTCTTCCAAGATTGATTTTAGTGGGAGTTTGAGATTTGCTTTGTGACAGTACATTGTCACATCCGTGAGACCCGGAGGCGCCCCTAACCATCTCCTGGTGAACTTATTGATTTTAGCTTCAGCTTTTGTTGCCTCTGCCGTGGTTGGGTAGATCTCTCATACGAGGAGTGGCCAAAGGAGTTTGGGGGTTGGCATGAACTGAAGGCACCACACTTTGAATTTACCATGGAGGCCGCATCTAATGATGGCCAGGAGGCACTCGGTGGCCTGTGCTGTTGTTTCTATCCATCTTCTGGTATCTTTTATGGATGAATCATACCACCTCCCCAGGCTCTTAACTGGTTCTTGACTGACTGTTGGTATCTGTTGTTCGGCCACGTTGAATGTTTTCCTTGCATCTACTTTTCCTTTTCTTACTGGCAGACTGTGGGACTTCTTTGGCTTGAATTTCATCCTGCACCATTTCATTAAGCCGCCAAGACGCTCAACAGTAAAAATCGGAGGTGTTTTAACAGTATATTATGATTGTTATCTATAATGAGCATGGCATTCTCAACCCTTAGACGTGGTGTTCAAATCCGAGCACCTGTAACGAAAATAGTCGGTTGGAACTGAAGGCGAGATAATTTATTCTATTATGAGATTTGTTCAACAGTAAGAAGCATTTCAAAATTTCTCACACATTTATCGTTTCGAATGCAATCCGCATTTATCATCTTATTAAATTTGTACGTTTTATAATCCCTGTGTGAATTTTTTTCGGGAAACCTTTCTCTACATCGTAAACCGTTAGAGTGAGAATTGTATATTATTCACGGCCTAGGCCTATCTAGATCTAGTTCTAAAGATGCCTAATATTTTTTAAGTTTTATTTTTGCGCTTATTTAGATCTATTTTAAAAATCTCATTGAGAAAATTCTATCTAGATATAAACATTTGCTTAATCTCTCTCTCTCTCTCTCTCTCTCTGTCTCTCGCTCTCTCTCTCTCTCTCTCTCTCTCTCTCTCTCTCTCTCTCTGCTATGTCTCAATTCTATCTAGATATAAACATTTGCTTAATCCTACCCTTTCTGAAATATATCCATTTGGTATCCGGTCCTAGATTACTACCAACAGTCTGTTTGTGATCAAGCTCATGAAACACTACTTTACTAAATGATATTGTTGTTCAAAGAACGGGCTCTTAAATTAGTAAAAAAACAACCGAAAACAAAAATTAAACCAAGATATTATCTGGCAGTGGATGGATATTTTTTTCACCACCTGCTGTCTTGTCAAACACAGAGCCCAGTCGGGCTAGTTGTTTATCCCCGGAGCTGTGTTATTGTGGTGTGTGGGGATGTCATCTCCCCGTAGATACACCCTTGCCCCCCTCCACACGCGCTCTCCAGTCATGATGGCTTTCAGATCACACGGGAAACCCGTCTGTGGCGGTGCTTGAGTCCCGGGGCTTGAGACCTGGAGTAACATCTTGACCGGTCAAGCCCAGAACCTGGGGCCGGGGCGTGACATGCCGATTGGTCAGTTTTGACGTTCTCAGAACGCTTACTGTCCGAGGCTGACCTCTAGGGTCGGAGGAAGGGGAGGTGGAGGGAGAGCTGGCTCAAATGGCAGAGCATTGGCTTTCTACTCGGAAGGTAACCCGGTTCGAGCCCACGATCTGACCAATTTATTTGTCGGACTTTGTCCACTTGTGGTTGGCTCAGAGTTAGCATAATGTGACCAGGTGAGTCCTGGTATTCCAATACTGTCTCTGTGTGCAACACGTGACATTGTTAGACGTTAGTCTGGGGACCTGTCCGCGTTATAGCCTAGTCGCTGAAGTTGGACGTTAAGATACCAAAGCACCAGGGTTGCATCCAGTGAACTCGCGCTATGGCTGTGGAATCGACCTCACCCATGGCCAAATCTAAAAGTTTAGCTGTGATGACCATGACCATGGTGGTTAATCGTGTTTGTGGGATGTACGGGAAAGTTAAATACGCTTTGAGGAGGAAGAGGAGGAGGAATAGGAAAAGAAAGAGGAGATGTTCACGCCTTCAGTTCCAACCAACCGTTCTCGTTACAGGCGCTTGGATCCGAACCTCGCGTCTAAGGGTTGACAATGCCTTGCTCAGCAAACGTAGTCAATCGATGTATTCAAAGATTCACCCTGAGTACACTCTCACTTCCCTCTGACGCCCCCCCTCCCCCAATTAAAAAAACAAGAACACAAAAAAAAAACAAAAAACAAAACACCTCTGACGCCCCCCCCCCTCCAACCCCAATTTAAAAAATGCAACAACAAACAAAACAAAATAAAACAAAACAAACGAACCCAGACAAAATCAAAAACAATAAAAGAGCAAAAACAAATAAGACAATAAAAAGAATTTTAAAAATCCGTCCCCTGGCCATAATGTTAACGTTGGAAGTTAATCAACTCAACTCAACTCTAATCGACATGCTGTTACATACCCTCCCCATCTGATTCTGATCACTCCGCCCCGTCCCTTTTCCGTACCGCGTCGCTCCGTGCCATACCGTGCCGTGCCGTGCTGTGCCTTGCCGTGCCGTGCCGTGCCGTGCCGTGCTGTGCTGTGCCGTGTCCAGGATCTACCAGATCAAGTTCCACACGACGTCCAGTGTGCCGGTGATTCTGATCGGGCACAAGTGTGACGAGGAGCATGACCGCAAGGTGTCCACCGAGCAGGGAGCCACGCTGGCCAAGCAGCTGGGTACTGGACATGCCCCCCACCCTCCCCCGCCCCACGCCCCCCCCCTGTTGACCATACACCCGCCCCCTCTCCCTCTCCCTCTTCTCCCTCCTCTCTCCAATCCCGCAATGCTCCGCTCACACGCCACCCGATGTGGCCGCGGTTGGCTGTGACCTTCACCGTTACACTTTGCCCTTTGCCCTTTACCCTTGTTGTTAAAGGGTTCAAAGTTACTTTAACTTTTTTTTTTCTTCTTTTTTTTAATTGTTGAGTTGCCTCCTTTCCTTTAAGGGTTTATCGTTGATCTTTGATACGAGAATGCGATGCTTTATCATTGTATGCAGTTTCTCAGGTCTTAAGAAAGTTCCAAGTTGCTCGCTTGGTTAATTGAGATGGCAATTGTCAGTTTGCGTTAGAAAATTCTGCAGCGCTTGCAGTTCATGTCCCGTTGTTGTTTATGTTATTGAATTTTATAACTATGTTGTTTGAATTGAATTGAATCCAGATTGTTCTAAATTTTGATTTGTGTTCATATGACTTAAACATGTTTATGCTTACGCTGAAAATTGTTTTGTTGTCGTTGGGTTTTACATTTGTTCTAAAGTTGCTTTTGTTTTCTTTCTTTTTTTTTTTTTTTTCGTTGTTTTTTCCCCACCCTCCCCTGTGCCGCATTATGCACGCCACATCCTCACGTGCTGCTACTGCTGCTCTGACGTCACGCACCCTGATCTCTCGGATGGACATACACGTTGTCTGACCTTGAAATTTGACCTTGAAATCTGACCTCCAACTGGACGTTGGGATACCTACCCCGGGTCGACAAACCTGTCTCTACATAACGCTGGTTTTCTCGCGCACAAAACGTGGGGAAATCCCTGATTGGCTGACCACCAATGAATTGGGTTTACTACAAATGTCGCTGCGCACTGCACCTTCTATTGGACGCACTTTAACACTCAACACCCTACGGACGTTCTTCGTCTTTGCTCTACCGTGTACGTCGAATCTGTGCCGCTCGGCGATTGGATGGGACTGCCTTGGATCTACTTGTGCACTGTGTGTAACCTTGCCCAACCCATCTGCTTCATTGGTCGGATGATCTCCTCTGATGCATTCTGGGAAACTTCATGCGACTTCTTAAACAACTACGTGGACTTGCCTTGCTGTAATTTTGCCCAACTTATCTGCTTCATTGGTCCGATGATCTCCTCTGATGCATTCTGGGAAACTTCATGTGACTTCTTTAACACCTGCGTGGACTTGCCTTGGCGTGACGTGACCTGCCTTGCCGTGCCGTGGCATGACGTGTCCTGCTTTGCCGTGCCGTGACCTTGGGACTTCCAGGTGCACCCAGATCAAGACGTACTCGTGGGACAACGCCCAGGTGGTGCTGGTGGGCAACAAGTGTGACCTGGAGGACGAGCGGGTGGTCAGCACAGACCGCGGCAAGCAGCTCGCCGATCAGCTATGTATGTACTACACGTTGTGTGTGTGTCTGTGTCTGTCTGATGGTCTCTCTCTGTCTCTGTCTATGTGTCTGTCTGTGTGTATGTTTGTCTGATGACCTCTTTCTGTCTCTTTGCCTATCTGTGTGTGTGTGTCTGTTTGTATGCCTGATGTTCTCTCTCTGTTTTCTGCCTATCTGTGTGTGTGTGTGTGTGCGTGTGTGTCTCTGCCTATCTGTGTGTGTATCTGATTGTCTGCCTGTGTGTCTGTATGCTTGTCTCTCTGTCTGTGTGTCTGTCTGTCTGCATGCCTGCTGTCTGTCTGTTTTTGTCTCTCTGTCTGCCTGTCTGTCTATCTTTCTCGCTTTCTCTTTTCTCTCGCCCTCTCTCTCCCTCTCCCCCGTTTTTCTTTTGTCTCCCCCTTTTTCTTTCATACACCACTACAAGGATCAATGAAACACCGCAGAATCTCTCTCTCTCTCTCTCTCTGTCTCTCTCTCTCTCTCTCTCTCTGTCTGTCTGTCTCTCTCTCTCTCTCTCTCTCTCTCTCTCTCTCTCTCTCTCTCCTCTCTCTCTCTCCTCTCTCTCTCTCTATTACCCTTTCCCACGTTTCTCTTTTGTCTCCCCCTTTTCTTTCATACGCTTTCACAAGGATCAATGAAACACACCGCAGAAGATCAGTAAATACCCTCACATCGAGCCATGTCTTGAGTCTTTAAAAAACAGTTTTTGTCGCTAAGGTATCCGCGGATATCATGGCTTCTTGATGATCCCTACCCTGAAACTGACCAGTCTATGAGTGTAAAGCTCTGGTCGCCACTGACCACTTCCTTTAGATTTAGGGTGGTAAATACATGCATAAAGGTGCTATAAACTTGTTACTGTTTAAAAGTACGCTAATCTGGAGTCGTAGTTTAAATCACAGTAGTTCTTACCACCATGTGGTAGACCATAGAGATGGCCGTACTATGAGAGTCGAAACTAACCGTTTGGCGCCAGATGGTTAAATGGTTAAAGTAAGATAAGATAGTCCTTCATTAACCCTTTCAAGAGGAAACGTAAAAAAGCCAATCTTAAGAAGAAATAGGAATAAGAAAATAACAATGTCTACGTATATGAATACATGTTCTACAGAAATACACAATTATTTTAGATGCAAAATGATAACCTTGTTATGGAGGCCTCGTTAACTTTCCACATTACTTCGTTGATTCGGTGTGTTATTTTGATAAGTCTCGCCCTAGATATTTATATCTGTGTAATTGCTTCTGAATGCTGGTGAGACGGGTGATGGTGGAGGGGGGAGGGGTCATTCTGTTAATTCAACAGTCGAATCTATTAAACATGGTTAATGAGACCCTGTATGAGTTTCCCCGCAAATCTTTGCAGTCGTAAAACCTGATTAAGTCAAGATCACCAGGCCCGTGACCGATGGGAGTTTAGTTTCATGATTATCTTCAATCGCTTTTTTACTGCCAGGTCATAATCGTCGAACCTGGGGTGTGCAGAGAGATATAAAAAAGAGAGAGGGGTGATTTGGAGGGGGGGGAAACAAATATTAGCGG
Organism: Elysia chlorotica; assembly: GCA_003991915.1. Lineage (NCBI taxonomy): Eukaryota > Metazoa > Mollusca > Gastropoda > Plakobranchidae > Elysia > Elysia chlorotica. The sequence goes on from RQTK01000512.1 coordinate 224,767, forward strand.
CTTATGCCTAGAAAGTCCGTAACACCTCAATATGTTTTCCCGGTAAATCTGAACCAGTGACGCCACTTTGTGTGTATATTATATATTATATTTTTGTTCCTTAGACCTCCGGATTCCTTCTAGCTCCGAGATCAGAAGGCCTCGTAACCTTGCGTGATGACGTCACACGGTGTCACCGGAAGCAGAAACCCATAACCCCGAGATCTCGCGTTGCTTGTTCAATTTATAGTTGTTTGAATTACCGTTCTTTGCAAAAACGGTTTTGCGTTTTCCTGCCGTTTTTTGTTTTGGTTTTTTTTTCTTGTTCATGCAGGGTTTGTTATATTGTGTGTTAATTGAATATTGACGTTTCTCATTGATGAACAATTTCCTCAGCAGTCGATGATGGCGATAGCGATCTGGTTTTATTCCTATTGATTTCCATGAACATAAACATTGGTGTATAAAGTTATAGTAAAGAAATTAAACACCAAGCAATAATTGGGTTTACTCATGCTCGGGACAAGTCACCACCAAAAAAATCCGCATGAGTACTATGTGTGAAGACGAGAACAACTTAATAGATGTAAAATAAAAACAAGAAAAAACAAGTAGTGATGATATCAGAGGCCATGCATCCTCCAACATCTTTGTCGTTGATGTATGTAGCTCATCAGCCCTTAGACAACACCAAGCAATAATTGGGTTTACTCATGATCATAACAAGTCTACTACAATAGCGAGCCAGAAAAACAAATTCGCATGTTTACTCTCTGTGAAGAACAAAACACACAAATGTAAAAATAAAACAAACAAGAAAAACAACTCGTGATGATATCATAAGCCATGCATCCGCCAACATCTTTGTCGTTGATGTATGTAGCTCATCAGCTCTAAGACTGTATAGACTGTATAGGTTGTAGTTACTTTTATTATTTACGCGTCCTTTTGGTGTTGCTCTCTCTATATTTTGTATCTTTTCTTTGTCTGTCTGTTAGTCTAGTCTGTTTCTCTGACCGTCTCTCTATCTGTCAATCTGTATCCCTCTTTCTCTCTCTGACTCTCTTTCTCTCTCTTTCTCTTTCTCTCTCTCTCTCGCTCTCTCTTTCGCTCTCGCTCTCTCTCCCTCTCTCTCCTATGCATGTTATGTTCTATTCATCTTTTGTGTATCATATGTGCTTTTCAATTTTGTTTTCTTATAAGCTTAAGGTTTTCGCCACACGAACACTTGATCAGGCAATGTAGTAATAAATCTAAGTATTTTTAATGGTATTTATACATTCTATATCTGTCTTGTGTGTGTGTGTGTGTGTGTGTGTGTGTTTGGTATGGAGAAAATCACTCTTCCGTTCTTTCCTATTTATTCACCATCTATCCATCCACCAACTTACCTACTTACATACCTACATAAATATCCATCTATTTAGTCATCAATACTTGTATATTTATCGATCTATAGATCTATCTATCTATCTATCTATCTATCTATCTATCTATCTATCTATCTATCTATCTATCTATCTATCTATATATCTATCTATCTATCTTTCTATCTTTCTATCTATCTATCTATCTATCTATCTATCTATCTATCTGTCTGTCTCTCTGTCTGTCTGTCTGTCTGTCTCTGTCTGTCCCTCCTCCCCCGCGCCTCTTTTTCCCCCATTTTAGCGTATGTTTATGTGTCTCATTGTGTCTTTTTTAGACTCTCTCTGCATCTCTCTCTGTCTCTATCTCTCTTTCTTTCTATCTCTCTGTCTCCCTCCCTCTCTCTCTGTACCTCTCTACGTCTGTCTGTCTTTCCCTTTCTTTATAATGAGTTTCTCTCGCCCTCTTTCTGTCTCTCAATCTCTGTCTCTATCTGTCGGTATTGAAGAACGCTTCGATATCCGATCTTTACCGCTGTGTCAATATCGTTTTTCCGCTCTCTCCATCTTCCTCTCTCTCTCTCTCCCTCTCTGTCTCTGCCTCTATCGGTTTTCTAAATGTCTTTTTGTTAGATCCAATGGTGGAGATGGAGAGGGAGAAGAGAGGAGAACACAGGGAAAGCCAATGAAGGAAAAATAAAGCGATAGCGGTAATATAGTGATAGAGACAGAGTGACGGAGAGATAATGACAAAGAGAGAGAGAGAGAGAGAGAGAGAGAGAGAGAGAGAGAGAGAGGGAGAGAGAGAGGGAGATGAAGACAGAGACAGGATACGATAAAGATTGGATGGCGTTGTTCTCTTTTGCTGAGTTATCCAACCTAAGACGTTCTTCCATACCATCAACCACCCATGGCCCTCCTCCCCGCTCTAGTTGGCTTCTCCCATCGCCATCTTTCTCCATGGTTTCCCTGCTCTTTTGGTGGTAGCCCACTTGCCTACATTGGTACTTCGGCGGGTTTGCATCCGTTTTTTGTTGCTAATACCACCTCGTATATTGTCATTTTTTTCTACCTCCTTTTACCCAAGGTTTCCTTTTCTGTCTATATTATCTCTCTCCCTCCCTCCCCTAATTCTGTGAGAGACGCGGTGGTTGAGTCGGTGTCCGTTTAATGTGACCGGCTGAGACAGGAGTCATGGCATACACGCCCTGACTCGTGTGTGGCAGCACATAAAATTGTCAGACATCAGTCTCTGGGCCTGCCCACAATATAGCCTGTATATTGCTGATGTTGGACATTAAAAATCAACTCAACTCAACTCTCTACCTCACTTTCCCCTCCCCCTCTTAATATATATCCCCTAGTCTATCTCCACTCGCCTCTCTCGCTCACCCTCATTCGGTTTCCATATGCCTCTGTCTGTCTGGAATGCGGGCGTTAGCAATTCACCCCAAAACGCTTCGTAAGCAATCCAAAGTATTTCCTTTTTCACTTCAAGGCGAGAGTTAGTAAATTCCTCTCAATCCAAAGCATTTCCCTTTTCACTTAATTGTGAGAGTTAGTAAATTCTTCTCGATGTGCCTGATCGCCCGCCATCGTCTCGCATTGACAGAGTCGGCATAATATGCCAGACTGTTCTTGTTTGTTTTTGTTTTGTTTTGTTTTTTTGTCTTTATCTGACCAGGCAGATGCGTCTTCTGCGTCTAATCTTCCCTTTCATTTCCTCCTCATCTCCTTTGCTTCGCCATTTTTTGTTTTGTTTTGTTCGTGTTATATTTCCATAGGCTTTGAGCATCGTTCTCGTTGACTTTCGTTTATGATGCCTTTGGTTTTCATTCATATTTCGACCACTTTTGTATGTGTGTGTGTGTGTGTGTATGGATTTTCCCTGTGGTTTCAATTGTGGGCTCATACGTTCACCAACTATTCCGGTGTGCATGGTTAAGTTCTCAATATACACTCTGTGCATTATACATCTCGTGTTGGCCGGTCTGTTCTGTCCGTGTGTCAGTGATTGTGGTTAACGTCTTTTACTGTCCCCCATAAATGAACGTGTCAGTTTCCCCAATCTCTATCATTTTTTTTCGTGTATCTTCCTAACGCTCTCTCTCTCTCTCTCTCTCTCTCTCTCTCTCTCTCTCTCTCTCTCTATTTCGCTTTATTTCTCTATGTGCCCCTCCCCCTTTTCTGTTTGTCTTTCCTATATAGATATCCCAATCCCCACCTCCTCTTCACCCCCGTCTCTCTCCCTCTCCCTCTCCCTCTCCCTCTCCCTCTCCCTCTCCCTCTCTCTCCCTCCCTCTGTCTTTTTCTCTCTCGTTCAACAAATATGTAATAGACAATAAGACATAAATAAAATGTAGTGTACTAGACACATGTACAGCTGTGTGATGGTTCTTCCTCTACCAATAGTTTTGAGGTCTTCCCCCTCTCTTTTCTCTGCCTCCCTCTCTCTCTCTCTCTCTCTCTCTCTCTCTCTCTCTCTCTCTCTCTCTCTTTCCCACTCTCTCTCCTCCAAGGCTACTAGTTTTTTGTCTTGAACATCAAAGTTTAATCAACATTGACCGATACACACGCACACCCCTAACCCTTACCCAACCCAAGTTTTCTTCTTTGCATAACTTACATCTACACCCCTAACCCTGATTCAATATAGCCTATATAATACTGACGTTAGACGTTAAGCAAACCAACTAACCCTGACTCCACTTCTCTCTGTCAACTGCCAGGTCTGGAGTTTTTCGAGACATCTGCCAAGGAGAACATCAATGTGAAGGCGGTGTTTGAGCGGCTGGTGGACATCATCTGCGACAAGATGTCCGAGTCGCTGGACGCCGACCCCACGCTGGTCAACAACCAGTCCAAGTCGACGCGCCTGTCGGAGAACCAGATGGCCAACAACAGCAGCTGCAGCTGTTGAGGATCGCGAGCGCGACGACGAGAGAGATGGTCGCGGAGCGGAGGATTATGGGACTCGACGTGGAGGCCGGACAATCTTACACTGTCACAGTGGGGATGGATGGATGGATGGGTGGACGGATGGGTGGGTGGATGGATGAGTGGATTGGTGGATTGGTGGATTGGACTGGTGGCTGGAGCTGTGAGATTTTTGCAGTGGTCAGATGGAATTGTTTTTAGTGACGTGCTACAAGGACTATACTTAGAAATAGATTGGAGCAATAAAAACCCTGTTGTTCTCAAACTCTGGGACCACTTATGGTGGACTGGTATATGACAAACTTAACTCAACATGATCCACAACTCTTGAAAATATTTAGGGGACTTAAAGTTTTAAGTCTAGCCAGTGGAAGAAGTTAAAAAAAATTATATACATGCATTGGTGTTTCTTGTACTGCATGATGGTCTATCTCTAGCATTCAAGGTTAATCATGCATAAGGGAACTTTGAGGTTGGACATACCAGCAGTAACAGTAATCCTGAAATTGGATCTTAGTTTTTTTCACTCATATTTTTACCTTCAGTCGGAAGAAAGGTGTACCGCAAACAATAAGATAACCTCTTTAACATTGTCTTTTGTGCTCGCTCCTGATTTTATTTGAACATTCGAAGCCTCAACTCCATGCCAGTGCCAATGCCAGGGACACAATCTTATGTCCCCCCCTCCTCCCCCAGAGTGATCTGCCCCTGCCCAGCGTTCCCCCAACCCCCCACCCCCTGGATCGCCCCGTGTATCCTCTGCAGTCGCGGTTGCTGCTGTGTCTCATTTTGTTTGTTCCCATATTCTGATTGTAATTATTTTGACGAGCTCATCCATTACTTTGACTTCGGGACGCCCTCATCCAACTTTCCTTCTCCAAAGATGTGTGAGTCACCTAACCATGTTTTCATTATATTATGGTCGTCTTATCTGGGGACCAGGATTATGTCTAGGTTTTGGTAGTGCAAGTTTTGAACGGATGTGCTGATAATAGCAAATTAATGATTATGTCTAGTTTCCGTTGGTAAAAAAAAATGTGAATGTGTTTGGTCTTAGCCTTCATGTCTAGTTCTTTGTCATGGACGTTTTGAATGTTTGTGCCGGTAGATTAAATGCGTTTTGTGTTGAGTTTATGGTCGTGCAAATGTGATAGCATGGCAGCAACGCAAACCACATTTATCGTAAAGAGATGCTGATCCTGAGTAAACTACGTGGTTTGTGACGAAAGGCGGAGATTGAAATCCCCGAGATTCGCATCTCCAGGGCAACACGGAAATGATTTGTTTTGTTTTGTCCGTTTTCCCCATTTTGAGTTACTCACTGGATAGGAAGATGAGGATGATTTTGTGGCGCCTTTGTGAGAGGATGAATTTTTGGAAGATGTTAGATTATTTTCTGTATGGGTGTTTACATCTGTGGAGTGTGAGTGAGAGACATATAGAGTGAATGTACGGGAGGAACAGAGAGTGGAGAGGGATTTCTTGATTTGTTGTTGTTCAGACGCAACTTTGTTTTCATCAACTACGCACGATTTTGTGGTTCAGATGAATAGAGAGCCGAGTCGTTACCCTTAGCTCCAAGGGCAATTAAGCCAATCCTATTTTTTTTTTACTTTAGTTTGTCTAGTCTGCAAAATCTGTTCCTCAAGGACACAGTTTAGTGATTTTCTCAATGATACAGTCATAATGATTGACCCTTCACGGTCATAAAGTTTTATTTATGCATAATTATATGGTTTACATTCTTCTAATATACATTTCCGCTTTGTTTGTTTTATATTATATATATTTACTTTTTATGGCCCGGGCTAGCTAATGTCCCGTCCGATCAGGTTGTGTGTGCACAGGATCTGAGTTCTACACCTATTTCTTCTGCTGGAAGCAGTAAAGATTTTGTAATTAAAACATTTTAGTCATCTATTTGCGCAAGAATGTCTTGTGATCAGCAAAGAGTTATATTGTGGCCAGTGCATATTTAAATCTCTTGATTATTATTTTTTTGAAAAATGTATTTATTTCCAATTTTACAGAAATGAAATCTGCATGTGTTAAATTTACATAGTGTATTCTTATTTAATGTTGTATGAAACAAAGGAAAGCTCATTATGTCAATAGTCAAAGTATCAGAAGCTCCTTTTGTCAGGATTTTACAATTTCTACAAAGTTATACATGCTCAAAAATGTATTGTGCCATTTTCAGTTTTGGTCAGTGTTAGAAAATAAATACAGATATTTGTAGGTAAACATGCATTTAGTTTGGTGTCTGGTTCATTTTGATCAGTTTTGGGAATGTTCCAATTCTGAGGACTCCAGGAATATATGTACGCACAAGTCAAATATTAAGACGTTCAGACTGAAATTGTCTAAACTTGCCAAAACAAGAAATTTCCAAATATTCTCCATCTTGTCAGGTTCCAGACAATTTTTTTCTCTGTGAGATAATGTATGACTTGTGCAGCCTATCCCTGGTCTACCTCTGTTTCCCCAGTTATTATTATATTAGACCTATGTTGATTTTCTCCCCTTGAATTTTACATTGATTTGTGATTCAATTTCATCATTCACACATTTTTAATGTTTTTTTATCTTGTTGTTTTGGGGGATTTTTTTGCTTCTAAATTTTCTACTTTGAAAGAATACTTTTACATTGAAGAAAATTGTTCATTCCACAAAATAATTATTTAAGCTGCTATTTTTGTTCTATTTTTTAAAATTTCAATTTGTTTTGAAGGTATACTTTTACATTGAAAAAAGCTTTTCATTCCTTAAAATAATGGTCTAAAACTGCATTCCTGATGGGTCCAAAACAAGTGATGTCTTTGGTTGTTGCTTTGTTAAATCTTGATTGTCACAGCTGAACCAATTATTCCAATCTTTTTTTTTTCTCTTTCTATTGTTTGATTTTACACAAATTGGCTACATTTTCAGCTGAAAAATTGTCAGACTTTTTTCCATCTATCAGTCTCTTTTCTCTCTTTCACTGCCTATCGGCCTGTCTCTGTCTCAATATGTCTCTCTCATCTTCATTTTGCATTTTTTTCCCTCCATGTAAATCTTCGAATCTCACTTCAGATTAAACATTCCTTGTTTACTGTGAGGCCAGAATTCCAATTCCAATGTCTGTGTTTGTAGTGCATGTTTTTTGTGCGAGCTCGACTGGCTCTCGGCTGTCTTTGATTGGGTTGTCTCGCACCATGAGTAGGCACGGGGACTTGTGTAATAACAGATAACTGTGACGTTTGTGACAATAATATTTCACTCCTTTTATTTGCAATCATAACGTGAATTATATCCTTGTTGTGCAAACATTTTTTGAATACTTTCTACCATTCAGTTTTTGGTGTTTTATTTTATTTTATTTGGCCAGTGTTGTTAACTTATGAATTTGTCATAGTATCTAGTGTTTAGGTCTGGAAATTAACTTTCCTGATGTAAATTTTGTGAATTTTGTGATACTGCAAGGTATACATATTCGGATTCATTATAGTAGCCATGTCAGACATTTGTTCTGTCATGGAACCAGGATTAGCCCAAATGTTATTTGTTTTCAGACCTCTTTTTTGCATAAGTTCAGAAGTTCAATTATATTAAATGAAAAAGGAAGAAAAAAGGCTAATATATGTGGTTGATGAGGCTAAAAATGTATTTTTTAAAATTATATAAACTAAGTTGTATATAAACAATGTAAAGACGTCCCATCCCATCCCCCCCCTTTTTTCTCTGAGTTTTTTCACAAACTTTATACCTCAACTTCCCCTGCTCCCTATGATTTTCTATGAGCGTTGCGAGAGTCCAGGGTGTGTATGCGTCCTTGCTCTGTAGCCTAGGATGTGTTTACCTCTCACACGGAAATTTGATTTTTACTCCCAGTACCTGAGACACAACAGGGCAGTGGTTTACAAACAATAGAGGCTCTATAGTGCTGGAGCTGGAGGCCAAACAGCAAACAAATAAATAAAACAAAGCAGTAAGAACGCATAGCTGCAGTCTCTGGCTAAGATTATTAGTAGTGAAACAAGCATTGACTTTAATTTTTTGACTACAGTGTATTTGTAGTCATGCACGTTTAAGTGCAAATTGTTGCACATTGAAGAGGGATAACTTCTCAAGTAGTTTATAAGTGTTGGTTTCTTAATCAGAATGCTATTCGTGAAAAACTTGCTTCGTCAGATCTATTGCAAATCATTTCTAGGAAAATCAAAAGAACGAATTTTCTGCTGCGTTTTTCTAGGAAAATCAAAAGAACGAATTTTCTGCTGCTCGTTTTTTGTTTCTTTTTCTGTTCTTCTGGATCCTTTCAGTGTCTGCAAGAATGAAAAAAAAATTGATACACTAAAAAAGACCTTAATGGTTTAAAAGAAGATGAGTTTGACTTAATATATGATTGTAATAAAATTGTTATTGCGGACTGTCTGATAAAATTTTAACATTTAGAGTATAAAAAATGAAGAAGAAGAAAATGGCGCTAGTAAAACAATAATATTGTACAATAGTATAACAAAAGAACATTATTAGGAAAACAGTAGAACAAGTAGAACACTAGCAAAACAAAAGAAGCAAACTACACTAGAGCAGCATGAAAACAGAACAATAGTAGATCTATAGCAGCTTGAATTCAGTAGCTGTCCCAGCACTGCCCGATTAGGACCAGAGAAAACTGGGCTGGAGGTCTGGACATTGCTGGCTGGACGGCAAGGACGCAGGCTCACCAGGCGACGGGCTCGCACCTCAACCGTCGGCTCATCAAACAATTGTGATAGGGATACCTCTGCATTTAATGTACAATAACTGTGGGTCGGATTTAGTGGTCCCCTCTTCCCCCTCCTCTTCCTACCCCCCTTTGTTCTAGATGTTGTTTCCTCTTGAGTTATCGAGTTGTTGATCTCACACGATTTACCTTTTTTTCCAATCATCTATGACCGTCTCGCTGTCTCACCTCAATGGTCGAGCATATCTTCAAGACTTGAGTTCTCGCCATGTAGGCTTGTACTATTTAATCGCCACGGGCGGTACAGGAACGCGCTATGTGTATCCCGCACAATAATCTTCAGATGACTTTAAAAAAAAACATTATAATGTTATTTTTATTAACTTTTGGTTTTGGAATGTAAAATATTGAGTAACCGTGACGCTTAAATGATTAAGTTATTTATATCAGTCTGGGGCTAGACCCAATGTTTGTATTCCTTAGTGTTAACACTGACATTATTTAATCTGCTACTGTGAACAGTTTTGTTTGGCTTTTCATTAATCAGAACTCAGGACTTTTCTTTACCTTCATGTCTGGATGGTTTTTATTTTACTTTACAATGTTTATACTTTCTCTCTGTCTCTATCTCTCTCTCATTTTCCTTGAACTGAATGTAATGTAGTTTCTCTGTAGAGCTGTTTTTTTTTTTTTTCTTTTCACCCTATTATAACCCTCGTCTTTTATTATCCGCTTCCCTTGGTTTTGTCTCCTAGAGTTACTGCACTTTTATGTCAAGGTCTGTGGACCGACACCATGAAAACTTTCTCCTTGTCACGTCAGCACCCCGATCTCCATTTTGGTTTTCAACTTTGTCACTTGAAACTTAAAGATAACCGCAATGGATTGCTCTCATCAAGGCTGTGAAACTTGTGAAATAGATAAACATGTAAACATGTACAATGGACATACAATTTTTTCTTATAACAATATTTTTGTGTATGGTGTGCCCCCTCATTTATCCACCTGTGAAATCCTTTATTTATATGATATGTATGATTGATCCTAATGTTATAATTACAATCATCACCATTGTCATGATCTAGTTTTTACTGGTATCATTGCTATTACTATATTATATTATTATGGTTATTGTTTATTATTATTAAAAATTATTATTATTATTATTATTATTATTATTATTATTATTATTATTATTATTATTATTGATGTTTATATTTTTATATATTATGTTTCTTTTTTTTTTTTTACCATCATTATTCTTCTTGTGTTCATTGTTATTCCATTATTATTATTGACATTTTGATTGTTGTTGTTTGTAAAAAAAACAAATGCATTAAATAGGTAAGTAGTTGATTATGCCAACTCGTATTGAATGAAAAAGCTGAACTGGTGATGGGCTATGAAAGTTTTTTGGGAGGCTGAAGTTTGACTTGTGTGTATCTTATGTACGCGTTACAGAGGGGAGGGGGGCTGAATTGAGCTGATGTAGATAACTTTTCTCAATATTTATGGTGTGTAGATGTCGTTTTTGTTGACGTTGCTGTTGTCTTTATAGCATCATATACATAACATTCTAGCTGATGGCGTAAAATGAGTGAGGACTGTAGATCTAGAGAGTAACCTTGCATGTGGGATTCTTTTATGATCATTTCTAACCAATAAAGTAAAAGTTACCCATATTACACACTCATAGAACTGATTATGTGCTCTTTTGTTTCTTTGTGTTAGCTCTGCTCGTCTTAGGTGTACATAGCTCCTGATTTTTTTTAGACCTTTTCCGAATATTTTCGAATCTGCGTGTGTGTTCACGTGTGTATAATTTACCTCATCACAGAGTGTTGTCACAGCAAGGGACTTGTCTTCTCTGAGTGATTTTGATTGGGAAGTAAAGGTATAATGGTACTCACCCGGTACATCTGCTCCAAGTGTTTATTTAATGCTTTATTGAAGTTTTAGTAAAAGAAAATCCCTGGCTTCAAGCATTGAACAGTACGGTAGGTTAGAGAAAGAGGCAGTGCTATAAAAATTTTAAAATCTTTACATTAGAACTTGTAAACTGCCAGCGGGGAGTGTATGTAGTACATACATTCCTTTAGCTCTCTCTGAATTAGATTTGATTTGGCACGATTGAGCTTCACAATGTTTAAGACTCGTAGAATTGTTTAAAGCAATATAATGTTTTTATGTGATCTGTATAACTGGACATTGTTTAGACTTTTTGATGGGTACATCATTTAACCCCAAGAAATTAATTTTGTATATACTATAATATAGTCTTTGCAGTTAAATTTCCTTGCTTATTTCTTAGCCTGGTATTTTCAACACCTTATTCTTTGCTTGTCATAGGGTCAGTTTTGTTTCTTCGCCATAGCATTAGTCAATTGAATGGTTGGTCCTAGTTGCATAGCCAAGTCGGCAATCTTTCAGGATACTTACGCCGAGATCTGTCAAGTACATCTACAATTTTTTTTTTTACATGATGGCTTCAATCTCGGCTTTAACATTAGGCATAGGTAGAGATTGTGATGTAACTATGTTTGTAACATATGTGGTCCTATTTCATTTGTCTCATTGAAGGGAGTTAGTTGTAAGCAGCAGTTTAGCGTAGCTATTTACACAGCACACATGTCCTGGGCACTGAATGTGTTTCTTGACAAGATCTAGTACAAAGATTAGAAAGGAAAGGTTTTTATTATTTATTTTTTTTATATGGGCTTTGAGATAAAAATACAAGCATCTCTCTAAATCTATAAATCTTACAACTTAATTTGAGACTCCTTTATCAGAACTTATGATTTCATTTTTGTTGCTTATTATGCGGAAGTTTGAAATTTCTAAAAAGGACCACAAAAACAGCTTAGCAATGTGTATAGTTTTATTTCTCTTTTTCTAATGTGATAAGTAACTACTTGAGTATCTCAGATATTGGCCTGTGTCCGATTAATTTGTGGAGTAATCTATACACATTTAGATTTCTTTTAAAGGATCCAAACCCGCACCTCTTCACTGGTGCGTCTACAGATGCTGACTGCTGAGGGCTGTTTTGATAATTCTGTTGATGTTAGTAGCGAAGCTCTCAAGCTCTGAATCTAGACTAACTTGTTCATGTAGAAGAAATTAAAATTCAACATAACCACTTCAAAAACTGGCTTGGTTCAAGTACTCAAGTGTTATTAAATATTTGTTTTTGTTACTTTTTGTAATGCTAGTTTAATTAACCTGCCGGGCTGTCCTGAAAATAATAAGGATAATTATAATGGTGATATCAAAAACCACAACATCATTCTTTCAGTTTTACAGGAAGCCATGTTTCCTCAAAGAAATTTTCATGGAAACTACTGTTTTCCATCAATTAAAAATAGGGTTGAACCTCACAAATCCTTCCTACCAGTCCAGCGCTTTGAATACTGAGCTCTCTGGTTCCACTTGGGCTACAGTGATGCACCACTTTATTTTATTCTTCGAGTCACTGTTGAAACGCGAATAATGTTATTCCGTTTGAACTTTTTCCGTAATTTATGAATTTAGGAAGTGTGAAAAAGCTAATATCATTACTAAAATACCTTCCCTGATGGTTGCACTGAAAATGATTAGAATATGGGAGAATAGGTGCCTATAGAGAGCAAGTCAATATGGACAGTTCAGAGAGAATCTGACCTGTACTCCATAGTCATTATGGTTCGGGATGGAGAGTAAGGTAGTGTAAAATTGTCAGACAAAGATGGTTCTGTTTCAAAGGTTTGAGTTGATCATTAACTTGCAGGGCAACTTCAGATGCAATACCTAGACACAATTAAATAGTTTGATATTTTGAGATGGAAGTCTGGTTACTAACATAAAAAAATCAATAAGTGACAATTGGTAAGCATATATACTTTTATTAAACCGATTATAAGATTTAAAAAATCACACATTAATGTTGTTAAAATACGAACTTGCACTAAAAAGGTTTAAAAATGTAACATAGTAAATTTTTATATTTTATCAGATCAAATCAGATCAAAGACCATTGTAAAAAAAACAAATGCATTAAATAGGTAAGTAGTTGATTATGCCAACTCGTATATCCTTTGGTTGGGAAGATTTTACAAAATCAACTTGCTTATGAAAATATTTCATTATGGTAAAGAATGTACATTTAAGTATCTAAATGATAAAAAATATTGCCTTTCGTCTGTACAAACATCTAATTAAACTGTTTAAAGACAAAGAATAAAGAAAAAAACATGAAAGGATTTGATTGGACGGAATGTGTAAAGTTTCAAGCATAAAAAATTGCAAACTGGAATAAAAATATTTGTAAAAAAAAAATGTGTATCTGGTAAACTAAAAATTGGAATCTCTGGTCACAACATGAAAAGTTTTAAACTAGTAACCTGTTTTACTAATATTTCTTTTCTGTTTTCGGCTCTCGATACAACACTATTATGATCCTAAAAAGTATATAAAGCAGCATCTGCCACCATCACAACTGTTACAAATTCTACTATTCTAAAATTCAATAATCTAAACTAATACATGTATTGACAAGTAGTGTGTCAACATCAATGTATCTGCTCTGCTATTATTGCGACAGATCCTTAATGACAAAATCATTACTTGAAGCCTAAGCAATCACTTTTATGTTGTTTAAATCAACAAAAGTTATTGTACAGTCCAGGTATGAGGTTTCTAAAATTTTGGAAATTCTTTCTAGGCAGTGAAGTTTATTAAGTGTAGAGACATATCAGAATCAAAGCTTCGCCAATCTCAAAATAAAATTTGCTTCACTAATTTCTTTCTTTAAGTTTAAGTATTTTAATGATAAAATTGCTAATTGAAGGATCAAATAACTATCTAGATCATTTGCCAGTGGTCAATTTCCATAAAGGTCTAATCATCTCTTGATTTTTTAAACAAGATTAAAGAATTTAAACATACACTGTACATTTTGCTCCTGACTTAAATACGTCACGATTTGTATATTTTTTATTTAATCTAAAGGATTGTAAAGTAAAGCCAACATATTTTCTATGCTTTTCCATGGTAAAAATAACAACCATTAAGAAGTTTCAGAATATAAAGTCATATGGAACCCCCCAAATTGTGGTATTCACTGGTAGGAATCAATTATTAATTACAAACGTTATACCGATATCCCTTGAAGGGAAACCCCAGTGAATTGTTAGAACAAAAATCCAAAAATGAATTGCACAAGCATGCCAAATCATAAAATGCACCAATTTGAACTCATTTCAACAAGAAATTCCAATGCAGTCATCAGCTGCAAGAGATTTACATTAAACACAGCAGAAAAAAATTAATGATTTTGATTTCATCAACAAAAAACACTTCTCCTCCTTCTCCTCCCTTGTACACACCTTCAGCATCTCTTTATATAGCCCTCAGTTTTTAAATTTTGATCTCATGATTTATTATAGAAAGAAAGGAAGAGCGCAAATTACAACATCAAAGTATGAAAGAAAAGGAACATCTACAGCCCACATTAGAAATACGTAGGTATGCACGGCACAATTTTAAGGTGAAAATAATTTTACAAGCTAATAGCCATATCAACCTCACCCTAATCAAACATCGCCTTTTGAACCTTTGTCTATATGATGGGGTCTCTTTAGGCCCCCACTTTTTAAGTTGTCAAAATAGATGTTTAAGGATTACATACAATATCAAAGAGTGCATTTTTTTTTTTTTACCCCCTGACATACGATTAGCATTAAACATCTAAAAAGTGCAACCATCTCAACACTACATAATTTGAGTTGGCAAGAGATAAAAAAAAGATGTGAGAATATTCAACGGTTAAAGTTATTTCTGTAAGTAAACATGTGGAAAAATTCTTGCGAATCTCTGTCAACATTAAAAATGGGTAAATTTTCTTTTGTTGTTGTTTTTTTACCCCATTTTGATTATTAATTACATACATGTGGTAAATAAAATTAGAAAACGTTTTTGAAGATAATAATTGTTGGGTTAAGCATTGTCCATAGAAAAATAGACAGGAGTTACAATCATCTGAAACAAAGTGTAACGAATAGAAGAAAAAATCTTATCCTTTGCCTCCTTTTCTTGATTAACCAGCTCAATTTGCATCTGCAAGCATGAGCTGGATGTCCGCTTTTCATTTGTTCCAGTTTGCATAGTTTCAACATCAATAGACCCATCTCTTTGGTTCACATCTCACAAGCTCCCTAGGGAGGTACCATATATTGCAAATGCCAACTTGACAACTTGATTTCTTCATGTTCATTTCTAGTGTCTCTTGCCCTCAAATTCTAACATCTTCTTGCTCCATATTCTCTTTTATCCTAAAATTTTCTTCTTCCGTCCGCACGCAATGATTCTAGTTGTTGACATCAGACACATAGAAAGCAACCTTTACCTTCATGTTTCTTTTCCATCACTGAGCAAAGGTTCTCACTTTTCGCATTATCCCCAATGCTGTTGGGCATCCCATCATGCCTCTGGCTAGCTTAGACACTACCATCCTGTGTACTGCCCTCCTGGGTCTCCCCTCCTCCACTTCTGTCTACACCACTCCCCTCCACTTGTCCCTCATCGTCCACTTCCTCAACATCCTCCACGAAGCCATGATTGGTGAGACCGACTTCTGACACTGCGGGTAGATCCGAGGCAGGGGCTGGTGTCTCAATCAGACTTCCCTCCCCTTGGGTAGGATCAGTTGTCTCCCCTTGGGTAGGATCAGTTGTCTCCCCTTGGATGGGATCAGACACTGGGAAACTCATCAAGTTGCTGCTCCCAGTCTCATCCACGGTGGCCTTGACACTCTGCTCGGTGATCGAGGCGCTCGGAGCTACGTCTGGAGTGATCTCTTGGCTGCGATGTTGTGTGACCTCCGCTACGACCTCCACTTGACCCACTGGCGTCAAATCGGCGCTGTGACTCGGCCCGTCAGCCAACCCAGCCAGGTGTGTTACAGACGAGCTCCTGGGGGAACAACGGACGGAAAAATTAAATGTTGATTGTGAAGTGAAGATTTTCATATCATTTTGGACTATTTCATACCATATTAATTATGAAGTCCAAATAATAACTTTAGGCAAGCAATTCATTTAAACATGGAAATGCACTGTGTGCACTCACTTAAAACCAAACTATCTTTGATATTTGCTTAAGGTAACAAGTAAGAGGAGGGCTATAATGAAATTCAAGCCAACTCACTTAATAGCTTTCATCGTTTTAAAAGATGTATTTGAACAATTGAAAATCTCTTTTGATATAAGAATAAAAGTGTGCGGACACTAAGTAAAAAGAGGAAATAGATAGACGCTCCACCAACCTAAAGCATCTAAATATACTCCCTTACTCCTTATCATACTATGCTAGATATATATATATATATATATATAGATAGATAGATAGATAGATAGATAGATAGATAGATAGATATAGATAGATATAGATATATATATTATATATACATGTTTAAGATTTCGGCCAAACCTAGACTAGACCTGGGTGCCTGTTGTCAAACTGACCTGGATGACTCATCCTTGAGAACCAGGACAGGAGGAACGCGGCTCAGGAAGGTGGACAGACTCTCCTCCTCGTCACTCTGAGGATGGATCGAGACTAAACAATAAAGCAGGCACAAACAGCAGGTTCAATAGTTTTGATTTGGATACAAGGCAATTCAATAATTATTCATTAACTTTACGAGATTATTTCACCAATTAACTGGTATGGTATGCATATTTAGTTATTTGTTCACTCCTTATAAATAGACTAAATATTGGACAGAGTCCAAGCAAACAAATAAAGAGGAACATTCATGAAAAAAGAAGAAAAAAAAAGGACAACAAAAAAACTTCTCTTGATTACAGTTTACTCATGGTATTGCTAAACCAATATGCCTTTAGAACTACGCCGTATTATTATATGTGATTTGGACTGAAGAGGAGGAGGTCAGAGGCCAAATCTCAGCCTGTGCTCCATCTCTAAAGATGCTTTCAAGGAGTGAAAATTGTCACATATTAGTTTATTACTTAACCCTTAACACACTCCCAGCTGCAAATGGGGCTTCATTATACAAGGCTGATATCAATTTCCTTACCAGAAATGAAAATACCCTTTTTCAGTATAATAGAATTTACCTCTGAATCTTTTTGATAATTTTTGCTAGGATGAACAATTTAAAAAAATGATCACTTTAAGAATCTTCAGAATTGTGTTATTGGATTTGTGCTTTAATTAATTGTCAAATTCATTGGTCAACAAGTTAGCCAATAGCACTTCTCAGGATATACTTTGCATAACTAAATTGAAATTTGGACTCCACATTCTAGTGGATGGTTTGATAGAATTCTTAATGCTCCAAAAGTATGCATTCTATCAAAGTCACCCCGACCTACGGAATGGGTTAATCCATCATATTGCCTCACACACACTTGGTAAAATTTGTGACAAATTTTTGCACTTGTGGCAAATCTTGGCAAATTTTGTGAGTTTCAAATAGTATAAAAACTGCAGGGACAGATTCAGGTTATAAATCAATGCAGAATGTAGTCAGATAACAAAGTTAAGTGCCCCGAGCCTTACGTCGTGCAGATCCATGAGCTGTAGCGGAGGTCGATAGACCCCAGTCATGTACTGGCTCTCCGTGTCGGGACCACACACGGGCAGAGGGTGCAGGTCTTCCTGGTACTCCAGGTCGGCTGTGCACGACAAAGCAAGGGGGGAGGGGGGGGGAGACAGTGGGTTATATAGGTACATATTGATACACTCTGTGTCATTGTCATTATACAGTATGTAACTGAGCCATTTTCTTTAATTCACTGTATTAAAGAGGGCAAGGAACAAAGGCAAAACATCTTTTATGTACACGTATAACACACTTTTTTTTTTAACTTTACGCATAGGTTTAAAATGGTTACTATTTTACAACATATAATATCTATGTAATAGAGATAAGGTGTGGGTGTAGAAGAGGATAGAGAGATAGTAACTGACAAGAGAAAAAATAAAGATTTGGAGTCAAAGTTAAACAGAGACAAAGGCAACGAGGATAAAAAGTGTAAGACAGAGAAGGGAAAAAAACACAGGTAGGCCCTATTATTTTATAAAAAAGAAAATGGAATAGCTGAAGCCATATACTGAATTAAATCATTTTCTTTTAAAGTCTAATAAATTGATTTTGTTCCCAAGTTACTTTTAGTTGTCCATCTTGCTCTTAAGCTTTGAGTAATGAGAATTCCGTTCACTCTTTATAGACATTAATCCTTGTTGTTAAACTTTTTTTCTTCTGCTTAGGTTTCTCCCCCTTCGACTATAATAAAAGTGAAGTTCGTTTCATACTCTTTGACCAGGCGTGATAGTGTGGTTGTTCTTAGCAAATTACATTAGGGGCAGATTGGTCTCACCTACCAATTCCATGCTGGTTTGACACAGGGGGCTCAGAAAAAAGTTTTGTCTACGCTAGAAATCAAACATAACATTTTCAAAAATGTGACCCATTGCCCTAACAATTGCATCAACCACAATCCAAACCTAAAAAAAATATAGAGATCAATAGAAAATGCCCACCTCTTGGGTTTACTCTATCAGGGAGTTCGTTCCACAGCCTGTGCAAACCTCTGTCTGTGAACGCATCTCTCACCAGCTTGCGGTCGGTTCTGTTCACAAACATTGCTGCAAGATTAGAAAAAAAGAGGATTGTCATCATGCAGAAAAGAAAAACACACTTGTGTTGAAGGAAAAAAAATTAGGAACAAATGTGCAAAGACTTCCTTGAAAAGTACAATGTTAATAATCCTTCATTTGACTTTTCATCTTTTATGTGGACATTTCCTTTCTCTGTCAATGTCTCTAAGCCAAAAATTGTCCAAAAATGGAGGAATTGGGAAGCTTGCAAAAATAGGAGAATTTTCATTTGTGTCTATCTTTTAGATTTGTATTTTATTTGTAGAGTCAAAATTTTGATATTTTTTTTCCTGGAAAGGAAGAAAAAAAGTTTTTTGGGGGAAACTGAAGTTGTAACAAAATCAATCACTCTAATAATTTCAATGATGTGCTTCCTAGAGAAACACACATTCCGCTCTTAGTAATTGAAATTATTTATTATCTCAAATGAAAGCAACCAAAGCCTCTATTTTTGAAACACAAAAAAAAAAAACCAATACAAAACATAATTGTTTTTAATTTGCAGACTTGTTTTAGATGACTTGGACAACAAATAATCATGTCAAATTGTGATGACAACATACATGTCAGGAGTACAAGTTGTTAAGATTAGTTTTGGAGTTTTCAACATGTCACACATCACATTAATACAAATTTTTGACATGAATGAAAGTCTTCTATATGGTTCCTGGCAATTTCATAATGTCACACATGCCATGAATGCTAATAATTTAGATTGGTTTTAGTTCTCACCTATTATGGACATCTTAAGCAGCATCCTCTTCCTGATTGGATCTGCTAGCATCAGGTCAAAGTCTCTCTGGGCGAGTCTGTGGCAGAACGCTGGCATCAGAGTCACAAAGTTGGCAGCATTCTGTCGAATGTTCTCATGGACTTTTTCTGAAATGGTACAAAAACAAGGTCTGATTGATAAGAGTTCATAGGCTTTTGCTAAAATGCATTTGTTGAATTTGGAGGATTAAAATTGAGAAAAAAAATAAAATCAAACACAGAATGAGGAAAAAATGGGGAGTACAAAGAGAAAAGGTTTATAAAACTAGAGAAAGAAGAGACCTTTATAAATATGATCCTTTTTTTTATCCCTCCCCCCACCCCCTTTCCCAGAACACAAACATTAAAAAACAACACAGAGATTATGACATACATAAAAAATCTCAATTTGGCTAGAGACTCATCAAGATAGTTTTTACTTCATCAGTGCCAGGCTGATAAGTCTAAGGCGAGTTTACTGAAAACTTTGAAGGGCAAAAAGTCTGGAATCGGGCCTTTTAAACATTAATATGTACAAACTCCCCCAAGAGGAAACTAGGAGACTTTAAAACAATGACTAGTAACTTCAAACATAGCTTGCATAAAAAAGCAACAACAAAAAACTGGAAGGAGTGCACAACAGTAAGAAAAGTCACCAATACTTAAATCCTTTGAAATACTCATCTCTTACATAAAAAAATAACCTTCCTCGCCATACAAGATCCCTCGGAGGAAAACAAGAGACATTGAAACAGCGTCTATTTCACTTATGACCTTATACATCATAAATGAAAATCCTCACCAGCGAACAAACATGTCAGGAATACAAGTTGTTAAGATTAGTTTTGGGGTTTTCAACATGACATTAATACAAGTTTTGACATGAATTTAAGTTTCCTATTTTGATCCTGGCAATTTCATTATGTGACATATGTCTTGAATCCCAATAATTTAGATTGTTTTCAGTTCTCACCTATGATGGACATCTTAAGCAGCATCCTCTTCCTGATTGGATCTGCTAGCATCAGGTCAAAGTCTCTCTGGGCGAGTCTGTGGCAGAACGCTGGCATCAGAGTCACAAAGTTGGCTGCATTCTGTCGAATATTCTCATGGACTTTTTCTGAAGTTGTATAAAAACAAGGTATGATTAATGATAGTTCATAGACTTTCGCAAAAATTTCACTACCAGAAAACATACATTTCAAAACAACACAGCGATTATGACATACATAAAAAATCTCAATTTGGCTAGAGACTCATCAAGATAGTTTTTACTTCATCAGTACCAGGCTGATAAGTCTAAGGCGGGTTTACTGAAAACTTTGAAGGGCAAAAAGTCTGGAATTGGGCCTTTTAAACATTAATATGTACAAACTCCCCCAAGAGGAAACTAGGAGACTTTAAAACAATGACTAGTAACTTCAAACATAGCTTGCATAAAAAAGCAACAACAAAAAACTGGAAGGAGTGCACAACAATAAGAAAAGGCCCCAATATTTACATCCTTTTGAATATTCATCTTTTACATAAAAAATAACCTTCCTCGTCATTCAAGATCCCTTGGAGGAAAACAGGAGACCTTGAAACATCGACTATTTCACTTATGACCTTCTCCACCGTAAATGGGAATCCTCACCAGCGAACAACGATCCTGGCTCGAGTCTGCGGTGCACGTCTGTCATATCGTCAAGCAGGTGGAGCAGTGTCGGGTGCATCCCGTCCCTGGTCTTCTCTGCCTCTCGGCAGCAGACGTTGACGATCTGGATGTGCCGTGAGAGCTGGTGCACTGGGGCAAACACAGACGGTGCGCGCAGGCAAGCATCTGTCCACAGAATCATCAAACAGACAGAAAAGTTGTCAAAAAGAACTTGTGGATAAACATACAGCTGTCAGAGCAATGGTCTTAGTTCTAAAAAGGAACTCTACGAGAATGAAAAGAATTATAATTATCAATATCTTTGGGCTGCCCCCCCCCCTCTTTTTTTTCTTCTTTTTCCACCTCTGACCCACCAGACCTCTCTATCTTCTCCCTCCTCCTATAATTGTATGACTCCTCCTCCTACCTAACATAAACCAATTGACAGTTTTGCTTATATTAACAGTATAATTACATGCATATGTATAACAGCATCCTTACACACAGAAAATCAATTAAAACAAAAATAATAAACCAAAACAAAAAAACAACACCAAAAAAAAAAACATTTTCATTTAATGATTAAAAGTTTTAGAGTAAACACAAATCTTCAAAGACAATATTTTATAGACTAAAAACTGAAATTAAATTCGTCACTTTAACATCTGATGAGAAAACTTAAACCTGCTTGCAAAGTCTTACTTATCCACAACAAAAGCAGTGACAACAACATCTATCAATCCTATCGACTAGTTTTTAGAACAAAGCATAGAAAAGGCTTCAACAAGTGCAACTCATCTGAGTAAATTTTCTGCTCAACCTACCTAGAACAGCCCTGGCTCGCAACACGGCAGCCATGAACTTGTAGGTCTCTGCGCCTTCCACTTTGAACTCGTATGAGAGAAGTGTGGGCCACAGCGGGGAGTTGGGGAAGCAATGCTTCGCACAGCAGGAACATTTTGTTCGGCAGAACAACCACACAATCCACGTCAGCAATGTGCCGGCAAGGATCACATTGATCCCGATCAGGATTGAGTAGCTGTAGGGCTCAACCAGCCACGGGCTCTCCACAGTCGCAGGGGTCACAGAGGTCACAACAGATCCAAACAATGCATTTCCGGCCAGACTACCCAGAGACAGACAAAGGGCGACATTGAAGCTGGTGACACGGAAAGGTCGTACCACTAACACAGTAATGGCAGCAAGTGAGAGAGCTACCGCTACACAGATTGCCTGGGCGTGGATCTCATAGAAGAGAGCTGAGAAAAATACAAGGAGCAACAGCTTGAACAAGTGGGCGATTGGACGATAGTACACCGCACACAGACGGAATGAAGAGAACAGGTGAAACCCCTGCACGGCCCAAACAATATCAAGACCAGCCTCGTATTCGACTTCCTTCAGACGCAGGTAAGCGTCGTGGTGTTTGTTGGCTGCCGCCATCTTCTGCTTGCGGATTCTGTACACCATCCAGACAGTTACCGCTCCAAAGAGAGCTACAGCTAGAAGAATGGACGGGGCTATATACGCCCAGTATATTCCTTCATGACACGACTTTGAGTCAAAAACAGCCATCTTGTCACTGCCAGTGCAGTGGAATAACCTGAAGACAACCGTGCCCAAAGGTAAGGCCAAAACCTGCACCATCACAAGAAACACTCGCTCCATCTTGGCATAGTGCATCATCAGGTATGGCGGCTGGCGCCGGTTCAAGATGACGAAAGTCACCAGAAATATGAGCCCAACCAGGATCAATAATCCGGCCCACGCTATGAGAATGTGGCTGTAATCCACTGGGATGGCGGAACTCAGAGTCTCTCTGCCTTGCAAGCGAGTGTAGGCTCGACTTTGAACTTTGGTAAACTCCCATCCGTCTGCGTTAAAGAGGAAAATGAAATTGGTGTACTCGACCCAGGTCTCTGGCCAGGACCACTTTAGCCCCATGGACTGGATGAGGCCCAGAATCTGCAGTATCTCCACGACGATGATGGCAGCATCACAAACAATGAGAGATGCTGAGCGCTCGTTTAGACGACGCTTTCTTGTCATATCTGATCTGTCAGGTACATCTTCGATTTTTCTCCTTCCGATCATATGCTGCTCCATTGCAACTTTTTTGTCATGAGGCAAGAAGGGCTCTGCCTCTCTCAAATACAGACGTGGCATGGTGCACTTGTTTTAGAGGATCTGAAACAAAAATTTAGTTTTCTTAATAAAAATACAATACATTGACAATTTTGTTATGTTCTTTGTTAAGTCAGAACAAACTTCAGAGAGAAAAAAACATTTTCACCATCAAAAAGGTAAGAAATAAACTAAAAAAATAATCTGATGGCCTATTTCACTTATAATAATAGATCCATGTAATTACCAAGGTCTTCTTTTTGGGTTTGCTGCATACCCATTACTTCTAACACAATTATTGGAGTAATGATTGTTGGAAGGTTCTGCCACAGAGTTTGATGAATTCTTTTGAAAAAAAAAGAATATATACTGTTTTGTACATTTTGTTGTTGCGTAAGTTGTTAATTCGTTGAAATTAGATTCAAAATTTAAAAAAGAAAACAGAAACAAAAACATATTGTGTAAATGGTTACCATCAATGGTTAACTACTGGTTATATGCCTTAAATGTCTAAGTATACTTCTTAGCGTATTCACGGTATTGAAGTAGATAGATCAGGACATTTGACTTAAATCTAGATCAAGATCTAGCCTATTTCTCTTGATCCCTCATCTCGTTCCCTTTTAGCGGGGTGGGTCTCAAATATGCTTATAAAAGTTATATATATAACATTCAGGACTAAACTTTGACTCAACTGTTTAGAAAATAATTATAGTATGGACCTAGAGGCAAATGTAGGACATAACTTGCCTTTGATATTGAAATTTCCTATTGATTGAGTAGGCCTTTTAGCCTCGCAGTTATCAATTAGGACTCGAATTTACGAAAACGGGCATTGTCCGCCATGTTGTTTACAATCTCTAGGGCTGAGGCACACGCACCGCACACCACTACCAGCAGTGCGAGACACTTCCTTGACCAGGTCAAAATCTTTTGGGTTTTTTTTTTTTTTACAATAGATAAACACGTCGCTTTTATGGTCTTAATAACTGTTAAATGAGAGTTGCACCCTTTACCTAATTTTTTGAATTGTGGATCTAGATTTTAAATTAGGCTGGGGACCATTATTCTCGTATAATTTACGATCAATGTTGTACAGTTCATTATAGGTAAAATGCAGGGAATCAGCAATGAGAACGTGACCTTTGAACTTTTTCTCTCAGGTCACATTACTGTCAGTGTTACTGTTTACCAACTTACTATTCTAGTGTTTAGCATGATCGATCTCTTAAAAGAATCGAGCCTAAAAGAATAGCACAGCAGCTCGTGATAGTTTGATTTTTATTTAGATAACGTCTAGTGGAATTGACTTTCGAAAAAAAGGGGCCAAGTGGTCACAATAAACGATTCTACATCGTCCTATTCCAGATCCATATTCTAATCGTAGTAATCAATTAATAGTCGGTATATTCACCGGTACACTAGAAGTCAAAATGCCGTTAAAATTTGCTCCTAACATCACAATGATGTTTCAAGAAATCGCCACACTCGAAGGCAGGTATGCAGCGGTGAAAGCAGCGGGTTTCAAATACGTCGAGCTAGCTTTCCCTTACAAGGAGTCTGCTCAGAAACTGAAGGCAGCTAAAGAGAGTGCAGGGTTGGAACAAGTGTTAATCAATGCTTACCCAGGTAAGATGCAGCAAGGTTAACACACTGACATTTGCTGATTTAGATTATATGCTTTGAGTTTCATTGAACTTCAGGAGTGATGAGATGAGATGCAGAGGCCTTGGAAATGACAATCAAATCTGGTTGACACAACCAGATACTCTTTGTTCACAATGTCGATACTCAGCAACATGTAATTGGTGAGCCTTTGCCTTAGTATAATTATAAATTATTTTTTGTTTTATGTTGTTGTATTCTTTGTGACCAAGAATTTTTGCTCTGGTGCAGTTGGCGCTATGGAAAACAAATTTTAATCAATAGACTAGTTATAGTTATTTCAGCAGGGATTTAAGTGTGTATGGCTCATCAGATTCAACAAGTTTTATTTTGGAATTTATGGTTTAATTTCATTTCAGAAAAAACTCAGGGTGCTATTTTAACCCATTCCCCCTCCCAAATTTTGAGAACCTTTTACCTCTAAATTTTTATATTTTTAACCCTGTTAATAAAAATGTTCTTCAAATCTTAGGCGATCTTCAGGCGGGTGATCTCGGCTTAGCTGCGCTGCCAGATAGAGTTGATGAATTTAGGAGCTCTCTGGAAACTTCTATAGAGTATGCTAATGCTCTCCAGTGTAAGAGGTGAAATACTTTGTTCATAATTTATGCTCCATCGTTTACAGTAACTGCTGAAAAAAAAATTCAATATTAGTGATTTATAAACATTTGGCTTTAATATATCTACACACAAAATATTCCAAATTCTGCTGGATTTGAGAGTTTTGCTCTTATGTGTTAAATAATTAGATGTTCTAACTCATTTTGTAAATCAAGAGCGCTCTCACAAATTGTAAAATCATATCAACATGTTAGAGTCTTATTGAAGCATAGAAGATAATTTGGATATGTTACGACTGATTGTTGTCTATGAACAGTTATTTAATCATATCAAAGAAGAAAAACAATGTAGGAAGATATATAAGAAAAAATATTTTTATACAAGTTAAAGCTGAGCCAGTGACATGCAATATGCCGTTACTTTTGATAACTTATAAAATGCAAACCTGTTGTAATCAATGTTCAGAATGCATGTAATGGCCGGAAAGATTCCAAAAGGGAGCCCAACATCCCTTAGGGATCAGATGATGAAGACTTACATGGAGAACATTACTTATGCTGCTAATCGTTTGTCAAAGGTACGTCAAACACCCGATGCATGATGTGTTTTTTTTAGTTTTACTGAAAATATTTCATAATTAAATTGAAATAGTTGAAAAACTCTAAAAACAATAATTTTTTGCTTGATACTTATACAGCTCTATATTTATTGTGATAGTAAAAGGAGAAAAGGTAGAGCGTGTAGACCACTTTGAACACCTATGTTCTAGGATTGACGGAGACAGCAAATGCTCACCGGAAATAAATAAAAGGAATATCAACAGCCCTGGCACAAGTCAAAAGACTTGAAAAACTCTGGAAGGGAAACAACAAAGAGACAAAACTGAAAAAATTGGCTTTTGAATATCATTAAACAAAGAAAACTGAAATACTTTGGCACCTGAAAAGACATGACAGTTTGGAAACATATCCTAGAAGCCAAATTGGGACCAAAATGAAGACAGGGCAAGCCTACAAGAAGGTGGATGGATGACATTAACGGCTGGCTACAAAGGAGGCCTAGCAAGGCAGAAAGGATCGAACAAGGATTGTACATTGTATGAGGGTCTACATCGGACATTACCGACAAGCAAACATGATGATATGGTATTTAATCCAAATGAAACACAATAAAAATGTAAAATCTCATCTTTTTTTCCGAGCTTGCTTTACCTTTTTCTTTGTGTGAGAAAACTGTTCTTCAGTTAATTTTATTTTTCTAAAGATGAGATAGTCTAATTCATATTCTGACCTTTTAAATCTCATCCTTAGGAAGGAATTCTAGCACTCATTGAACCAGTCAACAACCGGTTGTCAGCTCCAGAGTATTTTTTGTACAGTCCTCATGAAGGTGGGACAACTGTTTCTTAAATACTTAACACAGAAAAATTATTAGTTTTTTTTTTTTTTTTCATTTTAAGACAACTTTTGATATAATCTTTGCCAAATATTATCATCCATTTTTGTTGTTGTTGATGCTTTCCTCTTCTTCCCTTCCCTTTAACTGTTCTGATAGTATAATGTAGTTTGCACTCTGTTTCTCCTGCTTTCTTTGGTCATGCAATAAATATTGATTTTGAATTATCTGTGGAACTTGGTCTCTGCCGTAGATTTTGTTGAGCAATGCTGTGACTTAATCAATTCAACTTCTTTTATCATCTCAACAGATATTTTGTCTGAGCCTTATATTTCTTTGCCTGCCTTTACCTTTCTAGATAGGCAGCCCTGCAAAATTTTCCCTCATAGCATAGAGGTCCTTCCTATGGTCTTCAAAAAATGTACATACCCATCTATCTAAAATTGTCTTCTTTTCCTTTATGATATTACCGCTCTTGGCTTAATGACAACAGCCTGTGGATGAGCACATAAATCATAAAACTGTATTAGTTCAATTGTAAGTAACCAAGTCTGTCATTGGCAAAGTTGCAGTACTGTACTATTTGTGTTTCCTGTGGGCATATTCTAGCTTAAGTACGGATGATATTCATTACTGTCTGAGAGAATAATGTCTAAAATGTTTTTTTTTTTCGTTTTAAATTACACAGGACTTGAAATTGTGAAAAAAATCAACCACCCAAACCTCAAGTTACAATTTGTAAGTATTGAAATCATGTTTGGACAACCTGTAGCAACAGGTTAATAAATATAATGTTCATTGTCTAAATAAAATTGCCTATTATGATGTTCAAATTTTGCAGATAAAACTTGCTCTTAGTTTGAAAGAATATGAATTCTTTGTGTTCTCCAGTGTTTAAAAACTATTAGTAATTTTCTAAACTCGAGCAGTTTCTCAAAATGAACAACAATCTATCAGCTATTTACAAAGAACTATTTATTAGCAATACCAAGTTCACCTTTAAAAAAAGGTGGAGAACAATAGGTAGGATAGTGAAGCTAATGTATTAATGGGTTGGAAGTTGATCATGAAGAAAAAAAAATATCTAGAGAGGGCTGTTGTAATAAGGCACATTTTTGTTTTTTTGCAACATCCCCACAGGATCTTTTTCATGTCCAGATAATGGATGGAAATCTCACCAAAAACATCAAAGAGTTCCTGCCATATGTGGGTAAGAAGGCGAGCTAGGTTTATAAGACAAGAGCTTAATTTTCTTCTAATTATTTTCATGATCTCAGAATATATGTTTGCATCAATTTAGAAGTTTTGATTATGCTATTGCATATGTTTTTAAATGAAGAGCGTTTAGAATTAGAGTTAAGCGCTTTGATATGAGTTTGTTAAAAAAAAAAAAAAAACTATAAAAAATTGTGTAACAAACACATAAAGTTAATATTTCACAGATTTCAGTGATTTTCACTTTGAATAGACAAAGAGAGACAGAGATAGAAAAAAGAAAGTGAGATAGAGGAAATAAAGAGAGAGTGTGAGTGACTGCTCTGCCTCTCCTTACCTCTAGGAATGTACTCAAGTCCGATGAATCCAGAGTAACCTTCCTTCTGTATCACATCAAACACGTAAGGGAAGTTTATCTCCCCCTGGCCGTCAGGCTCGCCTCGATCGGGGACCTGGGCCAGCTGCATGTGACCTGCAGGGGAGAGCAATCTCCTGTAAAACTTGGACGTAAACATTTAACCTAAATATCTATCAGCAATTCAAAGTGAAAATCACTGAAATCTTGTCTGTCTATCTGTCTTTCTTTCTCTTTCTTTCTATCTCCCCAAAATCATTTTACGAAATACCATCATCATTAATATTTACTTGTTTTTTTTAAATAATGTTATCCTAATGTAATCAAATTTTATTTCAGAAATTAATATGAAAATATTATGATTTAAAACAAAGGTTTTTTTATCCCTGCGCAAACATTATTTCTTCTCCAATGTTAGACTGTAGGGCCTACAGTTAGTGGATTTTTTTCTTTTTAATTGGTACTGAATCAGTCAGAGAAAATTTAACATCAAATCAAATACTATTACATTTGTTTGTATCTCTCTTATCTTGCATTGTCTTTTCTTTTTAAAGAATGGAGGAATGATTGTTTATGATTGTATTAAAATAAATATTTTTTCCGTAATCTTGATACAGCCAGTGATATTCTCTAATTGGATGTGCATCTCACTTCCATATTTTGAATTTGTTTCAGGAAACACTGTGGATGGCTTGAAATGGTTAAAAGATGCAGAGCACTAAAATGTATTCAAGGTGTTAAATCACCATTTAAATCAGCTTTAATTATATAGAGATATATATGGATGATTCACCAGTTATGCATCAATCAAGCTTCTTGGTGTCTCGTGATCTCTCCATGGGCCTTCACAGAATCATTTAAACCATGATTTGATGAGTGCATTTAAACAAATGCCATCATTTATTCAAAGAGTTAAGATATTTTATTGTTATTGTTTTTACTGCCTTTGAATCTGTGCAATTAGAATGTAATAAAAACGCTAAGTTTATAATGTTTGTTGTTGAAAATGACATTGTTTTAATTTAAGCATAATAGTTCACGTACTTGTTTGTCGACACTAAATTATAGAAGTCGAGATGCCTTATCCATTCAAGATGTAGAAAAAACATCATTGAAAAAAAGAATACGTACCCAAAGCCTCCTATTAACCAAAATACCCATTGTTGTCCCATATTACTCTGGCATACCTACATGCAAATGGTTACTGCTGTATTTTACTATTCTTCACGTGAAGACATTTTTGGTAAATTTCAAGGTTAATTAATCAAGTAATTCCTACTTTCATCGTATTGGTTTTTTTTTTTTTTTTTAAGTAAATTTAATATTAACTCTGACTCTATAAATATGTGGGTTTGTTGTTGTTGTTTTTTTGTTTGTTTTTTTAGTAAATTTATTATTAACTCTGACCCTATACTTATGTGTTTTTGTTTTTGGGTTGTTTTTTTTTCATAGTAAATTTAATATTAACTATGACTCTATACTTTGTGGTTTGATAAAAACTTGTTCATTGTGGAAAGATAGACATTTAGCCTAACCATAATTGTATATCATGTTTTCCCACCTGAACTGTATGTCGGGGGTACATTTCAATTCCATGTGCCGTACAGAAGGGGAAAAAAACAACACATTCCTATCCGTACATCGAAGGGCACATTTCGATCCCATGTTCGGTAGAGTGGAGAAAGCCATGTAATTATTATTTAATTTAAATGCATATCCTCATGTCGGGGGTATATTTCGACCCCATCAACTTCAGATCTTGTGCATGTTTTTGTTTCCAACGACCTTATGAACCAAACTTTCCTGATCTTTTGTTTCCGGTTTGTTCCTGCGTTCACCAGGAAGTGAGAGAAAATGTTCTTATATAACATTTGATTAGGAATAATCAGTTTTTTTGCTTCTTTGAAAAGTAGAGATCGAAGATGACACCCATTTGTAAAAAAAATAGGTTTAGAAAATGAGCTACGGTGGATGTGGTATTTAGCCTTTTGCTGCCAGGTATAATCATTTGAAGAAATGAATGGCTGAGAAATACATAAAATTTCAACAAAAAAAGTCCTAGTCCTACTACAAGTATAGTAAAACAGAAAATAAATGATCCCTGGGGTAAGAAAGTACCCCCAATGTACGATGAGCATTAATCCTTTTTAATTCATGAAATTTTCAAAACTTACGGTGACTGTAAACAATCAGCATATTTTTGTTCCATATTCCAGAAAGAATTCAAATTATTAGGGAAAATTGCTATTCAAGTATTATAACCATAATCGTTTACAAATTTTTATTTTTGTTTTCTGCAGATTGAAGAATCATTGCTGTATACTATTGTTGATTGAAATGGTTGCTACTTTATGATTTGCACAATAAATACTGAAATAAAAACCTATGAAATATTTAAGCTGATGTTGCCAACCTGAACATTTTTATTTGCTTGTGTATTTTCTTAAGCATAGTCCAATAAACTTTCTTTTCCCACTTCACTACTTTATAGGGAGAGAGGTGGAGCCCTCTTTCTCTAGATTTAATGTATCTTAGGGTCCCCTGGGTGATCATGTATGGCAAATATTGTTCGTGCAGTCAGTGGAGTTTGATGCTATAAATTAATCAAACTTTTTTCATAACAATTCTCCAGATCACAATTAACATCAGCACAAAAAGAATTTGCATTGAATCACATAATGTTTTTGGGGTTTTGTTTTTATTTTGTTTTTTAATAATTTTTTTTTTAAACCTGGACGGAGAACATGAAGTGTTTTAAATATTAAACAAATAAAATGGCTAGCAAGGTAAACAATTTAAACAGTTTCAAATAGCATTCATATCCAATATATGAAAACAAATCATAATTATTTAAATCTAAACTGTTGAAAGAATAACCAGAAGTATAAGTAGAAAAATGCATTATAATTAAAGCCACCCAGCTGAATCTGTCAATCATCAATTGTATCAACTAAACCAAAAAGCTTTTGAGCTCTCTTTTCATTCTTTGTGCTTCTAACGTTCTTTCTCCACTCTTATTTGCACCTTTAAGTTCCCAGTGAAGCTTCATTGCTGTATTATTATAAAAATATGAAGCTCTAAATATTTGTTTACTTTTGAATATTCGTTTAAGCTACAATAACTTGTCATTCTTTCTTAAAATACAAAATTAAGATGTATAAATGATTTAAATAATGACAAAGATGCATCTTAATGCCTCAAATAATTCCTATAGTGAAAAGAAAAGGATCATTCATTGTTTAAATGAAATCCACATGACATGAATTTTATGATCATCATGCAAATAACTCATCAATAACGACAGCTTATAAAGCTGACAAAGGGACCAAAAAAAAATGAAAAATAGGTACAGAATGCCTGAATATTGCCATTATATAATCAAAACATGTAAACACCATAGTTGTGCTTACGAAGTTATGTCCTTTAATCATATCACGGCAGTATACTTTGCATTCCATAATAACGTTCATATGTTTAAACAGAGATTGTTGTCAATAACTGTTGAGTATCACAGCGATGGTGGAATGTGCAACTCTGAAGCCTAGTTGAGCTGTGGGGGTCAATAGGAAGGCTTGTTGGCCATGTGTGCCTGGAGCATGCTGTTGAAGCTGTCGATCACTTTGTAGACCTGCTTGCTCAACTTGCTGAAGTCGCAGTCCATGGTGCGCTGAGAGATGACTGGGCAAAGGTCAAGGACATTACTTGGTAGAAATTGAGTATGTAAGATAGATCAGATTGTGAGGTGAAATGTTGAGACCCTATCGTATTATTTCAAAATCTTTGTGTGTGTGTGTGTGTTTGTTTAATTACAAGCAATAGTTACATACATTTCCGTAAGAGAGAAAAAATTGTGCATGTATTTTTTAGATTTAAGATATGAACTTTTTATATTTTAAATTTCAAAGGTTAAAAGCTTTAGTAAGGGGATTGTAAACTATGAAGATTATTGCTTACTTCTTAACTAGTTTTAGAAGGGATTGAAAAAGTAAAGAAAAATATAGCTAACGGTGGCTTATTCAAATCGTAGCGTCGAAGAAATTTAGTAACAATTTGAATTGCACTAGTTCTGCCAGACACTGGTGTTAAAAGGATACATTCCTTCATGGAGAAATTGTTCTGTTCATGGTGCTGCCATTTCCTCTCCAAATTCATCAGCTGTGGACACAAACAATGCAATGAGTTCAGCCTGAAAGTTTAAGAAGTTCTGAGCAGATGACATAAACTTTAACCACTTGAGTGCGTAGGGATCAAATTTGACCTCTATTTTGTAGGCCATAACACAATTTTTTATGTCGATTACCTTGAGTACTGAATGGATCTTCGTTTTTATTCACTGGTTCAGATCATGTTTGACTCTGCCACTTTCAGAACATTATTTTATTTATTGGAGTTTAATTAAAATCATATAAATGTCAAATTCATTGACAGTTTAAGGGAATTAGTAGCTAGTGAATCGTTTTTACAAAGCCTTTGGTTATCTTAAACAAATTCCACTGTAGTTTGTTTGATGCAATGTTATTTTTGAGTCAGGGTTCATTCGATTCCAGGTCTGATGTACTGTCCAAGCATCGTGCTACTGGAACAGTTATAAACAAATCTGAGAGAAAATCTCATGGAGCTAAATTACATTCCCCACCTGAGAGTAAGTTTCGTTCTCGTTGAGCTGAGACTTGAGACCCTCATAACGCACAGTCAAAGACTGAATCAACTTCTTAAAGTTGTCACGCCGCTTTTGCAGGATTATCCGATCATCCATAAGTTTCTGGGGATCAAATTGGAAAACATTGAATCTTCATTTCCGGAGCAATAATCAATAAGCTGTACAAAAGTATCAGAACATTACAGCTTTGAGTTTTCACTCGTTCATTGATAAGTCACTAACTGAGCTAAAGCTAAAACAAATAATCTTTCCTGGTGAAAAACATTTCAACAAAGCTTTAGGTTTTTTTTAACCCTCTTTACCCTAATACGACCGGTTGCGGCTGAAAAAAATACATATTAACTCAGATGGGACTACACATAGGGTGATGAGTTTTTTTTACTGATAGGACTGTCCAAAGATGACTGTTACACCTTTCTAAAGCAGAAGAACTTCAAAACAAAACAGAAAGTAGAAAGATTGGACTGAAACTTCCTTTCACTTTGATAAACATCAACAATCAGCCAAGATGGCTTTTAAGTTCATGCAATCATTGATTGATAACACTAATTTCGACATTTCTGATAACAGTGACATAAATCTAAACTTTAAACCAAAACTTTGATGAGCTTATAGACGGCACTAAAAGTACTGGTCTTGTAGAGAAAAAACACTTTTTTCATTTCTTTTTATTATTGAAAAGCAAAAGAAATATAAATACACATAATTAAAATAGTGTTTTCAACTTTTCTTTTCTTTTTTTTTTTAAGATTATTTAATTACATTAATGTTTGTGGTTGATTTTGTGTGAATTTTTAAAGTTTGTGTGTCCTGATTACAGTGGGTCTCCACTTTTTAAATGGTCGAAATGGACATTTGAGGAATGCATACAATTTCAAAGCAGGAATACCGGTTGATAAAAAAACAAAAACAAATTCTCACTTAATATGTTTCAATGTATATAAAAAACGCCTCTTCCACATAAGTTTGTCCACAATGTAGCCTATATGGTGCTGCTGTTGGACGTTAAACCAACTCAACTCAACATCCACATAAGATCAGGGTTAATAAGAGAGGGTCTGACGGTAGCCAGGATTTGACATCTGTTGGTCCAAGACCTAGACACCCCTGCCCTGGACCTACCTGTTTCTTGGAGTCGGCGTCAGAGCGTAGGAGCTCCAGATCGGAGTAGGTATCAAGCTGCGTCTCCATGGTGACGACCTTCTCGCGCAGCACAATGAGCTCGTCGTTGAGCTTCTCCTCAAACTGCTCCATCTTCTGAAGATCATGCTGCAGCTTCTCTCGCTCTGGGGGGGAGGGAGGGAGGGAGGGTACAGGGGGTATGGTGTCACTATGGCAACATGGTAAACACAGGGCAGTCATAGAGAAGTGAACAGGTGAGTCCTTCGTATGGCAATGTGGTAAAAACAGGACAGTGATGGAAGAGGCCTTTATAGGATGTGCTACTATTACTAAGATAACATGGTAAACACAGAAAAGTCATAGGGAAGTCAATAGGTGAGTCGTTGATATGGCAATGTGATAAAAAAAAGAACAGTTATGGAAGAGGTCTTTATAGGATGTGCTACTGAGGTAACATGGTAAACACAGGGAAGTCAATGGGTGAGTCGTAGATATGGCAATGTGGTACTGATAAAAACAGGACAGTGATGGAGGAGGTCTTTATAGGATGTGCTACTAAGGTAACATGGTAAACACAGGGAAGTCAATAGGTGAGTTGTTAATATGGCAATGTGGTAAAAACAGGACAGTGAGGGATGAGGTCTTTATAGGATGTGCTGCTATTACTAAGATAATATGTTAAACACAGGGCAGTCTTGGAAAAGGCCATTAAGAGACCCGTTACTTTGGTAACATGATAAAAACATGGCAGTCATAGAATTGGTCTTTTTTAAAGCTACTTATTTACTTTGGTATTACGGTAAACACAAGGCAGTAATGGAGCAAGTACAGTAATTAAAACATTATCACAGGGACTATAACTCTGATTAACTTCAGACCAGATATTTTTATATTTCCAGTGGGAGGGGGGATACAGGGGGTATGGTATCACTATGGTAATATGGTAAACATAGGGTATTCATGGAAAGATCAATAGGTGTGCCGTTACTATGGCAACTTGGTAAGCAGGGGCAGTCATAAAATATGTCATTGACGAACTTTTTACTATGGTAGAGGGCAGTCCTTTCCAGTGAACCAAGTCAAGACAACATATAATACTACACAAACCTCCCAAATAAAGGCAGGGGTAATCTTTATTAGATACATTAGATACAGGCCAAGAGCAAAATTTTGACCTGTGTTTGCAGTAGTGTTCTGATTGATGCACTGGTGTGTTATGCTTTACAGATTCAGTTGGTAGAAGTTCTTGAAATAGTTTATTTTGTGACATTTATTAATTAACGGTAGCATTTTGCTGACCGTCCAAGGCAGCTGATCCTAACTAATGACCCGGACTAAAGCTCCCCCTTACCCGCGGATAGTCCGACTGTCGTGCTCTCTGACTTCTGCCTCTCGTCCTCCTTGAACTGAAGGTCCGCCTTCATGGACATGAGCTCTTTGGGAGTCGGCAAGTGTGTAAACCTGCCCATGTTCTGGTCGAGGGAAAAACAAAATATGCATAACGAAAATTAATTCTAGTTTCAGCTCATTTTAGCTCCATATACTAAGACAATAAAAAAAAAATATTTATTCACACACAATTGAGTAAAACTACTTGATTTTGTCACCTTCCTCCCGTGAATTTTTCTATTGTTAATGGAAATAAGCATAAAAGTGAAAAAAAGAGTGAATAAAATAAGTATTTGCTGATTTTTTTTTCAAGTTTTTGAAATTACTCTTGCAGCTTAAACTCAACACAAGTGAAATAACACGCTTGTGATGAATTTCAGTCAGTGAAGTCACATTATTTTGCCAGCAACGTTCATGAAATTGTACTATTTTTACAGGTTTTCCAAATATCATACCTTTAAAACCAATGAAGAAGAATAAATTTGGTAAATTTGAAAACTTCAGCTGTTATCTTTCAGATAAAAGGTTTATTTCACTGCGTACATGTACGCAATGTGACTCTGTAGAGTTAATGAAGCATGTTTCATTGATTACTTACAAGAAGTTGTTATTCGATCATAGGATTTTTGGCTGTTTTTCTTCCTTCTTATCACAAGACACATCCAAAAATTATAATTAAACCAAAAACGTGTTCATGCAATAACCATTTTTACAATTACATCCCCATTAAATGGTTTAGCCTAATTGATCTTGTCAATTTCCTGCTATTAAATCTGTCACAGCTTAATTAAATGGAATCAAACATATGAGAAAAAAAAAAGAGTTTTAAAAACTGTAATCAGTCTTTGCTGGTGTTAATCTCAAAAGGATTGCTTTTTTTACAACAACTTGTCCAAGCTTTTTAAATTACCCTTATACTCAACAATTAATTCCCAGAAATTCAGCCAATACTGTTCGTGTTTCGACCCCAAACTTTCAGAATGCATAAATTATCTTTAACCGAACCAATCTTAAAGAAATACAAAGCAAAAACCTTAACCAATACTCTGCCCTTCTAGTATTTAGTGCGGTACTTGTGCATAACAACACTACCTGGATTACTTGGTTACAGTGACGAACTCTCAAATGGAAAATATACGCGAATGGGATCAGGGTGCGTCCTAACTGTCTGAGAAATATACTGGAATTGTAATGAGGGTAGAAAAACTTTATTGGAAATATACGCAAATGGTAACTGAAGGGTTAAATCTTCAAACGGATGCCTGAAATTATGTACTCTGATATCCCCACAGTTTGAGATAATCTTTCTTCATTATGTAAATTGATAACCGACAAAAGACCGCTCCCAAAAAAATTATACAAATTTCATATTTTATTTGAACTCAAGTGCCTCTACCTAAAAAATAGATTTTTATCAAACCAGAAAAAAGTTTCAATTTTTTAGCCAATGGCTGCATGAGCTGAGATTTACTAAAAGATTGAGCTCCAACACTATGCCCCTTCACTTCCTTCCTATAGACAAGTGCTGTTACATTATCTACCCAGAGCAACCCATCCTGAGCCGCCTCACTCACCCTGCTCATGTTCTCCAGAAGGTTCACAACCCCTTTCTCTAGCTCCGCTATCTTGCGCTGAAATATTGGACAAGGAAGAATAATGAATAGGATATTGTTTAGGTTTTGATAAAAAATACATCTACATTAGTCAATAAACTCTCTTCACGTATTTATCTCCATTATTTTGTTTTTTAATGATTCTCAATAAACTTTTGAATCACCCATCGAAGTATATGAAGAAATTGAGTTACTTTCTTTGTATAAGGCGTATTTTGGTTTGGATCTTGTTAAAACTTTACAGGACTTAGAAAATAATATCTGTATTTGACTAAAAAGATGGTCTATATACTTACGATTTCATCAGCCTTGCTTTCCTCAAATGAAGCCAGGAACTCTGAGAGAGGAAACAAAATTGGTTTAACCTTCAACGCCACTCGTGTGTGAAACACACATAGGCTGTGAAAAATCTGTGTAATTATTTTTATTGGTCCCAATTATTTATAAAAACCAATATGTATTTCTCAAGGGGTGTTAAATGCTTCTATCTGTGTTGTTTGTTTTTCAAAATAATAATTTATTGATTTTTGGCGAATTTTTTTCTGAACCATATGATTTCCTTGAAGCTAATCCATTTGTGGGTGAAAAACACCAGTATACTCGTAAATAAGCTTTGGCAATGGTAATACTATCACACACACAGATACACACACTCGCTTTCTCCTGCTCTGTCTCTTTCAAAGGTATAGTAGGCTATTAGCTGTTCATGCCAAAAAAAGAAAACAAATAATAAAGAAAACAAGCAAACAGGAAATTCATACCATCCATGCTTTCCTCCCTCTTCTTCAGTTCTTTGTACTTTTGATTCCGTTCACCTGTAGAAGAAATGTTTTTAGTGTCTGTGCAGTTCAGTTTAATCCAGATGCAATGCTACATTTATAATTATTGTATTCAAAAGATTCAAAGAAAAATGGAAAATTTGGAGTAAAGTACTTTAAATAGGAGAACCGAATAAAAAAAAACCCATAGTTCTTGTTCATATACGAAGTTTTAAGGTAAAAAAAAAAACAACAACATATGAATGGCTCAGTACGGAAAAATCATCAGTAAAGTCTGCAAATCCACAAATTATGACACAAAGACAACCCAATAATGCCAAAATGTTTTATATGTAGAAACACCATTGTTGAGCTTTTTGTCCATTAGTTTCAAGCTGGTGAATGCTTTATCATTTATTATTTCCACACATTTTCAGTTACCCTGAGTCTTAATTAATCCTTGAACATCAATTATTTGTAGTGTTTTGAGAGCTGTGCTTTAGCCCCTCTGTGTATTCAAAGTTGATGAACATTTTTAACAATAGGTTAGTTTCACTCACCCTGGTTCTCCTCGATGTCCAGGTCGAGCTGCTGAATGTCCTCCTGCAGCTGATCAATCTTCTCCTGGATCTCGCGGGTTCTGGGACAGACAACACAAAAACTTCCGCAATCAGAATGCTAAGTGAGTGTTTTGGACTCAGAATATACAGTTGCATAGCAAAAGGACGCTATGAAGTCGTTATAGCGTCAGAAAGTATAAATGCAGAGCAAAAGGTCCCTTAGTGGTCGTTATAGTATCAGAAAGTATTAATGCAGAGTAAAAGGATTGGTTTGGTTTCCTTGTTGATTAATATCCAATGTCACAAGCAAGGCTATATATTGTGGACGAATCCCAACACCTAACATTTTTATGTATTGCCAAACATAGACACAGAGCGGGGATACCAGGATTCCTGTCTTAGTCACTCACAATATGCTTTCAGTTTCACCAACCCAATCAGTAGGGGATGAAATACAAGAAATGAATTTGCCTGATCCAACCTTCCTGATTCGGGAGATTAACACTGTACCATTTGGGCCCTCACCTGGTGTTACAACTTTAATAACAAAATATAGAGAATGGATAATTTTCTCACATAAGAAAAGGAGAGAGTAGTTCAGAAAATGGTGTAGAACTAGAAGGCTTCACTCACTGTCTCTCCATGCTGGCAATCTCCTGGTTATCTTCCTTGACCTGCTTGAGAAGGGCCTCTCTCTCCTCGGCTGGCGAGCCTTTGCTCTTGGCCTCCTCCACCAAACTGTCACGTTTGATCTCCAGTTCGTGTAGCTGGTCGTACAGGCGCACTGAGGGGTTGTTATATTACACCATATGTTATTCGTACATCAATGTTGTTTTCTTCTTGTATTTCTACATCGATATATTTAAACTTTACAGCTTTACAATTATGCCATCAATTATAATGAATACCTTATATTATGTTATTGGTACAGCTCTGTTATTTTCTTCTTGTATTTCTAGATTGATCTATTTAAACTACAGCTTTACAATTATGTCATCAATTATAATGCATACATTATACTATATTTCACTTACTTTCGGAAACATCTTCAGTTGTGAAAATAAAAGAAATTCCCCACCCAACCTCCTTCAAAATCTACGTCTTAATCTAATTCTTTTATTAGGACAAAAAGCACTTTCTCTTGAAGTCTAAAATTGTCAAAGTCAACATGCTCTTTATAACTTTATATATGAAGCATTCTCAGAAATTTATTGAAAAAAAAAACAAACAAAAAAACAACAGAAA
Source organism: Elysia chlorotica (assembly GCA_003991915.1). Taxonomy (NCBI): domain Eukaryota; kingdom Metazoa; phylum Mollusca; class Gastropoda; family Plakobranchidae; genus Elysia; species Elysia chlorotica. The sequence continues at coordinate 264,466 of RQTK01000512.1, forward strand.
ATGATGTTCCTGTATTTCAAATGATAACTACACAGCTTCGCCTAAAACAAATAAATTATTTTATGTCCATAAAACTTGACTCCTTGGAAGCTTCGCTGGGGTAAGACCTACCTGCTTCCTGTTTTACTTGTGACAGTGACAGCTCCTGGAAAAGAGAAATGGAATAAAAAATATAAAAAAATATATATATATAACTGAAAAGAGCTGTGGGACTAATCTACATCACCCATGCAATAAAAAACAATGATGACAAAAGATAAAAAGAAAAAAAAAACTGAATGAAAAATCGAAAACTGTGTGAATGGGACTGTGAAGTATCTGGTATCTACAAATATTTAAAAAAAAAAAAATCAATTAATTAAAAAAAAAGATATATATATATTATGATAATACTGATGTCGTAAAATATCATCGCTAAAAATAAATTTGATTATGGTTTATGTCATAAGTAAAAGATTTGATCCTAGTTTCCTAGTTTATATCACCACTAACAGATTTGACATTATTGTTTATGTTACTACTAAAAAATTTAACCCTTGATTTATATCAAAACTATAAGAATTGACTTTGGTTTATGCCACCACTGAAAGATCTCACTCTGTCTTATGCCAATGTTCACCTCTTGCAGGTTCTCAATCTTGGAGTTGCACATGTCGAGCTCTTGCCTGCCGTTCTCCAGCTGTTTGAGCGCATGTTCATTCATGTCTTTTAGTTGCAGGTAGCGCTGGCGCAGGTTCGGATCCTGCACAAACAAAGAAAGAGATAACACAGTGTTCATGGACAAAATATTTTGCATTAGTTTATGAGTAACACAATAGTTTTACTTCATAAATCAAACAAGTTGACAGTATTATCACTGCAAAAAGTAACCGACTCAACCGTTATCAACATAGAGATGGGAATTGAAATAAAGTATAAAATCAGTGACAGTATTAAAAAGTGTATGGTCACCATATCGTTGACCAGACTGTCGGCCATTCTCTTCTCCTGGTCAAGCTCCGTCTCCAACATCTGGATCTGGTCCTCGCGTCTGGTGGACGTTTGAGTTATAAAAAAAAATACATTTTAGAATTCTCACCTTGTAGACAGTGCCTCGGTAATAATACAGTTAAAATTGGTCAGATCTTTAGTAGGCTGTAGTCTTTTATCACTTTAAAAGTTTTTGTTTGAGTTTGAATTGATCCAACACGAAAAAACATTTCAACGATGAACTCAATCAGGTTGCATATTTAACCTATTGGACAACAGTTGTATTAGACATCTAAAAATAGATTTTAACAAAAGTTATTTTTAAATTGTAAGGTGACCCAACTATCGGAACCCACTCTTAACATTTAGTACTGATATTATTTATTCATACTTTTATTTGTCTTAAACCAAATTTGTAATTTTGTATGACACAGTGTCACTGCAGACCAAAATAATGCAATGTGAATTAGATAAAATGCAGTACAAAGCGCTAAAGGCAGTTACATTTTTTGCATCACGCTATTCCCCTTCAGGTAATACTTGGTTGCTTCCCCAACCCTGAGAAATTCTCACTTACTGTTTCTTCATCTCAAAGCCATCCTCCATTCTCTTGGCATTTCTGTCATTCTCACTTTTCAGCTGGAGAGAGCGAGGGAGAAAATCATAGAGAGAGTCATTCAAAGTAATCACAGCTCTTTCAGTTTAAGCTTTGTGCAATATAAAGAAAAGTGACCCCCAAAACAGAGACAGTTGAAGAAAAAGAGCATAGCTGGCAGTGAGGGCAGTAAACACCTCAACCGTCAGACGCCAGAGTCAAACAGCACCCAGGTGGATTACGATCCGACGGCCAATGCTGGATGAGTGAATAAGTAATGTCCCAAATAAAGATGTAATCATTAAAATGCTCTTTCAGGTTACATGCTCTGAAATCTGTAGATTTTAAGACCCTTATTATGCGAGAAGTGATGAAATACTGGTGAGTAAAACAGTTGGGAGGACTTCAGATTTTTTTTGTTTTCTACCATCCTCTAAAATTGGAATTAAAAAGAAACAACCCCCAAAACAACAAACAAGCATCATAATAATTCATAAATGAACATAATTATAAACATAATTATCTGCTGTTTTTATAAATCCATTCCCAATTCATTCCCTCCACATGGACCTTATGACCTTATCATAAAATGTTTGACAGCATCATGTGTGAGATTTGAGAAGCTTCAAGAAACTCCCTCAGAAACAAAATTCAACAATGCAACCAACCCAAAACATTGATTTTTCTGACAAAGGCAAAGTTGTAAATTTGTACTCACATTTTCGCAGTCAAACTCGACATCGTGGATGTCCTCGTCTGTGGTCAACTTGTCTACCAGCTGTAGGCAGGGAGGGAAAAAACAAAAAGAATACTCTCAATGAAAAAATCTCATGAGTGAAACGGCATCAGGGTTGCAACACATCTTGAGATATGAATAAATCTCAATATCAGTGACTAAACCTTCTGGAGATCTGTTGATGAAGATATGTCATTGTATATACTACAAAACAAAACTAACTTGTAGTGATAAACAGAGGAATCAAAAATAATCCTAATTCTTGAAAGATTTCTTTAAAAATAAAAAATCTATTTTAGATCAAATAACCCACAGATTGCTTGAGCTAAACTTGAGGACACTTCAACCAATGAAGAGTGTAAAGTTAAAAAAAATATTAAAAACATGAATATTTATATTAAAATAAATTAAACTATTCTAAACCTTAAATTGAAAAAATGTATCAGACCCGACACAGGAAAAGATAGCTAATAATTATCACAAGGTGACGTACCGTTACACAACTTTAAATACAAGAAATGTCTTTCATCTTATCAAGACCAGAAAATCAGAGCTATGTGCAGAGGGCAATCATCATCAACCTATACTGAAGCTAGCACAGCCTACCGTGTTGTAGTCTCCCAGCTCACCCTGTAGATCTCGTATCTCTGAAGCCAGCGCCTCAGCTCTGGAAAAAAAAGTTCAAAAGGGTGAAATAGATTTTGAGAACATAAAAAAAAATTACACATAGTCCTTTTAAAAACAGCCCTGTTGCTTCATGTCTAGAACGAATAATTTTTTTCTTTTGTTAAATAACTTTTATACAAATTACAAACTTTTTAAAAATTTAAAATGTTAATCTTGGTTCAAAATACATTTAAACTCATTGCCATTGATCATTTTCAAACAAGCCTACCAGTTAAATTATGGTGATTGGTTGTAGTTTTTAGTTTCACGATTTGATCTTCCCTGAGAGTTTAAAAAAAAAAAAAAAATTTGTATACATATAATTGTCACTCCTAATTCTTCAAAGTTTTCTTTAAACTCATTGCCATTGATAATTTTCAAGCAAGCCTATCAGTTAAATTGTGCTTATGTGTTCATCAAAGTTTTCTTTAAAAATAATTTGACTGGATGCAGAATTTACTTGTCCTTGCTTTAGAAACATTTAATATCAACAAGGTGAATTTGATTTCATTATGCAATGTTAAATTTGTCCAACCAAGGCACAATCATATTACTCAAGTTTACAGCTGCCAATTATTTTTTCTGCCTTTTGAAATGAGAAATATTCTCTGAGTGGAAAGAGATTCTGAGTGGAGTGTACTTACCTCTTTTCATATGTCAAAAAGCTGGAGTTTTCATCACTCGCATTTTCAATTTCCTTGTTCAGTTTTGCATTTTCGGAATGTAGTTCATTGATCTTGCTCCTGAAAAAACAAAAAAAAGACTTTAAGTTGACAAATTTGATGAGATGGTTATAGATAAGGACATGTGAGAAATTTGAGCAATGGACTTCTGTTTAAGAAGATGATGTCCTGAATAAACAGGAGAGTGTCTTAGATGCTAAGACTTGTGAAATTGTAGTGGCTGGTGAGATGCACTACGAAAAACTAAGATAAATGCTGAGTAGGCTTTAGTTCTATAGAGTTTTGAGCAATTATTGGTCCAACATTATTGTGTGTAGCTAAAATGTGTGACATATTCACCCAAATACAAACTTTGTTGGCTTTGTTTTATTCTTTTCAGTAATTAGAATGAAATATTGTATCGCTACCCAACGGCTGGGGCTCAGACTTGACTATGGTATGAATGATAGTGTGGTAGGGAAAATTAGTGTAGTGTGTAGCTTCTCTTAAACCAAAAGATCACCTCTAGTTTATTGGTTTAGGAATATCCAAACACTAAAAGACAGTTAATTTGTGATTTATACTGAGTAATATAACCCATGCATTGTTTCTTCATAGTTTGAAAAGAGGAATAAAACAAATTGAAGTGAGACAAACCTGACAAGGCCCAAGTAATAACTTTTGTCTTGGACCAGACGCCCACCTGTGAAAAAAAACAAAAAACAATAAAAGAGACCATGTTGAATCATACAAAATTGATTTAAAGAGTAGGCAAGAAAAGGCCTGTGTTATCTTTGATTTTGAAATGATTAAAACAAAAAAATGTATACCCTCTCTATGAACCATGAAAATTATGATGCCAGAAAAGAATGAACTTCAAAAGATCCCTAAACAACCTAAACAGTTTGTGCAGACAAAAAATCTGGATCCAAAATGGCTTATAAACCTGAGGAAAAAATAGAAGTATTTTTATTTCCCCATGACAGAACTTGGACAAATTGAAGAATGATAATTGATACAATTGGCATAAAAGTGTAGGAGCACTTTCAGTTTTAAACGAGAGCGAGTGCACCCACCTCTGGCTGCTGTCTTCATGCCTCCCAAGCCTTGCTGAGTCACCGGACGATCCACAACCGTCACTTGGGCATTCAACGCTGAACAGAAACAGGAGATTTATTGTTAGATTATCAACCTTTGCTTGAAATCTTAACATTTCATCAAAGATCATATGCATTTAGAGACAGATCAAAACTGGACATAATTATGCCAACTGTATTCAAAGACATGCATTAAAGTTATTATGAAGTCCCCTAAAACTGTGAAGTTTGTAATCACCGACAACATTTGCTGTATTTTCACCAAAACATAAACTAGAAAGCAACACGAAACTAATCGTAACAGCATAAATTCAATCCTAAAAGATGTTTAGATGATAGTGATTAATTATTAGAAAAACAAATAATTTTGTTTACAGCTTTTGGTAATCATAAGGAATGGCTTCATCCCCTACATATCGAGATACAAATAACAGTAACATCCAATCCTTTTCCCAATATATCAAAGTGTTGTTAACAACTATTCAAGAAAAAGATGAGAAGGTAACATTTTCCTGTATTCAAACAATCAAACTACCAACGTTCAAAACTACCACCTGGGTAGACTCACCTACACCTCCGGCCACAGCACCACCTCGAGAGCCAGGTCGGGCTGTGCCAGGATTCTGCAGCAGTGATTATATAATCAGATTCAGTTTGTTTTTTTCACATAACTCACACATATTTCAATTGTATGATGGCATTATTGTTGGTCAAAAGACTACAGATTATGATGAACAAATAAGCATTTATTTGCGATTTTAACATGTCTTTTAGGAAAGTCTCTTAAATATACCTTGCACTGTAAGAATAAAAGCAAACCAATTCTCATAGTTTTGAATTTTACCAAAAAGAAAAAAAAGGAGCTAACATTATTAGCATATTGAGGCAAACACAGATACAAAATCAATTAAAAAAAACAACAGCAACAAATCATTACAGAGAGTGATAATGAAACAAAAAGAGTTCTTTGTAAGAAAATAACCAAAGAGAAGTATAGCTAGTCCTCTCACCATTGCTGTGGTAAGACGGGTGGCTGTCCCAGGTTGTCTACCACCCATTGCTATAGGGGAGATAAAAGCAAGTAAAGATAAGATACTTTTATTCATCCAGGGGAAATTTAGTACGGATATAAAAGCAACATGAAAAATCTTGACATTTCATTTTCATTAAAAGATTATTGAAAACATGAACACTAATTACCTACTCTCTCTCTCTCCATCCCCCTTTGAATTTCATTTGATTTTCTGTCTGTCCGTCTATCTCTCTCTCTCTCCATTTCATATTGCCACATTCTAATATTTCATTTGTTTAAATAAACAAAAGCCTGATCTTTTAAAATTATTAGGAAATTATTTTAACCACTGTTGGACACTATTTATTTAAAAACTCAAGCTTTACACAATGTGAAAGTAGACAAGTGAAACATGTCTTGAATCAAAATATGTATGTAGAATTGTTTTTAAAATATAGAATCTAGGTCTAATATTTGCAAACATTTGTGTCACCTGTTCCAATGGGTCGACCTGTTATAGGCCTAGCAGAACTTGTTGGAGGCCTCTGACTCCTGGAATTAATTTTTTGGAATATTATTTACATGTATTATTTTATAATATGTACTGATATATTAGCCTAGAATTGTTTTTAAAACAGATTTGGGCCATTCTGAATATCAAATATTAGCTAGGCCTAGCATTAGACCTCCTAATAAATAGATCTACATCTAGTTTCAATATAGAAATATAATCAAGGTCTATTTAATATTAGTTATCTAGATCCAATTATAATTATTAGATCTAGTATACTAGATCTAGATCTAGATCTAAATCTAGTTCGTGACAGATTTTGAGTATAAAATTATTGTCTAAAACAGTTTAGATCTAGTCTAGATCACAATTGCATAAAAGTATTCCAATAGCTGAAAATATTTTTTATTAAGGAAAAAAACATCTGTCTAAATTACAACTTACATGATAGCTGAATTCCGACTCTGTTGAATATAAAACTAAAAACGGTCGGTTACCGATGTCAACAAACTTGGAATTTCGGAAGTGTGAAGAATTGTGGGTGTATGTAATTTTGTTTTTAGTTTTAAAAGAGTAGCGCACATCTCTCTATGCGTTGCTTTTTACTTTCGCCTTATTAAAAAGCTATTGGAAAAAAATATTACTGAGGGGCATGCTCTCTCTCTCTCTCTCTCTCTCTCTCTCTCTCCCTCTCTCTCTCTCCTCTC